>JAWWEU010000111.1:11703850-11827921 GCA_035583155.1 Acropternis orthonyx | reverse complement strand
GCAAGAACTTCAACTCTCTGAAGAGGCCAGGCTTTCTGATGGACCTGAAATAGATGCTCTCCAGACTGAGCATAGGGGCAAAAATGGATCACATAGAAATAATCCCCTTTGCTACCCTGTCGTGCCAAATATGCACCCCTGAGTATTAAAGAATCATTAAAATACAGGGGTCTAGTATATTTCAAAAATAATAAATCACTTACTATAGGGAAATTTATCTAAAAAGTTGTACACACTATACTCTGGTAGTCATACAACTCCAGCTCTTGTTAAATGAGCGCAGATCTACATTGCAACCATCAGGTACAAATTCCAGCTGGATTTATATTACAAAAATCAACTCCTCCTAAAAAGTACTGCATTTATGAGTTCTGACATACCTTAAGACAAGATTGCAGCCACAGAGGAAAAAAAGCAATGCAGAGAAATTCAGAGAAAACACAGAAGCAAGGTCACAGATTTCATAAGATCCTGGGGACAATTTCCACCTGTCTAGGTGAAGCTGAGAGAGCAGAAGTTGCCATGTTCCCAACAGGTCAAGTGGACTGTGCTACATAGAGCCCACCTCGCACACTGAGGGGAGCTTCTTAAGCCTGCAGTTATCTCACCTCTGATTCATACAGCCTGAACCCTTCTCCAGAGACAGAAGGAAACTGAAAACTATCAAAGATCATAGGCTGAAGCAGCAGGACACATAGCAGTTTTTCAGGCAGCAGCCACGAGTAGATGGTAGTCTTAACCACATCTATTTGTGCCCCTTTCAGGATTTACTACACCTGAATCTAGGTCACAGCACCTCCACTGAATGCTATGACTTAGCATAAACTCAGTAGAAAGAATCATCTCTAAAGCCTTATGGCTTAAAATGGGCAGAAAACACCTCTGTTTGTGAAAAACAATGCTTCTCAGTAGAGTACAGCAATATCTGCTACTGTAAGGAAATACATCAAAAATTATTATCTATTTTAGAACAAAGCAGCCTTTTATAGACCGTAAGAGTAACTGGAACACACATAACTTATTCCAATTAGCTGGAAGTCCTGACAAAGCAGGTGGCAGCAGTGCATCCATTACTATAATGTGGAAAATATATGGTGCATGGCAACAGGCAGTTGTATTTGTCTTGATTATGGAACCTGGAAACAGCATTTTCTATCCTATCTGCTGTGGAAAAATCACTCTTTCTGACCCTAGAATGAAAACGAGCCTCTAACAACATACACAGGCAACACTTTCATGTTTCTTCTGCTAAATGAATATCAGGGCTATGAGTCTTCTATGGAGACTTAAATACCCATTACAACAGAAGTTGATTGCAAACAGAAGTAGAAAAGATGTCAAAAAGAATTTTAGGTTATATAGGCATTTCAAAACCACCCAAGCTAGAGGAAGAAAGATGAAAAGATCCTTCTTACCATAGTACAGATGGAAACAATAGCACATGCGCTAATAGCACATATGAAATTATAAATCTTTATCTCCCTTCTGGAAAGAGTAATTATTTGTCATTATTGCTCTGAACACATGTTGCAATTACAGGTTTCCCTCTAGTCAATTCAACCATAGGAGAAGCTGGATCTAAATTCAGCCTGTTGTCTCAAACATGCCTATGTGTCAACAGGAATTATACAAACAGAGCAGCTACTTCATCACTCCCACAAATGCCTAAAACATGAGAGATCAAACATGACTAACCAAATTCATGCTTACTACATTCTATTGTTAGAGGAGGAAAAAGAAAGGCATGTTGCAACTGGAAAGGAGAGATTGTTACCACAGTCAAACAAGGCATTAACATCTCTGAAGAAATAATAGCCTCATGCTGCATTGACCCCTTGGCTTAGTTATATTTTAAAGCAGTGGATGACACTGTTATAACTGCCTGACCTAAGAGCAATACATGTAAATTGCTTTTTAAATAATAATTACAGAATATTATTCCTTATCCATTCATTCATGCAATATTTTACTCAAGATTGTTACCAGACCTACAGGAGGTAGAGAGGAATTTTTAATCCACCAATGAGGAGCCAATGGCAATAAAACTAACTTTCCACTCCTGTAGTGATCAAATACTCCATGTGAATACAATCATGCCCTTACTTGGGACTCACAGACAGCTAAAGTCATACCTTTATTTGCAAGAGCAGCTTTTGAGATTACATATTCTAAAGAAAATAGTCTAATTGTTAAGCATACAGGAGATCAGAACATGTATCATTAAACAGTTCATTGGAATTGCTACTTCAGTGATCTTAAGTTTAGTTACTGTCTTAAAGCTTGTAATATGTACTGGTTTTGGCTGGGACAGAGCTCAATTTCTTCCTAGTACTTAGCATGGGGCAACATTTTGGATTTGTTCTGGAAATACTTGGTAATTCAGGGGTATTTTAGTTATTGCTGAGCTGTGCTTACACAGAGTTGAAGTATTTTTGCTTCTCAACCCACTCCACCAACAAGCAGACTGGGCGAGCACAAGAAGTTTGGAGGGCACACAGCCAGGACAGCTGGCCCCCACTGACCAGATGGATAGTCCATACCATATGGTGTCATGCTTGGCATATTAAGCTGGGAGAAGTCAAAGAAAAGGGGGAACACGTGGAGTGATGGTGCTTGTCCTCCCAAGTCACCTTTACATGTGATGGAGTCCAGCTTTCCCGGAGATGACTGAACACCTGCCCACCCATGGGAAAAAGTGAACAAATTCCTTGATTTGCTTTGCTTGCATGCATGGCTTTTGCTTTACTTATTAAACTGTCTTTATCTCAACCCACAAGTTTTCTCACTTTAATTCTTCTAGTTCTCTCCCCATCCCAACAGTGGGGAGTGAGTGGGTGGCTGTGTGGGCCTTGGCTGATGGCTGGGGTTAAACCACGACACAGTGTCATACTAAAAGGAAAATGCACACACACAGATATAGATAAACACACAGACACACACACACACATGTGGGCACAACTGAAGACTGTTCTACTTCAAACGTCCATAATTTTTAATTCAGTACAGGTTGCCAAAAATGACAGTTGAAGTCAGGTGAAGGTTTATAACACAACTAGAGAACTACCTTAATAAGGGACTGGTATTGTTGGTAATGAAACTGGTATATCTGGTATGTCCACACAATCCCACAGATAAAGAATTTGAGCCTCTTCTGTGGATCCTGCTTTCCTTCAAGGCTCCCAACTTATGATACTTCCCACACCTGAAAATTGACTGATTTGGCCCTTATGTAGGTGTATTTTTTTAAAAAGACTATTTATGTAGGAGGTGAGGCATTACTTTCTTCTCTCAATAAAGCATTATTGGTAAAGGAGAAACAAAAATTATAAATTTTTTCATTTAAACTCATCTTCCCTTATAGGGACTGGGTGAATGACCAAAAATTCTAAGTATAATCTTTTTATTTCACATGCATGAATTAGTATATGGGACAGCTAAATGCCAACTGGTATCATCATCATGCCTGCCAAGCTAAAAGACAGTGTTTTGTTATCCTTACTAACCATTTGTGGGGAAAATTTTAATTCCAAAAGCAAAAGTGGTCTGTCAAAAATATTCTGCTATAAAAAATTTTAAAAGGCAAGACAGGAAATGTTCTTGCATATTGTTCATTTAAAGGGAAAAAAAAAGAAAGACAATGCTGCAGAAGATAAGAAAAATTATGAATAAGTAGAGGTCCATGCTAACTTTCAGCAAGTCTTTAGCCTGTTGTTTTCATTTATATTTAAGATACAAAGACATTTTAATTAAATTAGCATTTATATAGAGTGTTCTTAAATTAATGGAACATTTAAGAAATACCCAGCATGTAAAATGACATCTTTTAAATTGTTAAAATACCTGGATAATATTTCAGCATGTGTACCTTTCACTTCAGGGATAATTCACTTGACTATTTGGGCAACAGTGTTTAACATATACAGTTTTTATCCCCTAAAGATTGTATTGCTACATATGATCCCCAAGAACATAAAACAAGAAGCCGTGAAGGCTCCTGCCTGCTTTCTTAAATTAAACAGAACTGTCCATTTCTGGTGTGGCATTAGCTTCCCAGCACTTCTACCAGCTGGGGATGCTGGTCAGGCTGGAGGCAGAGCATTAGCTCACTTGACAGAGCAGTAATGTTCTCCTAGTTTTGGAGTTTGTGACAATGAAGAGTAAGATTATCCACTGGTGCAATCACAGCTTTCTTTGTTTGAGATAACTCTCACACACATTTGAAGGATCCTGCATCTTCAACAGATCTTCCAGCACAAATGTAAAAAGCAATTTAGATACCAAGCTGAACTGGCAATCTTCCTGGGACGTATGAACATTAAACACTGCAAAATACATCTTCCACTATCTCTGTTATAGAGGATCTGACCTAGATGTTTCTGGCACCTAATACTAGACCACAGTCAGCAGTATCCCTCTGTATCTACTGATACAGCCACACTTCATGACCATGTCCTAATGAAAAGAGACTGGTGGCCTGAACGCCACAGCTGGCAGCAGCATGATCTGGGTGAGAACATGGTTCATTCAAACACTGCTGTAAACACCGTATGGAGAAACTTCATACAATGTTGAAGTTAACCCATATAGCATTTGTTAATTTTTACAGTATCCAGGTCATGACATCAGAGAAAGTTTCTTGTGCGTAATATTACTATATTAATGAATCTGCCACAATCTGTGTATATTGAAATTAGACCTAAAACAAGTTTACTGGCCAAAATACAACACTTTGAACCAGAAACACAGAGTACCAGTGATGACACTACCAGAAGATCCAAATCTAAAATTCAAAGAACAGGCAGGGAACTGGAGAGTCCTCTGCTCATTCTCTGCTATAAACTTGGGTTCCATTTCCTAGAAAATTACTAATAAGATATGAACTTACTGAGAAATTGTAATTGGTTTTACCCTACCACAATTTAATACACTTGATCAGATAATTAAGATTGCAAAGATGCAAGGTAAATGTTCTACAGGGTCTTTGGCGGACTGACTGCAAAATGAAACACAGAGGCAATGATTTAGAATTAAGATAGAATGGCTGAACATGGCAATACATCCTGACTTCTTTAAAGGGATTATCTATAAGCATTAAATGCATACCAGTACATTTTAACTACTGTACCTTGTGCATATTTAACTCCTTGACAATTATACAATACAGCCCAGAACATTTGGATTGATGTCTCTGCTGAAATCAAAAACAAGAAACCTTTTATATATTGCTAAGTACTGTCCAAGAATATTTAATGGATTCCAATGAAGATATAACTAGGGTATATCTAAGAAAACGGAATAAGTTGTCCTCTAGCTCTGTTTATTAGGAAATACATCACAATTAAACCTTAATCCATTCTATAAGAAAATAAGCAAAAGAGGTATAAATGTAGAAAGATGATATTATAAGAAGATCTAAGAATACCTTTATTTTAAAATGAGATTAGAGATATGACAGACTGTGCCATGTAGCAAAAAAGGTTTGTGCCATTAATCAAGGAATCTGAAATTTGATAAAATGTGTATGTGTGCAGCAGGATCATTTCATAAACACATTTAAGTGAATATGATACAATAAATTGAGCCTATGGACATGTGCTGAATAATTATTTATGATAGCAGTAAAATGTGATTGTGGTATTTATTACTTCAGGTTTTTTTTTCATGACAGGTAATAATTTTTTTCTCTTCTAATTATGATTCAGTGCTACATCTTTATTTTTAGTTTTTCTACAGCATGTATGCAACAAACATATACTCCATGAGAAAAATAACATTTAAAAATGCCTCAACAAAATTAAGAACTTAATGCCACACCCCAAATCTAGAGTCCAAGGGAACATCCTTCCACACAAGAGAATACAAATTGATCTAGAACCTCAAACAGCTACTAAAATATCTCATTAAGCTTCTACTGGGTAAGAGTAATGCTTCCTGATTTCTCATCTCTTCCTGCTATCAGTGAAAAAAATTACAAAGATGATAAAGAAACAAAAGGACACTGATTCGAATTTTATGCCCAATAAATTTTGCTCTGAGGGACTAAACAGTCTTCATTGATGCAGAGATTTTGTAGTGGACAAATTCCACACAGACCACTTTGATGTATATTGTTAGCGTGCATTCATCCATTGGAATCAGTAAAATCTGGACTTTCAAGGACAATCTTCAACTCCTTCCTCTTGCAAATCATATTTGCAGCCCCTCCTCTCTACAGAGATCCTTCATGCCCATGTAAAATGAAAGAGAATTTTAGTACATGAGGAACAGCTTATTAATTTTACACAGCTCTTGTGCTATTTTGAAACCTACCCTGGAGAGTACTGTCAGCAGTAAAGAGTGATTATTTCCTCATCTTTCTTGTCTTTTCCTATTCAATCAATCTGCTTAGCACAATGGGCTTACAACCTCTGACTGAAATTTCTAGATGCCACCATAGTACAAATATTAAAAACATTCATTAAGATAAGAAACAAAAGACACACTGCATGATGTAATACTTAAGGGGGGAAAAAACCCAACAAAACCAAACAAAGGTGAAATTATGAAAGAAGGTTAAAACTGACCTTCCCTCTGTGTATGTTGGCTCTTCACCTCTATTGGTATTACACATGGTCAATCAGATAGACTCACTGCAATCTAGAAAGCTTTGCCCCAGTCATTGTCACAAAAGAATGGCCTGAGAAATCATTTTGATGAATTACTAATTATGCTAGCAGTAATGAAAGCAACTAATCATTTACAACAAAGCTGTCTTCCTTGAATGAAATCCTCACGTCATTCACATTCACCCATAGAACAGAGAGAAAATACCTTGCCTACTGATGCCAACATTCAAACATCCAGAGCAATTATATGGTGGGGGAACATTTAAATGGCAAAAAATATCTGTAAAACAAAATGGCATGAGGTGAAGCCACCAGTTCAAATCTCAACTCAACACATTATGACTGCCCTTCTCATTTAATAGACATCAGATACCACAAGCAACTGGAATTACAAGACAAACAGAGAACAATATTTAAGGCAACTGCCCCTCATATGGACACAAAAATGTGAGCAACAATGGGGAATTTGGAAAGATTTAACTTATACCAAAAGACAGGTAAGCCTCATCCTTGAAGGTATGAAAGCCCTAAGTTTGGTGTATCGGCACACACAAAGAACAGTATTTTATGCCTTTTCTACATCTAAAATAATTACAATAGCTCTATAAAAATAAAACCAAATAACTGTGGAAATACTCCCTGTGAGGAAGGACAAGAAACCCACAGAAATATTCACAGTGAGAAAATATTTCTGCTTTTCTTAAACAAAGGTATGCTCTGTCTGCTCGATCCATTTTCCTTTTCTCCTTCCCCTCTCCCATGTCGAGTCCCCCTTTTTCTATTTTTTTTCCTATGAATCCTGCAGTATGATGTACATGGTATCTGTTCAGTAACTAGTACATTGTTTTAATGGTCCTGGATTGTAGTATTGGCACAATACCATAGAATGAAACAGCTATACAGAACTCGTCAAGTCTTTGTTTAATTCCTTTTCCCATTTCAGGCTGCTGTGTGACTTATGGTTAGATGCTTGTCATATTTAGGTAGGTAAAGCTGTGTGTACTCCTGAAATAAACTGGATGTCTATTCATTAACAAGCACAAGCCAAGGCTGAACAGAATAATCCTTAACCTCTGCTGTGCTGTTTTTTGTTTGACACACAACGGTGGGAAAAGCACTGCCCAATGAATTGCTTATGGAGGGATGACTGAGGCATGGCATACGCTGAACCAGCATGGGATCTCCTTTAAGCTATGCCAATTGACAACAGTGTTACACACTCTGGCCACGCCCCAGATACATCTCTTACATCACGGATAAGTGCACAAGAGACAGGGGGGGAATTTCCAGATGGCCAATCTGACCACTGTGTGATTTCTTTGAATCATTCAAGAGGGAACAAATGCAAAGCTGTTTCGCCGTGTCTCAGCTCCTCTCTGTGAAACAGGAATAACCCTTCCAGACAAACCTCTTGCCAAGGCAGGTAGCAGTGCTGGAGAGACACTAGCACATATGCAGGACAAGGGTTTATGTATGTATGCCACTTTTTGACATGACAGTTAGAAACAGGGATTTTTTTAGCAATGCTGAACTCATTTACACTCATTTACAAGGCTCATTTAGCAGTAATGACCACTCCTTTTCTCCCTCTGATTTTCCTTTATTTGCTAACTATACTTTGGCAATTAACTGGTCCCTACAGAAGACAAAAGTATCACCACACTATATGCATATGTAAATTTATTCCTAGATGACATATAATTATTTCTTTTTTAGTTTTGCTTCCAGTTCAAGTAATTACATTTGGAAAAAGGAAATGAGGAAAGTGATTATCAAGTAGCCAGCTGAGATGAAATTAATTACTTGAAATAAACACAAAATACTTACAGAATCCTGACATTAATTCACTCACACCACACTTGCTATGACCAGCTTATCAGTGAGCTTGTACTGAAATGCTGACATCTGTCCCTAGTCCAAAGGCCAACAAAAGTAATATAAGATACACTGATCGCACTGAAACCCACCTTCCCTAAATCTAAGGCATAAGTTCCTAGATGTGCAAATTTTATCCTCCAAGAAAAATGAATAGATAGGATCTCAGGAATCTTCAGGTGAGTCACTTGCAATTTATATCAGCATTAATAACTGTCATATCTGAAGTAACTGTCTCTATTGATATCTAGCAGATGTATCATATGTTTTCCCCAATTTAATTATTTATCTTTGCTGACCTCAGGCTCTTTGAAGCTAAGCTCCTGCACACTTCCATGGGAATTGCACTTTCATTTAGATAATCATACAACTTGCACAGCTGTATCTGAAATTTAAGTGTCTGGGTTAAGTACATACACACCACTGTCCTTAGCAGACCAGTAACTCCTCTTATCTGCAAACATTACCATTTTGCAATGTCTTGCACGGTAAGAAAGTCAAACACCTCAAAATGAGATGTTTGTTTTTCCTGTTGTTGCTGCAAAATAATGTTGCCACTGTTCTTTCTTCACCAAATTCTCCCTCTAAGTGCTATACAGTGAATTTTACTATACTCATGTCAGACAACAGCTAAAGCTGAGTGATGAAAAGCACACTTCATGAGCTAACATGAGAAGGTTTCTAGAAAAGTTAAATATCATCATCACAAATTTTTTTCTGGCTTCAATCTTAGTGAATGACTGGTTTTCTATTAGAAGTCAGCACAGTCAAAATGATAGTTTGGCCTATGTACACTCATACATAACACCTTCTAGGTTACAATTTCTAACAAAACCATACTGCATGTTTCTTAAACATAGAGCTTGAAAATGAATCTTCTAATTGATAAAGGAAGCAGTCATAGTCTTGCAACTTCCACAGAATTCTCAAGCAACAAAAAGTTGCTTGGAGAAACTTTCAAGCAATAAGATACTTATAGTCTTCAGCCTCACCGTTTGTTGTCCATATGTCACTCATGTCATGGTTAGGAAGAAGGACATTCACAGCATTTCTATTTTTTTTTTTTTTTTTTTTTTTAAATAATCAAAAGCAATATTTGAGAGCTGCTCTGAATGCCAGGGTTGGGGTGCACACCCCAGGCAGATTTAAAATCCACAGCAAGGCAAACTGCAAACACAAACCAGCCTGAGAAGAGGATGAGTGGAAGGATGGGGCTTGGGTGCAAGCCACAGTGTGTTCTGACCAACTGGGACACCAGGATTTTAGGCTGCATCCATTTAGACAGAGCCAAAGGGGCTAATCTTACATCTGTTGTTTTGTCACAACTTCTAAACTACTCTCTGTGGGCACTGCATATCCAAACCCAAAATAACAGCATGATTCAATTCATGCTCATATGTTTTCCATAAGTATGACAATTCATTATATTCACTAAAAGATCCCTCATAATTCTTGTCATGTGAAATAAAGTGAACACATCCACTAACTGCACCAAACCTACTTTAAAAATACATGTGCTTGCATTATTATTTGCAGTATTTTGTTCACAGTTTAAGCAGCATTGTTTTAGCGATGGGGACCATGGCAGAAGTGTTGTGTGCTTGAGACACATCGTATCTGACAGAGGCAAAACAGATCAGGTCATGCAGCAGAAATTTTGGGCTTGACCTCAATAAAATCAAATCAGGCCTAGGTCAATGATTAGAAACAGTGCCTTTTTTAGCACTCTGTTCTTTCACATCTCTTCATCTCCACCGGTCAGGCCCAAGGTGCAAGCCCATTGCCATTTCTCCTTCTCTCCACCTACTTTCCAATGCTCTAGAGCTGCTGTGTCTGAGAAAGTCAACCCACTCCAGTGATTCAGCAATGTAAACATGTATTAAGACTACATCTGACTCTTCTTCAAGGTAGAGAAAAGTTTCTCATGTTTTTTGAAATTTCTCCCAGTGTAGTCATTCTCTGTTCTTCATTTTACAAATGCAGATGAGCTGAATTAATGAAGTAAATTAGAGAATCCCTAATTCAGTTGCAGATATGCAGGGATAAACGAACATGTTTAGAAGGCAGTCAACTTGTTTTAGAAGTATGTTGGCATTTCTTTGCATATACAGCTGCAGTAAAAGAGAGATAAAGACAGAGTTAACCCTTCTGTCATTTTGGAGTAGGTGTCTGAGGGCACCTCCCTCTATGGCCCCAGAACACTAGAATGATCTGAGCAAATCAGCAAGCTCTTCAGGAAACACCTATCTATTTATTTTAAAGGCAGACTTGTCATTGTGCCATTTACAGTTCAAATATGCGGAAAAAACCCCAATACAATGCACATACCTCACCCCTCCAGGTAAACCCTGCCTCATCGTCAACATTGTCTGGCCTTCTGAGATTCAGGATCACAGATATCATGAACCTGCTGTATATGTACATTTTTTTTAACCAACCAAGCCCCAGAAATAAATCTTTTTTGACTCCTATGCTACCTACAGTGCATGTGCCAGTCATACCCTTAATCTGGGCTATATTCATGGATTGGGTCAGTTTAGTACTTAGAGAAACTCAGACCAGTTTTCTACTGTGATTCAATAATCATAGGCCTGAGATGGTGACAGCTCCTAAGTATGGCATCCTCCCTACCACCTTATCCCAGTCCTATGGAGTGACATCTAGCAACACTACTTCTTCCCTTCTCCTTTTCCACTTTATTTCCCTAGCTCATTTTTGCTGTCAACTAAGGGGGAAGGAATAATTAATTCTGTTGTTCCGACCAATTACTTCTGTGGTTAATGAATACTGTTACTGAGTAGTTTTTTAATATTTTCAACTCTTAGAGAAATGCTCTCTTTTTCAACTTTACACTATGGACCACTTTCTCTTTACGAAGAAACATCTGTGATACACGTGTGTGTTCATGCACATGCTTGTGCATAAATGTGTATAAAGTTATGAGAAAGAGGTGGGGAAAGTACTTCCAGACATCCATGTAGCTATCCAGAAAGAAAATAATGTCTAAATGATGGTAAGTACATGGTCTCTCTTCGTGTTCATTACTTTTAACTTTATAGAACAGTGTTTTTATTTATAATAAATTTTTCTTCATCAAATCAGAATGTTCCATTCTACTTATAATCACAGCTACATTCACAAGTCAGCTTATTATCACAGCGAATCTATCAGCTCTGCCTACACTGTATTTTTACAAACTAGAAAGGAAGTTGTTAGCTTAGAAAAATGCGTTACATACTGTGACAAACCTGAAGACATCAAACTTAATAGCAGAGAGAAAATTAAGTGAATCTGGGGAAAGACAAGAAAGAGGGCAGTAATGTAATCTTGATTACTCAGAAAGGTTAAGAACTATTGCAAGGTTTGACCAAGGAGAAGACAAAAGATAAACTTCAGTGAATTATACTATGTGATCCATTGAAAATACAACAAGCAAGCATATTATCCTATGGTTAACCATAGTAATGGCCATCTGTGTGAGAAAGGTGACAAAATATTAGCACTGTAGAACTGGTTGTGCTTATGCACACTGGGCATAGCAGTTTTGTCTACAGAGTTCTCCCTTGGAGTAAGACGAAAAGATCGAAAGAAATTTCCCTTAAAACCAAGTCAACATCTCACTATCAGCAAAAAACCCATCTTTGAAAATTAGAAACAGCAGGAAGTACTGTATTGTATTGAATGCTAAATTCATTTCTTCTGATAACTAATTTCAAACAGTATTTGATTAAAAGACAATAGAACATGCTTTAAATCTAGAAAAACAGGGTAACCACAGGCTGAGGCAAAAGTGGTATTGCTGATAAGTGACAACAGAGTGTTGTTATTTATTTAGCTCTTGTATAAAGATGCTTATCAGAAATCCGTGAGCAACATTCCACTTTTGATTACAGTACTCCAGATTGTCCACAATACTGCTGAAGACTGTATGCCTCTTTGACAAGCCATATTGACAGAAATAATAATATAGAATCCCCACTTTCTAATATGCATATCCAACTGCACAGCCAATTATCCACTCTGCTGACTGAAATTGCTTTGTTATTCATTTTATTTCAACTGATGTCAATACTTTGGCAGCTGATGGGGATAATAACTGATGGAGCACATTGGAAATTTTGAAAGGGGATATAAAATTTATATAATTTAAAAACATTGAGAAAGCTGCTATGCTTTACAGTCTTAAAACATGAAAATGTCTTAGCTGTGTGTCAGAAGTACTCAGAGCAGGAGAACTAGTATGTATTTGAAAATCTGTGAATGAAAAACAGATATTTAAAAAGATTGTGATATACAAACAGATTTCAAAAAAACATTAAAAAAGGCAATTTTAAGATGAAGATGAGACTTCTACCTCTAACATCACACTGAGTAACAATGCTTGAACATCTGGAAACATTTACATTCTATGTTTTAATCAAAATACAACCCTTTTCTGCAACATAAGCACATTGTGCCTGAAAAATACCATTTCATTTATCCTAATCCCTAAAACTATTTGGTTTATTATCATTATATGCAGAAATAGCAATTCCAGTATATTTAAAAAAAAAGTAAAATGCCATTAAATTATTCTTACCTACCCTAATAAGTTGTTTTTTCTTACAAAAATAAAATGCTTTTATACATCATATGCACATCTTTCAAAGTTGCATTGGTCATGTTTTTCTCAAGGGTGATATAAATTATTTTACTGCAGTGTTGCAATTTTAGTCCTGCTGTTTTTATTTGTTGGAAATTCCTGTGGAGTTCAATAGGCATCTTTGCTGAACAAGGGCTGCCTGATCCCACCCACTGTTGGGTACTCCAGTAATGGCAAGCTGGTGATTCTGCTACAGAAGTCTCTTTAAAGGGACACAATGTGGATTAATCCAGGGCATGTGAGCTTCAGCAGCAATGGTAAAGCAGAGACTGGAAGAAGCTGGCCTGCCTCAGAAGTGGGAGATCAATATGCATGTCCCTGCTGCCACATCATGTTCTGGACAGAAAATACTGGAGGAGGGGATGTGCTGTGATAACACGCCATCCTCAGCTCTCATCTCCAAAACATGTCAATTTTTATTCCTCAAAACTCTCATTTTCCACAAAACCTTCTTCCTACTCAGAAACTTTTCTGCAGAAGCTCAACCTCTTAAATCCCTCTATTGTTTCATCACAAGGGTTCCTGGCACCTCCCCACTCCAAACTACCACTTTCTTAATAACTGCTCCCAGTAATAACATCTCCCTACTTCAGACTGCCTCTGCTACCCCTAAACCATGGTCATAAGCCTCATAGAGTCAAACCTCTTCTGGCACTATGTTAACTCCTTAAGTGCACAAGCCGTAGGACACATACTGCTCAGCTTTTTCTGTTATGCCTATGAGCATACAAGTCCTCTTCCCCCTCCATTTTTGCCTTTTCTTTCCAAGCACATGGACATTCCATACCGACATGTAGATTTTGTTGTTCACCTTCTGGCTCCTACTATGGCAGATTTTAAAAACCCAGAATCAAATTGTATTTATCAGAAAATAGCCTGAACAAGATTCTGCGAGCACAGACAGAAGAAACAACCAGAAGAAATGGATATACTGTACTTGTAATTTGGTAACTGAATGAGGAATTGTAGGGCCATAAAAGGCCCAGCCCAGTAGAGATCAAAGAGGTGTTTGCAGGAAGGCAGGAGTGAATAAGGTTGGTGACAGCCATCTATATGTCTACACTTTTAACTTACTCAGCATGCAATTTTTTCTTCACGTGTGATTCATTGTGTTTCTGGATTCTTAAAGAAACAACCTTTCTTCATTTAAAGTTACTGAGAAAGTTGCAATCTCTTTCCTTTTATATTGACTTTGCCATGGACCATCCATGCTTTTGTAATCTAGAAGTGCTACAGTATGAACTACTCTATCTACCCCAACAAAAAAACCCCAGACTTCATAGTAGATACAGCTATAACAAAAGCAAGAGCTACCTTAAATGGATTATGGAGATATGCGCAAAAATCATCAAATACCCAACATGCTACAGAGATCACTGGTGAGAGCTGAGTAGCACAGGACTTTTATTTGTGAACATTAGCCTCCCTCTTACTTTTCTATACTTCTAACATTGCTGATGTCATGATCCACTGAATTATTTTATTATTCCTTCCCATGGTTAAGCTTTGAAATCTTTCACCCATCTTTCACCTTTATGAGTTTAATGAGAGTCAGAAACCAGAACTGAAAAAATCATTTGGTCAAGCTTGAAAGACATTTAATTTTTATTTTTAGTATATTAAAACTGTGCATTGAACTGGTTTTTGTTTAATATTGTGAGCTAATTGTTTCTTTGGAATTCTGTTTATGTCTTGGTGAGGCACAATACTGTCCACTAAAACCACATGATATCATACTACTAAGCAAAATCCCAGCAAAATTATCTCACAAGAGTGTTAGCAGCAATATTGTGGTTTGGTTTTTCAAAAGAAGTGGAAAAAATCCAATCATGCTGGGCTTTTGGCTTTGCTTATACTACTAGCTGGAATTGGGTTGGCTCAAGGAAAAGTGAAAGAATAGAAAAATTAAAACTGAGAGGATGGGGGTGTCTGGACTAGCTGGTGCGAGAGGTAAAGAAGGGTCTGTGGACTGTAGTGAAATTTATTGAGCGAGCACCTGAACAAAGTGATCATTTCTCCTTCCTTTGACACTTCTAATTCACAGTATTAGAGAGCAATGCTTTTATTTGGGATTGACTAATTGACCTGCCCTAAAAGCTCTATTCCACTTTTAGCAGGTATGATGCTATGAAAAGCTGACAAAGTAACGAAAAAGCTGACAGGAGGTCACCATAAAGACTGCAACGTTTACCTAGAAATCTATTAGACTAGAACAAGATAACTGCAAAACTGAATGAAGCTAATGCTGAAGGATACAACCTTGAGAATCAAATTCTCACTCTCATCTGGCTAAGCCAGCAGAGGCTGGGGACACCTTAGAAGGGCAGGTAAGGAACAAGCACCCCACCCCTTCCACCCCTCACCCAGTTCCCTCTGACTGATGCTTAGATACACAATAATGGGCTCCACAGGAACTGTGTCCAACCCTGGTCAGCCGGAAAGAGAAATGCTTCCCTCAAATGAACAGCAAGCCCCTATACAATATTGCCATAGAAATTGAAAGAATAATAAGCATATACATATATGTAAACACACATACATCTTTAATTTTCCCCTTTAGCACATACAGTACAGAACATGTAGCATTCTCAATCTTGTACCGCCTCAGTGCACTACAGAGAAGAGTGGTGGCCTGAATTTCTCAAGTGGTTTTGTTTTCTGGGTTTTTTTTAATTAGATCAGACATATAACTTGAAAAAAAAAAAAAGCTTATGAAAAGCCATTTCTGTCACTTTGTCTTTTCTAGCAGTTATGTATTAAAGTATATTTAGCACACAGTGGGAATTTTCAGGTAAACAATGTTACCGTTTCCACTAACACAAGCACTGTTAATCACTGAAAAAAATCCAATAATTCCTAACTACCTCGTGCCTGCAACTAGGTCATCTTGCACAGAGAAGCAAAGGTTAAGTACAAGATCTGGTTTCTACTTTGCAAAGCTTGTAAATGACATCGCATGACTGTGCAAATGAAGCAAGGCAAGATGAGAAAATGAAGAAGAATGAAGCTGTATAATCTAATCAGAAGCCAACAAGGGGGTTTCTTTATCTTTCTTTTTCCTCCCTCGGAGACAAAGGGAGGCTTTAAAACCTCAAAACACAGTCTGGTGTTTCCTTTTCTTTTACAGCTTTTGGTACTGCCGAATATATATATGGACACCTAATTCTTCACGTATTGATGTGCAGGTTATCACAAGTATGCGTGCAAAAAAAAGGGAAGAACAGCACAGGGCTCTTCAAAGGGCACTGAAGCAGCTTCCTGTCACTTCAAAAACTAAGTACCGGAGCACTGTCATTCTTAAGTAAAATGTATTTGCACCTCTAAAGAATTTTAGCTCACTCCCTTTGCTGCCCGTTACGGTGGGCATCACTTCCCTTCCTCAGTGTCCAAGCGCCTACTGCTTCCCCGATCCTCTGCATAACGAGCTGACCCTTGCTTTAGTTCATCGACTTTCGATCAAGGTAACGAACTGGAAAGAGTATGATCATCACCAGCGGTTTAAGGAACGCACCGGCTCCCTCCGCGCCCCGCACCCGAGCGCCCTGCCCTGCAGTGCCCTGCGTCCCGCCGTGGGGCGGCTTGCTCCGGAGTGTGTGTCCCCGGGCTGGGGCAGGGAGGGAAGGGCCAGCGCTGCCAGGGCACTCCCACCCGGGAGCCGCGGATCCGAGCGACAGAGGCGCCGCCAGGCCGGGCTTTCCAGCCGGTTCCCTCTGCGGCGGGGTGGGGAGCAGCGGGGTGAGGAAGAGCCTCCCTTCCGCCCCTTGCCCCGCGTCCACCCACCCCGCAGGGACTCCGCGGGGCGCACAGCACGGGCCCGCCGCCGGCCCCAGAGGATGCCCGATGGCCTCGAGAGGCCCTCGCAGTGACCCCCACCCCGGCAGCCCCCCGCCGGCGGCAGCCCCTCGTCCCCGACCCGGGAGCGGCGGGACGGGCCCGCACCCCGCCCGACGGGGCTCTCGGTGGGACCGGCCCCGCAGCCCAGCCCCTCTCCCGCCTCTCCACGTCGCTCCTCTTCCTCCCACCGAGCCTGGCGGCAGCCCCGGCCCGCGGGGTCCCGCAGCCCGCGCCTGACCTCTGCGAGGTGGCGCACACGCGACCGCGCAGGGCACCGAGCGGCATCCAAACCCACCGTGTCCGCCTCGCAACGAAGCCGGTGACCTGTAGATAGCGATAGGCACTGAATGATGTTTGCTGCTGCCGTGGAAATGGTGAATGTGATGAGCGCCCAAACTGGAGGCGCCCCACGCCACCCCAAGGAGGCCGCTGAGAGTGAGAGGGACTATCCAGAGCAGGGCCAAGCGGCCGCCGGCGCTGCTGCTGCCGCTGCTGGCGGGTCCCGGCTCCGGGCTGCCCCTAAGGAGCCCCCCCATCCTCCGGTGCGCGGCGAGCCGGCCCGCGGCGTCCTCGGGAGGAGCAGCAGCCACAGCAACGGAGGCAAACTTTGGGCAGAGGCGCTCGCACACACGCACACGGCGCTAGCTGCAGCTCACCGCACCAGGCAAGCCATTTCTTCCCTTTGGGAAAGCTTATGAGGATCCTTTTCTCCAGGTCTTCTTCTACCCAAAACAATCCAAGACATAGCCAGAGGTAGAGAATCCAGGCAGTTCAGAGCCTTCGCAAAGAGGTGGAAGAGGGGAAAAGACCCGCTCCCAGACAATCGCTAGTTTCAGCTTTCGCGGGGCTGGTGCTCATTAACAATACTCCACAGTTGCAAGGGCTACGAGAGTGCCAAGCATTCCCCCATCCTCAGTAATCCACAGTGTAGCCAATCATGCCACATTTCTGCTATAAAAGAAAAAAGGGGATGCCACTCCATCAGCCAGCGCTGGGAAAGCAGAGAAAAATCAAACTGCTGCTCTTCCCTCCATTCATCTCCAAACTGGTGAGCCCTCAACCCGAGCGAGCTTTCTCCCGGCGCGCACACACACTCACACTCGCGCACACACACACACACACACACACACACACACGCACACTCGCACACGCCGCCAGACAATAATCAGGCTGCTCCGGCAATCTCAGTGCTCTGGCTATTGACAGTAATACCCAAGGATGTTTTCAGGGAGAATAGTGCACCCTTATGAAAGAAGCTGGGGAAAAAAAATAAAAATAAGCATGCTTGCGAGGAGCAGGGATATGCAAATATGCAGTCTCCGAACAGCAAATCGCTGAGGCTTGGATGCAATGCAGAGGACGAGCCTATGTTAAAGAGGGAGGCTGAGTTCAGCTCCCACACAGTCGCGCTGCCTCTCCTCAGCCTTTCGGGAGCCGCGCACTGCCAGAACACGGCTCGGGCGGTGAGGAGGAGACAAACACACACACACACCCACACCCACACACACACACACACCCCCCCCACACGCCGCTCCTCCCCACCCGCCACCCACCCGCGCCGCGGAGTCAGCAGCACAGCGGGAGCATTTCCCCTCCTCCTATAGTTCAGAGGTACCAGTGTCTTGAAAAACCACTTTCATCTTAAAAAGAACGATTTCGGGTCTTTTAATTGGCCTAAACTTCGCCCATCCGATGTTTCCCTCTGTCTATTCAAGCACTGGCTGGGATTATCCGCTAATTACACACACGGCGCGGAACGAAGAGTTACCGGGATTTTTTCCGGCACTATTCAACTACCGCACCTCAGCCGCCCAACGCAGACGCGGCCGCAAACTGGGCTGAAAAAAGCCCTTCCGGGCTGAAGCCCCCCCCTTTCCCCACGCAGCTGCAGGGCGGCGCCGGCAGCTCTCGCATCGCCGCCCGAGTGCGGGGTATGCTCGCCTCACGCCTAGCCCGAAAACGGGAGGGCTACTCTACTCCCGCACACGCAGAGGCAGGGGTGCAAGATGTCACGTTTAAAAACAAGGGGTCGGTATTCAAAGGCAAACCCACCCGCCTCCAGCGGGTCCTGCGGCCCCCCAAGCCAGGCGCGGAGACTCAGCTTCTGCAGTACCGCACCTGGGCACAGCAGGGTGTGCGAGCCGCACACTCCCAGCCCTTCTCCCTCCCTCCCCCGCTCCCAGCCTGCCGTTTATCTTCTACCATGCCTTCAGCAGCATGAGATCATGGGTGCGGGGTGCGGATGCGTGAAAGCGAGAGGGCGAGCGGTGGGCGTGAGAATGGTTTTTTATACATTTCGCGTTAATTTAAACGAAAACCGCTGTAATTTGCTGAGGCGCTAATTCACGCGGATGAGAAGGGAAGTCACAACCTTTACTGAGCTGCGTAAACTGTGGAAAGAGAAAGGCGTTTCACCCCAGCTCTGCTCAGCCCAGGGCGGATTGCGCCCTCCGGCGAGAGAAAAGCCCCTCACCACGGGGTCGTGGCGGGGATCGCACACGTTGGTGAAAAGACCCCGAAGAACCTGAGCAGTGGCGAGCAAGCGGCAGCCGCTGCCCTGCCCCGGGGGCGGTGCTGGTCACACGCCTGCCCACCTGGACGCACCACAAGGCAGCCTCGCCACGTACTTAAAGTTTTGCCACAGCGGCAAAGTAAATTATAACAAGACCTTAACGCAGTGAGGAAAGGATCAGGCTGAGTGCCCGAGCCCTTTCTGCGCTGCGTGGAAGGGCAGACCAGCACCCGGAGGAAGCCCGCATTAGCGCGGAAGGCACCGCTCCCCGGCCCGGAGCACTCCTGCGAGGCGGGGGTTATCCTGTAACACCCCCTGACTCGCCACATCTTATGATGAAGTCAGTGACTTTTCCAACCTATCTCAAAAAGCCTCAGTGAAAAAGAAGAAACACCAGTTTTCCAAACTATCAGCTTGCAACTGCCATGCACTCTCACTTCCTAAAAAGACAATAAATTCTGGTAAGTTTCAAAGTTAAGAAAAGAAGGAAAAAAGAGTGAAATCTTAAAGAAACGCCAGCCTGGATTTGCCAGCTCTCATAAAATTAAACCCCCTGATTACGCAAGGAATATGTGTTAGACATTTAATCCATAAATATCACTAGGTTTCCTAACAATTGGACTCAGGAAACAAAATATGTCAGTCACTGGAACCAGTTTTTCTGTAAATCGTTCACGTGTTGCTTCTGTTTTAGAAACAGGCAGTAGTTAACTGGCTGTTCTTAATGATTCTAGACATCCTACGAGGAACTAGACGAGGAACTTAAAGTTGTTATCACTTCCCTGAAATAGGAAGCCAGTATTGCCAACCATGTAATGATACAGTTGTGAACGCAGTTGTTCAGATACAATTTTGGTTGGCAAGTCCTGTCTATACTGTTGTTCAGGTGTTTTAAGGCCAACATCAAGAGCTGTATCCTGCTACTTTGCAGTGGGAGTTTCCCTGCTGGCATCCAGGAAAGCACGGTTGGCTCCCCATTGAGGAAAGGTGTAACCTTGCAAGAGGGGCTTTCCACAGATCCCTTCCAGCCTAAGCATAGTTTATTCAACTTTGGTTGAAGGATACACTTTGCATTCAGTAGGACTTTGTGTAAGTACTCTTCTCAGTGTTGTCGGATATGTTTATAGTTTGAGCACTTAATCCAAATTCTTGCTCTATCTGCCATCTACTGTGTCAGGGAGGCCTAAAGTGCTTAAATACAAAGGAGAAATGAATAAAATGTTTAGGTACTTCCAAGGTACTTAATATTTTACTGAATATAAAAGGGGTGTTTAAGTGCCTGACTTTATTAAATATGTACTATTTATGCAGCACACACATATAACTGTCACTAAAGTTTCTAGTTTAAATCTGTGTTTGGAGACTACTTGGAGAAGTGTTTTTTTCTCATTGGATAGATTATAATGGGTCATTTTTAGGTGTTACATTATGATGTTAAACACTACTTAGGGACTGTTAAATTAATGGATTGTTTAGCTCCTATATATCCAAACCAAGAGTTGAGGACATAGAGGCCAATCTTCACAAAGCGATTTAGGCATCTAACTCTTCCTTAAATACCCTACTAAAATCTGAATGGGTCTACAGCTGTCTAAGTAGGCTCCCTTCCTGGATCTGGCAATGTACTCAGCACCTTGAATGGAGTAGCTCGAATTTTAATACCATTTGACATTTTTCTGGCTCTGCACTCTGAACCACAAACAAGAGAGGGACTATCCAACTTTCAGGGAGGAGAAAGGTGATCTAATGCAGTGCATGGGTGAGAAATGGGGAGAAGCAATCTACAGAAAATATCATTAAAAACCCCAAAAATAATAGCAGGAAGGTGAAGAAGGAAGTGTATAAAAGCAAGTGAAAGGCATATGGGTACAGGAAGGCAAAAGAAGGACATTCCAGGAAGTAAAATCCTCTTTTGCTCTTTTGTTTGTGTTTAGGAGGGGTTGTTTGTTTGTTTTGGGTTTTTGTTGGGTTTTTTTTGTTGTTGTTCATTTGGTTTGGGGTTTCTTTGTGATAATAGCAAGCACTTCTTTCCAATTTGAAGGAAATCCTGGCAGTCAGATACTTACATTTTTTGCATGTTTTATTTTAAAGGAGGTTATAGGTGAATGTTGGTCTCTTCTCTCAAGTAACAAGTGATAGGGCAAGAGCAAATGGCCTCAAGTCACACCACAGGAAGTTTTGATTTGATATTTGGAAAAAATTCTGTAATGCAAGTGTTGTCAAGCATTGGAATAAGCTACCCAGAGGGAAGAGGCTGCCCCGGGAAGTGGTTAAGTAACCATCCCTGAAGATATTTAAAAGACTTGTAGAGATTTAGGTTAGATAGTGGGAAGAAATTCTTCACTGTGAGGGTGGTGAGACACTGGAACAGGTTGCCCATAGCAGCTGTGGATACCCCATCCCTGAAAGTCTTCAAGACCAGACTGGATGGGGCTTTGAGCAAGTTTGTCTAGTGGGAGTTGCCCCTGCCCATGGCAGGGGGGTTGGAATTAGATGATCTTTAAGGTCCCTTTCAACCCAAACTATTCCATGATTCTATATGGCACTTAGGGGCATGGTTTAGTGGCAGACTTGGCAGTGCTAGGTTAATGATCATCTTGAAGGTCTCTTCCAACCTAAATAGTTCCATGATATTGTGATTCTCTTCAAAAAATCTTAATTGGGTGTTTTGGAACTTGGAGTTAGGCTTTTTAATGACAAGCAAAAGTTAAAAGCATCTGCAAGTCAACATTATGAAAACTGATGATAAGCAGCATTTCTTATTTAAAATGCTTGCCTTTTTTACCCCCTGCTGTTGCAAGACTATGAATCTGTGTTAGCTGAGGACTAACTGAAGTTGAAATACCCTGGTTTTAAGCCCCAAGGCCACAGAATTGTATTCCCAACACAATCAACATCGTGGTATCAGTCTGCGAAGGTTCACTCAAAGAAGGAAGAAGTGGTACAAAAGAAGGCAATAAACAAGAGTTTGTGTAAACAAATAAATAAATGTTCCATTATAAGTATGGAAAATAAAGTGTAAAAATAAACTGTAGTGTTCACAGTGTAGTTTTTAGTATCTTAAGAACTTAGCTCAGTGAAGTTAGCCTCATTTAACACTTACCCTGTGCAGGTCATATTGGTAGTAAATGTGATTTTTCATCAACGTATTTCTACCAAATGAACTCTGTTAATACCAGTGGATTCCTGAGTTCATGAACAAGAATATCCTTAATTGTAAAAACACATCTTCCCCTGATTTCTTTTAGTGTAATTATTCCATTAACACCAAATGCTCCTAAAGAAGATTTATAAAAAAAAAAAAAAAAACAAAAAAAACCAACACTCCAAAACAAACAACCAAATGAAACAAAAAAAAAAGTTACTTCTGTGAGGATAATTTACATTACTTCCTCAGAAAAAATCACATACTTCTTACTGTATGACCATATCTCTCTACAGCAGTACAGCTATATCAGTTAAGATGGACAACTCCAGTGAGACCACCAAAACTGAATTGGAGAACCTGTCTTAGGCCAGCAGAACTTGTCAGTTAAATTCAGGCCTCCTTTAGGTTACGTGCTGACTTATGCAACCAGGCTTCTCTGGCCACTTCTAGTTAATCCTGCAGTTAGTGTTGCAACATCCACTCTTAAACTCCTGAAACTTAAGTGCTGTTCAGCAAACTCGTACAGAAAAACACCTCCTCAAATACATATTTGTATTAGAGGAATAGTACGCAATTAACTATGTAAAACTACCTTTGTTTTACATTATAGCTTTTCTCCACTATTAGGTACTTTCCTCTTTTAAACAGAAGAGAATGTTTCTTTCAAAAGCCAGTGAATTCCAAGATACTAAACCAAGACCTGTCATCCCTGTCCTAACCCTACATAACCTAGGGCAGAAACTCTTTGAGACAGTAAACTTTATCATATGAAATACTTTGAGACTTCAAAGGTAAAAAATATATTTCTAGGAGGATGGATGGAGTATTTGTGCAGTCATAAAACAGAGAGAAATCCAAAATTTTGATGATCATGTAAGAAAGGGGAGTTTACAATGGAAATACTTAGGCTGCTTTCTCTGTTGTGCAGCTATTCTCTCTCTATGTATAGTTCAAAATAAATCCCAGTACAGTTAGTAAGTCTTTCTGTCCATCCAAATAGGCTTAAATCGTCATAATAAATGTTTCTTGACTGTGTGTGTATAAAGTAATCTCCTTCTCTCTATTCCTTGCTGTCAAAAGCAAACTGATTTTTATTTTGTTTCATTTCATTGAAACTATAAGACAAATCCTTTCATTTAGGACAGAAGCAGCTGGTGGAGAACATTTTCTAATGGGGAATTCTGACTCTGAAAAGAAGGTCCTTCTTGGTCTGAAATAGTCCTGGTTGGTCCATAAGTCATCAGAGCATCTGTCCACTCTTACTTATGTTAGCCCTGATTTGACCCATCTTGAAGAGGATGGCTTGTAATCCACTGAGGGTTGTCTTTTCTGGCTCCTGTTCCTGAAATGCCACTTAATTTCATATTTTCTCTATTTTTTTCACTGTAACTTTGCACAAAGGGTTCTAACACTTTGGATAGGTTCCCCCTTTCACTCCAGTATAAAGTCACAGGAATTAAGGCCAAATCCACATATATACACATAGAGGCATTTAAGAGATTTGTAGTCCTGTATCAAAGTGGGCAGGCTGTAGTTATGTTCTCTCTGGACTATTGCATGAGCAGTTAATTCTATGGGCAATTATACTGCTGCAGAACCTGCAAAAGTCTCTGATATCTACCAGTGCTGCTGCAGGAACTGGCACTGCATTGCTGCAGAAAAGAGAGATCCCTGATGCAGCTTCAATGCTACTGATTTGAACTACTCAGCAAATACTCCAGCTAGGGACAAAAAAACCTCCACCACAAAAATAGGTTGTAAATTAGTCATCAAGAAATTTGATGAGAAATGCCAGTAACACAACCCAGTATTGTGCTCTTTTGTATCCAGTACAAGCATATTAAATATATGAACAAATAGGCTTTGCATAAAGGCCTCCAGAAATAGGAAAAGTGTGTGTATTATAGAGTTGTTTGCAATTCTTGATATTGTTTACCATGCACAATAACTGAGATATTAAATGCCATATCAAAGCAAAACTCACAATAGTGCAACAGCCACAAAATGGGGAAATTTATTTTAAAGACCTTGCAAGACAAAGTAGATTGCTTTTTTTTTTTCCCCCTAGTGGGAAGCCTACTAGTAGCCAAGAGAGCCCTAAATAATGTTTGTGTAGTACCTAACATCAGGAATGCAGTTTTAAGTAGGTTTTCCTGACAGTTTCTAAGATATCACTCATTATCACTCACAAACATCACATGACACCCCCCACCCTGCTGGCCTTGGTGGAGCTGTACAGTGGAGTTCTACCTCCTGCCTTCCCTGAACATGTTAGTCCTGCAAAAATATTGGCAAAGAAAGGGATAAGGTACAGCACACTATTTGTCCAGTGCAATACATGGCTTTAGACTCCAGACAGCAGTAGTGTTACAAGTCAGCTGCAGAAATAACTGAATTTAAAAAGCAGAGTTGTAAGTAGATGGCACTAACTTTTGGCATTCATAACTTTAAAATGTTCAAATGCTTATTTAGCTTTAAGCTTCTTTCGTTCTCCCCACCCTGCCCTTCCCCCTACAAAAAGTGTCACCATTGTGTAGAAACCATATTTGTAGTGCCAAGCAGATTCCCTATAGCTGAGTTATGAACCTCTGAACATACAGGTATAAAATGGAAATGCTGACATAATCCTAAATGTAGTGGCACAAATACTGCCACTACAATAATCCTTGTAATCTAATATATTAGCCCTAGGGGGATGGAGACTGAATTGCTGGTCTCAGACAGCCTTTCTGAGGCTCAATTCAAATTGCATAATTATTGTACATCCGTCAAGTTCTTTAAAACACATTTCAAATGCAGTATTGCGTATTCCAAAATATTTGTTCTTCAGAGATTGAATTGACTTTTTTTTTTTCCCACTTTAAAGAGATATATGACCTCAGAGGCATGCGAAAAATCATTAATCAAGTTTATACCATGTAACACTCTTTTGTGTGTGAAAGACTTACTTTTTTGACTAGATTCCCTCAATTGTGTTGCCAAGGTGATTCCCCTAGAGAGCCATGTGTTTATCTTGACAGGTGTTAGCGAGATCTGTGGAGTCTCAGTGGAATTGTTACTGTTTTGAGGTACAGTAGAAAACATTAAGTCTGCAAACTAATGAACTTACCTTATTACATTCTAAATAAAATGAACCACAGAGTAAGTTGGATTCTACTAATGCCTTTCTAATGAAGCTTTTATTAGGCATATGGTGTGGTCTTGCTATTTTCCTCATATGGCTAGCACAAGCTAAAACTCAAAATAAAACTGATATGCATATCTTCTGTGACAAAACAGTATCAAAAACTCACTATCAAAATTATATTCAGACTGCTATTTTACTGGCATAACCTTTGATTATGATTTGCAAGACTATATGGATTAAAAAATAGAAAAGTAATCAGATTAAAAAAGGAAACAGGAGTCACCACTGATAGGAAAAGAGAAAATACAACTTCTACTGCTGTTCCTAGGGGAAAATTTAAAACCACTGTTGGTAACTTATAATTACTCTAAAATACATTCTGTGACCTGTCCTGACAATGTTAGGGAATCATTAATAAATTATTGTGACTTTCAAAGTTAAATAATAATTTCTTAGTCTATTTGTGTTTTCCAGCACTGAGCTGTAACACACTATATTTTTGTAGTGCATATTAGACATAATAAAACAATAGGTGCTTTTAACAAAAAAAATAAAAAAAAATTACTCTTAAGCAAGGTAAAAAGAAGATACCATCATTTTCAGCCAGCTATGCCTTTTGCTTTTAATTGCCATATTCTTTCTCTCTGTATATGTACAAGATCAGAACACAAGAAAAAACATTCCTTAGCAACATTCATCTTCTGGGAACATGCTGCTGAATTTAGGTATAAAACCATAACAGCATCTGAAAGAATAGCAATAGCTCATGTACCTCAACTTTGATATACTACTTCAAAATCCTTAATCTCTTTTTTCAGATTCTCACATAAAGTTTTGCTCTGCTTCCGTATTTGCAAATGCCAGTTTGAGACAAAAAGATCTTTTCATATACACAAGCTTTCCCCTCCCTGTATATACTTCAACAACAAATTAGCAGCCAATTTTCTCTCTCTCTCTTTTTTTTTTTTTTTTTTTTTTTTTTTTTTTTTTTTTTTTTTTTTTGGAAGAGGATAAGAAAATAGATACAGTGAAAGGATTAAGCAATACCCTCTTTTGTAATGTTAAATGAAAGTTATTTTTTTGCAAGTAATACTGATTTCCCACCCCCCCCACCCCACCCCCCTCCCCCATAAATAAATAGTCAGTGGAGAAGCTCCAGTAATCCCAAACACATCACTTTATAGCCAGTCAATAACACAGATAAAACCCTTTATGTTGTACTTCTTTGAGCAGGCCTGTTGTTAGGGCAAGAAAAATTAAGCTACTACAGAAGCCAAAGAAAATTAACTTAACAAGGGAGAATATCTGATAATATATACATTCTGTTCTTTTCTTAAGGACAAATATAGGGGATTGTAATATAGAAAATATTCAGACTTCTGTGAAGCATCAAAAAAGGACAGCTACCTACAGTTTACTGGCAGAGTACATGTCCCTCATCCGGTGGCAATCTACTATTAACTACTTCTTGTAATGATCCATGGCTAGACTATCAGGTGACATACCATGCCCTCCTCAAAAATATTATTCTACACTTCCCTTTGGTAGTATGGAAAAGATGGAAATGCTACACCTGCCTCTGCCACAGCTTTTCAAAGAGTAGTCTTGGACTACAAAGTGCTTGTCATTTAATGGCTAAATGACAAACGAGGTCAATATTAACAATCACAAAGCTAAAGGTTATTTGTTTAGTAAGGCTTGGTAGAATTACATCCTTCACACCAAAGTTGAAATGTTCCAAAGGCTTTAATCTTCCAACACTAACAGTACATTGCAGGATTAAGTCTTCTACACCTACACGTTTATATCTATAAAGCTCTAACAAGAACAAGAATATAGTGCAACTTAAAAGCCAATGCCATATTTAAAGCACTTTGAGATCACTTCATGACAAATGCCAATGTTTATAATGAATATAATGTCCATAGTGAAGCATGGACATCCTTCATTTTCTTTACATAGATAAATGTAAATTCTCTAAATATTGGATCAATGTTGCTTAAAGGGTTAATTTGCATGGGAATGCATTTTCACCATAAAGAAACTTTCTTAGACCAAGAGCTTGTTCTCCTTAACATATATGCAAATAATAGCTACAAATATCAAGAGATGGGAAACAGAAACAATATTTATTCATACTTGTGTTTTAGTTTTTAATTACTTATATTTAAAACTTTGCTACCTAAGACAAAGCTCATGCTATATAATTAAAATGAAGAGTCACTACCAGCTTATCTTTAAAACCAGATCTCAACAGGAAAGAAAATCCAGGACCTCTCAACTGCAATTTATGGCTCTATCAAAACTTGACTAATTTTACCTATTTATTTCAGTGCATAATAAAATATGTACTCAGAGAAAAAATATGCAATGCATTCATATTTTAAAGGCTTAGAAAGCTAGAAGCTTTCTTTTAACACCCTTGGATCTAATTTTGTTTCTAACAAGTAAAATGAGAAGAATGGGGCCCTAAAAAGGATTATATTCTGAAACCTGCTCTTTGAATCTTTGCACATGCTAAACTATCATAAATTTCAATGAAAAAGATGGGTATACTGCTGACCATCTTTGGTTACAGAGTTGAGCATTAATGCCCAGAAAAAGCCTACAGGTTTTGTTATGAAGTTTTCAAAAACCACTGTATTGAACCACTAACCAATAATAGCTCTTCCACATTTCACAGGATGTCAGTTCCTGGAGCTGTTTTTCCTTTGATGCACACAAAGTACTGCCAGTAATTTCAATCAGAATTATGCTATGCACTGAAGGAAGACAATAATATAGTATGAATTATCACATTTTTTTTCTATATCCCTGCCTCTTGTAGAACTGTTGTTTTGTTAGGGGAGTGGGTACAGTATATGCTACTGATCTGTGGCTGCTTTGTTTAAAAAAAGCCTAGTACTAGTAGTCCTTCTCATCCAGATATATCAAAGCACTTTATAAAGCAGCAAAAGCAGTGGAGCCAAGAAAAGACTTAAACCTTTTTTTTTAATTTATTTTTGATAACATAAAATGGTCTCAAATTATTTGTAGTGAAAAATAAAGGAAACATTATGAAAATTAAATACATCTAAAAGAACCACTTAATTTTTAAAATCATGTTTCATAATTTTTGTGGGCTTAGCTTAAAAAAATTAAATGCCTCTTCTTTGACATTATTTTTTAGTTGGATTGAACAAATCTTTCAAATACTTTCTTTTCAGAACAACCTCTAAACCTAAAATTAGTTAATTATTATAGCTCAAATCAGGGTACTTTAATCAATTAAACTCCTACCCTAAGTAATGCCCCGAAAGCCTTCATCTTGTTTTCATGCAATTCCTGTTCAGGAAACAAAAAGGTACCAAAGGGAGATTAAATATGATGTAAAATTCCAATGCTTGGTACTAAGAATCTCAATTCCCATTTACTTTGCTCCTATAAGATAGGTTTAACGAAAATATCACACTTCCACCCTACACATTAATCACTGCTGCCAGATTAAATCTTACGATACCAGCAATAAAGCTCTGTGCAATATGTGGGCACATCACCTGCAACAGGTCAAGTGTCAATAAACCCTCTGTGTCAAGCAGCTAACACGGATAGTATGCACACTGGGTACCTAACATGGCATGTGCTCTACATTTTGTTGCATAAAAGGAGGACCTGCCTGTCTTCAATCACATAACCTAACTCAAAACTTGGGACCAGGATCCCTGTTTCTTCCCTTCCCATTATAGCAGAAAGCAGCATTTGCACTTGCATTGCATGGGACAACGAGCAACAGTCATTTGGCTAAGAGTGAACATCTACACCAGAATTACAGTCACACCAAGGTTTATGAATTACAGCGTATACAAGAGCAATGCTCATGTTGCCACAAATTTTTGAGCTCCAATACACATGTGGTGGTCGAAAGCCACAAAGTGAGAGCTGAAAGACAGGCTGTTGGATGGTTTCAGCAAACATCCCATTGACCTGAATGGAATTTACAAAGCCAAAGACCTGGATGCTACCTTTGTGTTGAATCATTCCAGCAAAATCAATAAGAGCTATAAATTATTAGAAGCCATTTTTTTCACCTACTTTCACTAATGATCAATTTATCATTAACGCAAAAAGAGATTTAGAGCAATGTTTATGCCATTAAAATAAATATCCATTAGCTATACAGTATATCCCAGAAGTGCGTTTGCTCCTTGCAGAATTCTTCCAGAACACTAGATCTATATACAGTATAATATAATGATATTTAACTGATAATGAGTTATTGAATTGCACAGAGGGAAATAGTTTACAACCTTAAAACCTTCTAAACTAACTTCTCAAGTCAGGATGGGTTTCAATTATATGACTCAGTATATGAAAAAGTATTTTGGTCTCTAAAATGCATCATTGTTAGTTTGCATTTCTTTAATTTTTTTCATGAAAGGAGATTTATAATGTGTAAGAAATACAATAAAGGCTTCATTCCACTAAAGAAGATCAGAAATAAGCAGAATCACAAGATTAGTTTTCCAGAAGGAAAATTCTGATTATGCATTTGAAGAAGGTTGCTTATTCCTTTCCAGTACAGTTCAGGAAAATGTTGATTGTAAATATGACTAATAGCAGAAAATTCCTGTTTCACTACTCAATACAGACCCAGGTAGTAAGCAATAGTTAAGTTTTGGTTAATTTATTTAGAATCTCTAATTTAATCTCTTCATATGAAAAGGACAAACTATGGAGGTTTTTGTTCACAGTAATGAGATTAGCAGATATTTCATCAATGTTTAGCCACAGACACATAAACCTCATTAGGAAATTTTCTGACCTGAGTGACTATAAACACAAGGACTGAGAAAACCCAGAGCATTAACAAAACCCTGATCATTAATCTGCAATGCATATTTCTCTCCTGACAAGAAAGATTACCAGATTTCCAGTTGTTGGTGAAGGGGATGAGGCAAGCACTCTGGAATTAGTAACTGTTCATCACTGACGCCTTGTGGTAAACAGCAAAAGGATGTTTTTTCCATATCTTTTCAGTTGATCAGTCTTGAATATACCTTTACCATATTTGGCTAATAGATTTGTGGGGGGATAAAATCTTCAGTACTTCTTTTGTCTTTAGTTTTAGTGTGAGCTTCCATGCCTGAACATGGTTCAGGGTGACACCGTGAGTCAGCACGTGCTTACAGCATATTGGAGCGTACAAACACAAGTATAGCCTGCAAAAATGTGGACTAATTCTTCCCTTCAGCTCAGCTTTGATAAGGCTTCAGCAGGAATATAGGTACAAATTTGGATGTTATACTCCAGGAAGACATGAGCCTATCAAGAAAAATGTGAGGAGAGCAACATGACCAGAGTCTAGAGAACATGAGCTTCAATAAAACTTGAAAGAATTAGGCTAGAAAGGACACAACTGAGATTGAACATGATAATAGCCTTCAAATACATGAAAGGCTGTTTCAAAAGAATAAGGAAATCACCTGTTCTCAATCATAGTGATGGACAGGACAAAAAGAAATGTGCTAAATTGCAGCAATTAATATTCAGGGTAGATATTGCAAAAAACCCTCTCAACACTAAGGATAGAGAGTAGCTATAAAAGATCACCTAGAAGATGGTGGAGTCTTCACTGTTAGAATTATTTCAGAACAGCATAGACACAAGTTTTCCTAGAACTACTCAAGTATAATTTATTTTCTTTTCAGGACTGGGATAATGTCCTGAAGTCCCTTTCATCTTTATATTCCTATGAATAGAACTCCTGCATGCAATCGTTTGTGCTAGAAATTGTTAAACTGCAGAAATAAAAATATTTTCCTCCCCTTGCTCATGTTGGTACAGAAATAAGTAGGAGTAAATTTCTTATCAACACCCTTTTATGCTCCATGTGATATTACTAGAGATGACAAGTCTGTTTGCCTGTTTGTTGCATTTCTTAGAAAACAAAAATGAGAATAACCAATCTTATCTAGGCCAACAGTAAACAAATTAATAAGAAAGCAAATCTCATTGCACCATAAATTCCTCTACTACATCACAAAACAAGTCCAGATGAATTCAAGAAAGATGAAAATGTGTCAAGCACAAAGATTTCAGATGAGTAGGAAAGAAAGGAAGTTTCATCATCAATTTTGTGTTTGGAAGAATGGCCTGTGATATATCAACTTTTAGCTGACATACATGTGTGTATATATATCCATGTGTGTATTTACCAGCTTTTGACACTGACAAAAATTTTCATAAGACCTTCTCTCCTAAGGTTGTACCATGTTATTTACTGTTACCTGCAACATGCACGAGATTGAAACACTGTCGTGCTCTTGGACTCAGTGGGCTCAACAGTATTCATTAAATAGTCTGTTCTCACAGGATTAAACTTACAGTCATGTTGTTTACCTCTGAAACTTCCAGTTTCAAGTCATATAAATTCTTTACTGAATTACAGTATTTTAGTGAACAATACTTTCAACATCATCATGTAAAAGACTTTACTTCTCAGTAGCTCACCCAAGAGGTTCAGATAGTTGAATACTGTGGTGTCCTGTTTGAACTTATATGAAGCCATGTACTAAACGAAGAAACACACAGTGAACAGATTTGAACAACTGTGCATGAAACTTTCAAAAGTAAACTAAAACACAACTGGAAGAACTTATTTCAAAATATTAATTTAAAGCTTGAGTATAATTTGCTTGCAATAGCTGTGATGGAGAAAAGTGTAGTCTCAGCACAGGAGAGGGTTGGGGTTATGATCTATTGTTACTGAGGATAGGAAGGAACAGAAATACCCTGTCCCTTCCTAGAGAGATCTCTGTAAATTTCTATCTGGTACTCTTGACAAGTCTCACAGTGTTCATAATTTCTTGGTTTTCTCCTTGGTAATTTGCACTAATCTAACGAGTGAGAGAAATCTCCAGAGCAAGTTCCTCTGCTTACATCTCCCTTTGGAGAAATGACTTTCCCTTTTTTTTAGTATGTAAAGTATCTCAAGATTTGTCCCTTATTTATTAAATTCATTAGAGATCATCATAACTATTGAATTTCTTTTCAGCAGGACACTCTCTTGTCAGTAATTCCCTGTCCACTGCTCTTCAAATAAATAGTTTTCTTTGATCCATATTGTAACAATCTGCACAACTTCAAAATAAACCTGTTGTATCTCACTTTTCCACTGCTGATAGCTGCATTTCCAGTCAAGACAATTCTCTCAGACTACACTTCTGAAAGACGTGAGTCTTTTCTGACACCTTTTGCATTATCTTCCTGTTTCTTGGCACTTTTCTGAAATATTCTGAATACTACAGATTTTAAACCAATTAATCTATGTTTCTATTGCAGATTCTTAACTTGAGCAGTACATCTAGAAAATACAAAGCATCTAAATAATGCAAGAATGGTGATGTAAAATATGAGAACAGTTGGATAAAAATAAATCTCATTATTGTCTAATCAAATTCACAGCTGCAATGTCATACCCATCAAATTCAAGAATCAGCATCACTAGAGGAATGTGAAAAACCTATTCAACAGGAGGCCATCACAAGATCTAGGAAATATGGAAGAAGTATTGAAGAGATGTGCAGAATGTAGAACAAGAAAATGAAAAGTAGCAGAGGACCCAGAAACAGAAATCCATAATATAATAAAAAATTAAAGCTAGGAACATTTTACTTACCAGACCACAGTTCTAACAATGGACTTATGCAACTGCAGAATACACAATAGCAAAATCTCGTAATTCACAATTATTTCTTCTGGTATATACTTGAATGAAGTATATGAATGCTATATACTCTATGAAATAGATGTTTAAATTTAGTACTGCTCATCTTGGAAAGGAAAGTGAAGCTTTTTCCATTTTATTTCAGAAAAGCTTCCGGACTGAAATGGAATACATTCCAAATGGAAAGATAAAAGTCACTGTGTTCCATCTGAGAACACACAAAGTTAAAGAAATTAATTATTTTATTCCAGAAGTGTTATGATCCTGATTTCTTATACATAGGAAGTTTAAATTTCTGCCAAGATGCATGAAAAAATATGCAGTTTCCTTGATTCATAACTGTCCAATTATATATAATCTTTGCTTACTGCTCCTGAACAAGGACAATTTTCATGTCATTATTTTCCCTCTGGTTTTCAGCAAGCAAAGCATCATTTGTTTCAATAGAACATCAGTATGGGTTGCTTCCTCTCCAAATACATTTTCCAGTGGATCGTGTTTAAAAAAAAAAAAGAGCAACACAAAACCAAACAAAAACAAAAAGCCAACAAACCCTTTAAAAATGACACCCCCACCCCTGCCCCACCCCATTACAACTAGATTGCAGACTTCTCTGCCTTCCTGAGAATTCATCTAGCCTGCATGGCAAATATTGACTACTGGACAGATTACCGTAGCTATAAAAGAGAGCATGGGGAAATGAAATGAGAAGGACAAAATGTGAGTGTTATGTGTGTGTACACATTTGCTCACATGCATGCATGAGAGAGAACAAAGAAAAAGCTCTATATCTGGTTGGTGTATCCTTGCAAAATTTCAGAGGTTCTCACGGGTTCCCAAGAAAGCATCTGCTCATATCCTTTCCTGATTAAGGCAATAAATATTGAAGTAGTCTCATATTCATAAGTAATTTACTAAATAAAAAAACCCAGCCATTTTTAGGAAGGCTTTAGCTAAATAATCATGGACTATTTAGGACAGACCAAGTCTCCTTTACTACATACAGGTTTTGTCACAGCTTTCTGAAGTATCTAATGTACTTTAAACATCCAGAACTACTACCACATAGTTAACACTATGAAATTATTTTTTCAGAACAGTTTGCCAGTATGACTTTTTTAAACTCTTTTTATCTTTAGAATGGTTTACAGGTAACAATATTGTTCGCAGATTTAAATTCTTAATAGGAACTATAATCGCATCTATGTGTTTCTCCTCTCCATGCTGTTTTTAAGGTTTCCTAAGGTTTGATTTCAGGAAACTATCACTTATTCATTTACAGCAACATGAAGCAGTATAAACCACACAGTTATTCCATATACTGATGTAATTTCATAATCCTCCATTGAGGACAACCTGTATACTTTTGGAAGATATGGTCCATATATTATGTTTTTGTCAGTGATGTAATATGCCCTTGAACGTTAACTGTCTTTAATTATTTCCTATTGCTATACTGCTCTTTGCCATACAAACCCCAGCTCATAAATGTTATTTTTGCTAAAAGTGAAATTATCCCTATGTTTAGCAAGCTGGAAATGCAGACTAAATTTAATGGGGGTAATAGGAAGCTACAATTTCCAGATTACAAGATTAAGAAAAGGAGCTCAACTCACAGCTGTAATAAGAATTTCAGGAATTAAGACTAATATATTCATAGACAAATGTTCAACTGATGCAAGTCAACATATATACACTGATTTGAATACAGCATTAACAGGTTATATGTGAGCAGTCACTGCTTGGTAAGTTAACAGAGTACAACCATAAAGCCCGTTTTGCCAAATATTAAATATGCCTGTTAATGCAGGAAGCAAAATCTCTGTACTATGTTCAAAATAAGCAAACTGTCTTTCTGCAGAATGGGAAATGTGGAAAAATATTTAAGCCAAATGCTTGCCATAGTCTAATTTTATCTAATCCAAATACCATGCAGGCAATATCCCAATTAGAAAAGTTCTGCCTTTGTAGACTAACACAATGTCGTTAGAGTTGAAAGACAGAGACTCATGCCATTCCAAAACACTTATCTACTTGTGAAACAATGTAAACCGAACTGTATTGCAACAGGCTGGAAGCAACATCACCAGGCTATCTTTCAGCAATGATCTTTCTAAGTGTCCCTCTTTTTTTTTTTTTTTTTTTCACTTTAAAGATTTTCTGCTTATGTGCTATACAGCCTGCAGTTCTTTTGTGTGTGTGTTTTTATGTTTGATTTGGTTTTAGGGTTTGATTTATTGTGTTTCTTTTTAGTTTTCTGGAATTTAGAGAATTAGAGAATGCTTCTTAAAGTACAGAAACATACACAAGGATGCTTAGGTTAGGAAGCATTTTGGAGGGTGCGGTGGTTCCATTCAGGTTATGGGTGCAACTTCCTTGGCCACAGAAACCAAGGCAGGACTGGTATCTCCCAAGGGATCAGGAAAAGAGATCTCCTCTTGAGAGAGAGATGATCTGATCCAGAGATGGGAATGATCCTGAGTTCACTACCTGGATGCAATCTGAATTACAGGGATTTGTGCCATTATTCACACAGAGTTTTTAATGTTCATATTTTTATGTTCAGTGTCCTCAGTTAAAAGTTTCTCTTTGCATATTCAAATTAGGTCTGAAAATATAGTAGGATGAAATGAAAATAGAATAGACAAGAATCCTGGTCTTAGTTAAAACAACAGTAAGGCATTCTGCTTTTCAATTGGAAAGGAAAAAATCAACCCAAGTTGCTTGACAGGTTTAGAAATCATAGCAAAGTAGTGGGGGATTATAGCCTCTAAATTTACATCTGAATATGAAGCCCTTCCACAAGGCAAGTGGCTTGGGCTTACAAATTGTGTTAAGAAACTTTCTAATAAACCCATGTGGTATTTTATTATCATGGAACAATCTGACTATAACTGGTTGTAGACTGTTAAGGAGTTGGAGTCCAGTGATAAATGTGGTCACAATCACAGCTTAACTGACTTGGTTTTTGTTCTATAAAGCTTCTGTTAGTGAATTCAACCATTAGCAAAGCAGTGTTCTCCTCTCCTGTCACATGAAATGCAGAGTATTGTGCACAACTTCTGAAGGATTATACAGGGAACAACATAACTGTCCAGTTCTGTTTTCCATCACTGTGATGTGATAGCAGATTGCTCATGCAAGAGATCTGATGAAGGCATGCCAGCCAGTAAAGAGGGAGGGAAAAGAAACCACTGGGTTTTGGTGGAAGAGAAATTGCTGGACATTCCCATTTGATGTCTTTCAGACCTTTGCACAACTTTGAGTAGAGGTGATTCAGGGTATAGTTGTCATTTGAAGCCTAGTAGGTCTGATTTATCCTTTAAGAACATCTGTATTCTAAAATTATGTTCCTAAATCATTCCATTAGGCTATTTTCACAAATGCTTTCTTGTGATGTTTTTGAATATTTAGGAGCTTTCATTAATTGAGTAAGATGTGTTCATTTGCTGTACGATTCTTCTGCTTTTTTTGTACACACTCTCTCATAATTCTCCTGCAGAATGAGTGACACTAGCACTGATGATAATGACACTGGCAAACATGCATACAGAATTAAGTTAAATGTGTTCCATACTGGCTACCATTAGTACCAGCATCTTGGTTATTACACTCCAAAGGAAGTAGAGCAAAAGACTTCCTTTCCCTCTCCTCAATTTCCTTTATGTTTTCTACTGTAAGTAAATGCAGCATATAACACTGCCCCCCACCCCCCCAAAAAAAAAGCCTAACCGAAAAACCAAATAAAAAATACAGCAACAACAAAACAAACAAACATAAAAAACCACCCAAATTGAAAGTGAGATTCACCTGCAATTCAATCAGTGATCCTGAGGCTAAAATGATATAAACAGCACAAACAAATAATGAATGCCAGCTCTTTTTAAAGTGCACGTATTATTTCTAATGGCATTTTTCAAAGCAGTCTTACTAATTTTCATGGTATTTTAAAATCTTGACATCATTGCAAAAAAGTCAAAACCATTATGCATTCCAGAGAAGTTTTGAGTTAAGGAATCAGTAAGTTTGTATTATCAAATATTTTACCAAATATCAACTGTGAACAATAAATATTGAATGAACCAACAATAAATATCAAACTGAGAGATTTATAATGAATATGGACAAAGCAAAAGACTAAAAAGTTAATAATTTCTTATATCAGTATTTGTTTTAAAAGGTAATTGGAAGTATTGCCCTTGATTTCCACTCTCTCCAGCTCAGACACACAAACACACACAAATTGTAATCAGTCACTTCAGGGAGTTGATGCTGAATAGACCACTTTGGAAAACTTGACAGACAATAGATACAAAGGCAAGTGCTTAAAAAGCCAAAACAATAGGTCAAGTCTGATCTTTACTTATGTGAATTAGAGTTTCAAGATTGAGTGTGATTTGGTTTAGAGCAACAATGAAAGCCATATCACTGGTGTTGAAAGGAAAATATACAGAAGAATACTTTTATTGGTCTATGCTGCAAGATAACCGAAACACAAGCTGCACAATTTGATTCAGTCTGCGTCAGAGAGGTGAAATGTGATGGCATCCTTTTATCAGCTAGCCAACCTGTAATAACCTTGAGAGGAATTACTTGAGAAAAGATGAGGACTGCTATAACCACCTTCTTTTACACTTTCTCCACAGACTGATTTAGGCGTTATTAAGTCCTGGTTTGACTGTGTAAATTCCCCCTAATCAGAACAACTCTGAGTATCCTGACTACCTGTGAGAAAGATCACCATGAAATATCTCTGAGCAAAAGTACCCACCTTTGAAGCAGCATTTGCCTCTGCAACCATATGGAATTTAGGGCTATTTTCTGTTTCTGCAAATAGAACTGAACAAATAATTGACTTGCTGGCTCTTTTCCAAAGCCAAAAGAAATAGTTGTGGTTTATCTAAACCCTTTTTCCTAGCCAAATGAAAATACTTAGTATTTTATGATTTTACATTTTGCTGTATCTTAAAGGTTTCAAAAATACTACTTTAGAAAGAAGATTTTTTTTAAAGCTGTGATTTAAAAAAATAAATATTACATTATTTTAGCTGATGTGATTTGAACTCATTTACACAAACTAATAATTGTTTCAGCTGGGAGGAACTCTATCCCCTCACTTCATCTAACAGACTTTCCAGTGTTTGGAAGCACTAGGTCTGTATTTTGGAGGTCACGTGGCCAACTGGATTTCTGCAGGCTAGGTTGGACCTTTGATGGTTCAGATTTGTTTGTGAACATTTGTTCCTTCACTGTCTTTGATGATATAACCAAACACGCTAACTTTGGATATAATTGTAGGTAAGCATGGTGTTTGACCATCTGTTGCAGTGTCTATAAAAAGATTTGTTCCTTTACAATACATTTAAATTCCAATAAATAAAGAACTAAAAACATGTCTGCAAAAGAATTTCTAAGAGTTTAGAACTTTATTCATATAAACAGACTTGCTATTTTGAAAGTGGTTTGTATATAATATACTGCACATTTTGTTGTTGTTGCTGCATGGTACATGTAATATTCCAGTGTGATATTGCTCTCCTCCTCTCTCCCTGCTTTATATGTTCATATGTAATTTTATGACCTTTTCTCTCTTGGTTTAGATACATCCTGCTGATGATGTTGCATATATTACAGTGCAAAACAATGGTGACCACAATTTCAGAATGAAGAACTGGATAACTAAGTTGGGTAGTAAAACTATGAAACAACAATAGAAACCAAAAAACAAACCCACCCTTACTGCTTTTGATTTTACTGCTGGAAGTAAAATCAGGAAATTACTAAGACACTAGAGACAAAACATCAAGGCAAGAAATTAACTGTAATATTCTTCTGCACAGAAAGATAGAACTAGTCAAAATATACTGTGAATAAATCCTTGCACAATTAAGCACTAAAATACTACAAGAAGCAGAGTTTTTAAGATTCATATCATTAAACCTTTAGAAAACATGAGTATTTTTGTCATCACAGGTCATTATTTCACATTAACCATCGTGTACTTTCCTTTGCATTCATGAAGGATAAGAGAAGAAAATTGCTGTAGAACCTTGTTCTAAAAAGTACAATAAACTTGCATCAAATATTATTGTACAGTATTTTAATTGATCCATTCACATACAGATCCATGCTAGTCACTAGTGACCTATTTGTATGATTTTTTTTTTTTTAAATATGTATTAGGTAGTGGTTTGGATTTGTTTGTTTGTTTGTTTGTTTGAAATAAGGATTCCTTAATTGTAACATGCAAAGTTGAATAAACCAGTGCTTAAATAGCTTAGCATGTGAGCTGGTACTTGGCCTTTTCTGGTTTTCATCAGAAATACCTTTCCCTATTAACTTGAAACAAGACAATGACAGAATGTTTTAAAGCTTATAAAAGCTTATGAAAGTAGCAAAATAAGACTGCAGATACAAGGAAAGAAAATTGGCAAAGCCTGTGCCATAGCGGAGCACAGCAGAGAGCCTTCAGGACAGGGGAAAGTTAGAGAATTAGAACAGATTAACGCAAAGTGCACTGAAGGGATCTAAAACTGTGTCTACTCAGATAGCTTAGCCTGCTCTTGAAGTCTTAAATATCCTTGACATACCTTGAGTTTGCTCATAGAAGTATCTTGTATAATTAAGACCTGGGTTCCAGAGTCTGAGCTTTGGTTTCCTGGGGATATCAGCTAAGTGCCCAAGACCAGAGGCTTAGTGCTCCTCATAGAGCTGTTCATAAATGACCACGATCCAAGCTCTGAGCAGAAGTATCCACCAATCAGAATGTATCAGTGTGAAACCCTATCCCGGAAATCAAACGTACGATACAAAAAAAATCAAAAAGAAAAACCAACCCCACTCCACCAACAGCTACTAATTACCCATTCCCTTAGCAATTCTGATCAAGCTGTTGCTAATTTTTAAGACTAGATACATTTCCACACCATAACAATTCTTCTATTTGTTTATTTTGACATTGTTTTCTCCTTATCTACCTCTTCAAACTTAAAAACATGAAGACTTTGTTTCCTCTAAAATAAATCATCTTACTCTGATTACTATCAGTAATTTCCAAGCCATTTTCCTAACCCTGGCATATGAATTTGCAATGAGTTATTAGGGGAGCTGCTCTGAAAGTCCTCTCTATCCTTCTCTGACAGTATACAGCAAGTGACAGTCAAGAATGCCATATTAAAACAAAGCATGTAGCAAGGCTCAGGAAGAATAGTGCATTTTTATAGGTATAGTAGAAATGTAAATTTATCATCAGACTCATTGCTTGAATGGATTAGACAGCTAATGGTGTATAATGATAAAGGAGATACTCTTCTATTAAGCAGAAGCAACATTTAATTGTCTGACTTTAATGCTTCCTAATGCATGTTGTACAATGCTTCTGATCCAGGAAGCTGTCTGCTGTGCAGAAGCCTAAAAGTAAGATAAAATTCCGTGGACAAATGGAAAATTTAGCAAGATTCCAAACAGAAATCAAGTTTGATCAGCATATGGCATATCCATATAGAAAGCAAGGCCACTGAAAGGTGGGATTTGGGAACTTCATACCTTGATGAATCTCTCATTAAAACCAAAAAAATACTAGAAGACAATCTTAAAAATATTAAAAAGGATAATTTTGTTTGCATAACATCAGAATATTTTAAAAGGTCCAGAACAAGTAATTCTAAAAAGCACAAAAAATGCATTTCAGAGCTAAGTTGTCACAACAAATTACACTGTATTTTCTGTGTGATTGACAGTGGTTGTTTAAATTGCTTCTGATCTGAAGACCCTGAAGAAATAACTCATGTTATCCTTAGAACTTTGACAATGTTTGGCAATGAGAGCCTGAAAAAATGAGAAAGGAAAGTCTGTTAAGTTTAAAAAAAAAAAAAAAAAACAACAGTGTTTTCTTTCAGTGTTTGTCACTTAGCATGAACTTAGAAAATGATGGTTAGTTGAATTACAAGTTGCTGAATCTTGATTTTGACTGATTTTTCCTTCCTAAAGGAGCTTCAAAGGCATCCAGCAGACCCCATAACTCAGAAAGAAGCAAGAGTAATTGGTAGTAATTTGTAATATTTTTTTCTCTATTGTTTGATTTCTCTGATTGTACTTATCACTACCCTTCTGTGCAACTGGGAGATGGACAGCCAAAGAAACTTCTTCATTTGGTAATAGACTTGTTATTATAATAATAATAAAGAAATCACTGAGCAACTGACTTGCTCTTTTTACATGTAAACATCTCTACAGATTAATTTCTCTAATGAAGCAGGTTATTAAACTTGCTTATCAATTTTTTAAACAGTTGTCATCCTTGATAATCTTAGAGGTGTTTCTTTTTTGAGTATGTCATTGATAAACCAATTACAGATTTCAGAAGTTAAATGATTATGAAAAATGGAAAAATTAGAAGTAATAATTTAAAAATTCAAACTTTTTTTTAGCACTAAAGGTCGGGGTAAAACTATATACATTTCAAACTAACAATGCTAATCATACCTGTCACTTTACAGCCATAATCTTTTTATATAGGTTTAGATTCGATATTACAAAAAGATTCCTTACTGTGAGGGTGGTGGAGCACTGAAACAGGTTGCCCAGGGAAATTGTGGATGCCCCATCCCTGGGAGCATTCAAGGCTTGGGTTGGCTGGGGCTCTGAGCAACTTGGTCTAGTGACAAGTGTTCATTCCCACAGGGCAGTTCCCACAGGGGAACTGGATGATCTTTAAGGTCCCTTCCAACCCAAACCATTTTATGATTCTATGATAAAGGAACAGACAAAGTGGAACTGAGGCAATGAAGAACTTGAAAATAAAATCAAATTTTCTTACCAAAGAAGCTTTTAATGGACATTGAATGTAACGGAGGTTTGTAATCAACCTTAGTTGTATTTGCTGGCAGAAGGTCAATCTCTATGAAGATGAAAAACATCTATGCAAAAGGATCAAAAAGAACTTGTGTTTAAAGCTCGATGAGGGAGAAAGAATACTAACTGTGATTATTGGCAAAGGTTTCCTACAAAAAGCTAATCACTGAAAAGTGACTGTGTTTAGAGAGGGTTGATCACAGTATTTAAGGAGAGTGCAGAAAAGATTCAATCAGAAAAACAGACAGCATGTATAAAATTAATAAGGACAGTATTAAAGACTAGAACAGCAAACTCAATACCTTTTTTACCTGGATGTTCCTTATTTATTTTCCCATCTTTGTCATAACTTTTTCCCTTCCAAGTGGCTTCCACATTCAACTATCTGACTGGTCATCTTCCACATGTTATATATACTTGGTTGTTGTACCATAAACTGGTCAGTGTTGTAATGCCACTGGTCAGTGGCATTACTCTGACCAGCATTTCATTCTCACAGAGTCCTCTCTCACAGACAGCTCTGTCTAACAAAATTATTGCTAAGAAGCCTTTTGTGCAGATGGGTTTGCACTGATTGATGTGTAGCCGGACAGGCATGGATTTGGAGATTACCAGGCACACAGTTCCTAGGCAAGGGATGCTGTTCTTCCTTTCAAGTCACAACAGTATGGGCTTGCAGTACTTAGCCTGGGTGTCACTCACAGAAAAGTAAAACTTCTTGGTTTGCTAGTAGGAAACACTAGGTAGAAAGTATATTTACTTCTTGGTAGAAGCATTTAATAGAGAAACATCTAAAGGCAACTGAATTTGGGAAGTTTGGTCTGATATAAAGTGACTATGAAAACTAATCTTGATCAGGTTCCTACTATATTTGTCTTCCTACAAAAAGATCTAGGCTACTGCTAGTTTTCAAACTTGAGTTAACACAGGGACTTCTCGGAACCCTTCCAAACTGGTATGATTAAACTTAAGGAAATGCTAATTCTGAAAGTTTGCAATGCCAACCTAATGCTTTCTCCACTGAAAGAAATGGTATCTCATCTTGAACAAGGTCAAAAATACTTTTAAAAGTAATGGCTGCTTAAATAATTTAATGTGACATAACACTGACACAGTTTAAGACCTTTTAAATCCTGAGATAATCACATTTTACTTAGGCATTGTGAGTAATAACAATCTAGAATATTACATGAAAAACACATCTTTGCTGCCACAACAAGGTGTCATTTACAGATAAATAGCTAATAGGAGATTGTAGTTTCCTTGTCAAAATTGGTGAAGAAAAAGATAAAACTGTCATTTTCTTTGTCTTTTAAAAAGCTTTCCATTAAGGTATCTTCAGTTAGAAGTCTCCATTTTAATAACAAAGGCATGATGTAAGGCTGAATTCACAGAAAGACTACCCTGCATTTGATAAAACATATGGCAACATATGGCAAACTAACATATGGTAAAGGATGACTGTGTACATGAAAGCCACAGTTTTCACTCACATTATCTGCCCAAGGTAGGAAAAAAAAAAAAAAAGCTTCCTTCTCCCTTGCATCTTAGATATTTTGATAAAATCTTCTTGCAGCAACTCTAACATTCTTTTTCTTTAATCTGTAGTTTTTTTCACAATTGTAAATTAAGATCAAAGTTTTTTGCTTTTGTAAAAACTAAAAAAAGCAACTTGGCAGTATAAGGCACATGAGATTGTGCTAAGGGTATCTAATATTAGATATAGAACTTAGGCTTTACTGAAGCATATGACAGTGAGAATAGGTGGGAAAAAATGAAAGGAGAGAAAACCATGACCAGACATGTCTAAGCAAATGCACTGAAACAGGCAGGCTTGGTTGGATATAACCGGAGATGAGAATTTGGCTCAAATTATCTATGATATTTATTTTAAAATAAAGAACATCTGTGAAAACTGAGAGAAGGAAAACATTTTCGATATTTTATATTTAAACATTTTGAGTAATAAAGTCCCACTCTAAGAACACAAAAAATGTCAAATATGCCCTACAAATGCACATATCTAAAAAGCAAGAACTGATGTAACTGTAGCTATTATTTCCCTATTTTCTTATCAATGTACATTATCTGTATTGCTGTAAGACAGAAGAGAACTGAAATTTCCAGTTTCCTCAAAAATGTGGTTGAAAAGTTTGATGTGCATTTACTCTTAAAAGCTTCAGACTGAAATCTAATCTCAAAATCGCACCTTATACAATTATTTTTGTATAAGATTAAGTGTCTTCTTTACTCATTATGTGTGCTATTCATAACCAGCATTTTATTGCTTCACTGTGGACTAAAAAGGAAAATAACCTGACTAAATTAACAGTAATAATTGGCAATGATCCCATATGGACTCTGGTTTGCAAAGGACTGTATTCAACCAACACAGACATTTTCTATTTTTCTAGGCATAGCTACAATTAATATCCAGTCAACTACTGTTACTGTATACAGTATGTTCTTCAGATCCAGGTTTTTTAGTTATGCTGCATCTTAATGGGATTCTTTCATTGGCTAAGGTTTACCTCATTACTTCCAACTGACATAAAACTGTTTATGAATCTTACATTACTTAGAGTCTCCATTTAAATTCAGCCTTTACCACTTATTTAGACAGCATGAGATATTTTAATTTCTGCCTACACTAAAGCTCACTGGCCATTGTGTTTGGGATATTATTATCTCAGCACTGAGCAAGCATGACATTCTCACTTTTTTCCACTGTGATCACACATCTAATAATGACAGTTAGCTACACAGTGTGTACAGGTTTTAACATGAAGCCACTCAAGTATTTTATCTTTCAGTGGGAGCAGAAAATAATTATTGTACTCTATCATCTTGTCAGTACACACATTTTATTTAGAGGATGTTTTTCTTAATAAGAGAGGAAAGGTTGTCCAGCATCTCTTCACAAAAATGCACCTGGATGCTGAGTGATTAGGTGAGAGATCTGTTGTAGCTGATCCCCTCTGAGATCCTGAAAAAAAATTTTCCACATCTCAAAGGAGCGCCCTATGTACCAATCTGTGAGTTGTTTTGTAGTGGAACTGCTGAAGCTGTTTCACTACATACAAGTCATTCAATATTCATAAAAGAAGGGAAAAAGGACTTGAGTTTGGATGTCACATATGAATGAATGCCTTAATTATCAAGCTATAATAATTCCTCTTTTATTTCTCCTTGCCTCACCCAATAGATATGGAATTACTTGGAGAATGTGGTGTAATTTCAACAGAGAGTTTTAGAAAGACTATCCAGTCCTGGTGTATGGGGGATCATTAAGTCCTGTTCCAAACAATACTGGGTCTAATGGATTCAATACAGTGAGGTATATCTGCTTTCCCACACAAACCTCTAATGCCCAGCTACCTTTCATCAGGTCCTGCATGTGAGAGATGCAGGGAACACTCAGTTTGAGAATTTGGCCAGGGCATAATCTACACATCTTAAAAGCTCTGCAGTGAATAAAGAAGTTATACAGCAGTCACTATTTCAGCAGACACTAGCTCACTGCCAAACACAACAGATACTTTTCACATATGGTTGGGGGAAAGAATAACCTAGAGAAACAGATGGAAATCCTACCTGAAGAGCATACCAAAACACAGGCAAACCAAGAGAGTCAAACACAGTCTTTTGTCCTCAACTTGTGAAGAGTCACACAACTTAAGAGTGCGGAAGGTGAGAATAATCTCCAAGTTATGAATCTGTGGATCCCTCTGCAAGATTTAGGTGCATGTCTATTTCCTCAGAGAAACAAGACCTTTAACCTAAAAGATATATACTCCGTGCACTGTTAAATTATAGGCTCACATGGAACGCCTTCACTGTTTTCCCTGCCTAGCGACAGCATTAGTTAAACTCCTGAAATACAGAAATTCTAAAAGTCAAATTTTATTTACCACATACACATTATGAATGTACATTCAAAAGTATTCTTTATTTTACACAGGAATCCTAGAAACCTTCAATATTTATCAGGGCTCATGAGTGTCTTGTGAAATTCACATCTGTCCAAGGCAAGGAGCATGATGGACACAAGTGGTTTGAGGTGGTAACTGCTTTCTAAGCAAAAATTGCAGGACAGAAACAGCACCTTTTTCTTTTGGTAAAATTTTGAAAACTAATATACTAGATTTGCTGTAGTTAAGACTTCTTTAACTCCTTTCATCTGTACTCTTTCATGACAATGGAATTGGGTCTACACAATAGAATAAAGCAATGAAGTTATCCCAGGAGGAAGCTACTGAATGACAGTAGTTAATTGAGCGAAACTCTTTTTTTTCTACTCACTTTTCCAATTTCCTAGTTGTTAAGAATTTTTTTCAAAGGAAAAATTACTTTTCACCCTATGGGTTTTACTTTTATTATAATAAAAAAGAATAAGTTAAATGCATAGAAGTTTCTACTTTGTTTAAATATAGAAGTTTTCCATGGGAAGTAGTAAAGAGGAAAAATACAAGCATGTAGTCAGAGGAAAAAAATCAGAGAACTGGCATGGAGAGAGTATTACTGGCCACAGTGTCCAGCAGTGCCCAGGGCTAGCATGGCTCCTGACTCACCTGACAGCTCCAGCTGCAAAGCTCAGCTGAAGGTGTGAATAACGTGCACTTACAGGAACCCATTACTGCATGCAACATCACTTCCTGTGCATTCAGTGATGTTTATCCATACTCAGGCCTAAAGCTGGACCTTCTGTCTTGAACTTTGCGAATTTCTCTCCCCACATTTTCAACTAATTTTGTATGGACAACATGTCCATAATATGGACAACATGTCATTAAACAATGGAGCTCTCTAGACCAGCAAGTAAGATGCTAAAGACTGGGCTCTGTGGAAGGTATCAGAGAGCAGCAGTCCTCCACAGGATCTACAGCATAAATCCTCAAAGTAGGGTCAGATTTAAGCTCTTGATAAAAACCTTGTGTAGTTTGACTTTTCTTCCTCCCCCACTATTTAAAAAAGAAAATACCAAAGCCAAAAGCAGACACATGGGATGGTCCTTCATATTCTGTTAAACTTTAGTTGATCTACTGTGCCTTGTTTTTACTATAATTTAATGTAATCAAGAAATCACTGTATTATTTGAAATTGTTCCTCTCCAAAACTAACACTTGCCCTCTTCTTATATTTTCAGACAATCAACATTCTTCTAGTTGCAACCAGATAAAACATAGGTAGCTATGACTTATTCCTTCATAAGAAACAAACTACATCACGTTCACTATTGTTAGTGCCCAAAATTCTCATTTTTCAAAGACTTTTTTTTAAAATAGTCACTAAAAAATGGGCAGATATTTAGACATGATAAGACAGTAGTTCATTATTTTCCTCTAGGTAACATAATTTATCTAATTCATATACCCTTAAATTTAAGAAGGTTTTAAAAATAGGGTTTATGGTTCAATTTTTTAATTTTTATCATCTGTGATTTTGCCCTTTTTACCACAACCTTTTGTCCTGTGCAAGTAAAGGGAAAAAAAAAAAAAAAAAGGAAGTCCCTCTGGCCATACGAATTATTATACCGTTAAACAGTCAAATATGAATTGGCCTTCTAGCAGCACTATGACCCTGGAAGATAGGAGGGGAAAAAAAAAAAAATAAAGGAACAGAAAAAGAAAGGAACATAAAAGGATGAAATCTGATGAAAACAATCATGAAAGTGGGAAAGTTCTGTAATCATCATAATAGTGATGAAAAGAAGTCAATAATCTAGCATAACAGAAGAAACCATTGGTGCTTTGTAGCATATTCACTACAGCATTTGCATTACTGAGAGATATACCCAACTTCTATACTGGTACCAAACAATAAATATGTAATTATATATATATGTGTACGTATATGAGTCAATGTATGTAACATTTTGTCTTCTATGTTGTACAAAATTAAATGGTAAAAACATTCTTTTGTAATGAAAAGGGTTTTTTTCCAAATCTTAGGAAAAAAATCACCCAACACTAAATCTTAGTAGAGAAACTATAAATCCTTCTACAAAGTATTAAACCAAAACATTGGTATGAAAAGCTGGAAATCTGGTAGCCTTCAATATCCCTTTTTGATTAAATATATCTTTGAATGTAGTCAGTCAGAAACATGCCATTTCTAGAAAGGTGGGGACATTGGATGATAAAAATAAACTCTCTATTATACAGTACTAAGGAACGAAAGTGCCAGAAGTAGAACGTAAGTTTAATATTTCTGTGCAAATTTAAATTGAGATTATTGGAATCACAGATATAATAAAATGGAGTCAGACACAGGTCTTCAGAGTTGCCAAGTTCACCTAAACATTCTGATACATCTTACAGATACTGAAATTAAATACTTCAATTAATCAAGATGGAATAGTGCAGCAAGATTTAGACCTAGTTTCCAGTCTCATGCTCCCATTAGTGACATATATTTAAGACCTACTGTGTTAAACTCACCTTTACCACTGTGGGAAATACTGGACTTTGATTTGCACTCAGACAAAACTCCAACTGAAATTAAATATTCCAGGTATTCTAGGTTAGTGCCAGGCAGCTAATCTGCTATTTGCCTCCTATAACCCATTGAACACTATTACCAGTATCTACGAACCCAGCCTTGCTGACAAAGTCAACTCCATATTATATTAGCTTTCACAGATACTTTGCATGGCAAATAACAGGAACTTAGTTTTAGGTCCAAATATTTAGGGAATGATAGGGATAGGCTGAAGCACAGCTCTGGCAAACCTACCTACTAGCACAATGATGTCTGAAAGAGCAGCTAAACTAGAACTTGGAAAAGAGTAAAAATATTACCCTTAGAGATGTAAATATGTAATTCACATACACTTACCCAAACACTAGCTCTGATTTTAGCACACAATTTTCTCCAGGATTCTTAGGAAGGAATCCCAAACAAATTCAATTTTTATTGCCTGTTTTGTTTTCATTTCCTATATCAAAATGCAGGGAGAAAGCAAGCTTATGCCTGAAATAAATACATTAGAATACTGATCCCTGTCTGCATCAAGTTGTGTTACAAAGTAATGAGGTAACCTTTGCAGACTTCCCATCACAGTCTCCTTGCTGTGAACAGGCTTCATCCATTTACAGTCCTAAAAAAGCCCTCAGCAAATAGCTTTGGTTGATTATCCTAATATCATCCGCTAGTGCTATTATGTTGTATCAGCATTTACATTATAGACTTCTATTTTAAGTGTTAAATTTCTAAACTGTGAAAAACGGCTATGAACAGAAAGTTTATATTCAATAATGAGTAATTTTTGCATGCATTTCAAAGGAGTAGTGGATTCATTTTTTTAGTATAATGGATAAAATGGTATTTAATTCCTATTTCAAGCCACATTGCTGCATAAAGACAACTTGACAAGGAATTTGTTTCCTTAATTGTTTTTTCCTTTAAGAAGAAGAATTAGGGTGATGCAAGCAAACCTCTACATAGTGCACTTTGTATGTTGGACCTTTTTCTCACATCCAGGGTGTCTTTTTAAGTATATCTCTGGACTACTTGCACAGGAATAGCTCTGTATGTAGTGCCAGTAAAATTCTTTATTCCAATGAGCATATACAATAACTAGAGAGTTCTGATGAAACAGTTAAATTCTGCAATATAAATCTGGTTTTATAGTAACAATTCTTTAATATTTCTGAGACTTTGAAAATGAAATTTCTAAAATTGTTGTATTTGATTTAAAAATTCTACCCTCTAATAGCTATTTTAATTTTTCAAATCCTTCAACACGAGGTGAAATCCTTGCTAATTAAAGTCAGCTGAGTTTTTCCATTGACTTCAGTGTAACCAAGATTTCACTTACAAAGTTTCATATAAAAAAATCTAAATATAGTAAAGAGCTCTGACTAACAGCAAGTGCAATCTGTTTGATAGATGACGTATTCTATGTACCTATATACACTACAGCTCATAACAGCCCAACAAGAACAGCCTTAAGCTACTGAGTAATTGAGAAGTGATGCATACTTTTTTAAGAACTGATTAAATGCAAAATATTGACATTTGTGTTGGCCTATCAAAGGCATAAAGTGTATTTTGGAAAAAACCAATAAATTGAGTAGTCCTTTACACTCAAGTTTTAAAATCTAGACTTACTAAGCTAAAATGTAATAATTCTGAAATGTGCATTAGAAAGACAAATCCTAAATAGAGCTAGCTGAGTGCTTCATGACTGTTCCCTTTACCCATTTAGCTAGCACTGAAAGTGGAATATATTGGCAAAAACAGTTGCCTCTTTTCTTCTTAATCCTAGTGTATACTCTTGTTTCTGCCAAAGCTTTCAGCAAAAATATATATTATTTTTTACATCATTAGATATCTTACTAATAGCTTTTTCTACAACAGATATAAGATTCTAGGCCATAAAAATACATTTTTTCTTTTACAAAATACTGTTTATAGTTAAAAGTCATAATAAATAGGAGTAATTATCTCTTGTAATGAATTAGATTAACTAATTTTAAATGTGTAATGCCTGAGTATTTTACAAGGTGTATCCTTCAAAACTTTACAGAGTGTTCATGTGCCAACAACAATTTTACAAGATCAAGGAAATCATGCCACAGTGAAGCTAATGCTATGATGAACTGTTATTAATGATGCAAATTTTTTTATTTATAAATTCCAGGATACTTGACTAGGGTAAAAAAATTGAATTATTATTGTATTAAAATGGTTCTAGTTTGTTAGACTAACTTACTTGAATCCAGTATACAGTTATTGCAGTAATAGAAAATGTTAAACCTTTACCTTTCAATTCATATTCTTCTTGTAGGAGTGAAATATTCCCTATATTAAAATATAATACTCTCTATATTAAATCCTTGACCATTTTTTTGCACTGCTGCTTGGAGGAAAAACTTGACAAGGCAATAGGTATTTAACTGGCCTATCTTTAAACAAAAGTGAAGAGATTTTTTTCCAGTCTATTCTTCAATAGCACTGTGTTTTATGCTTTTACAATTATTACAGAATATTTGGGATGAATCTGCCATGCTGACTACTGCTAAACTAATCTAAATAGTCTGGAGTATCTAAAAATTCATTAGAGATTTTGATTAGATGTATAATAGCACAAATGGTGATAATTTATCTAATACAATATACTTAGAATTAAATGAAGATTAATAAAAAAAGATTGATCTAACTCATCCAGGCCAGGTAAGTCAGGTCCAGGAAGGATCAAAATTATCTGTGTAGTAGACAGAAAGATTTTAAGAAACATCTAAGGATAATTGCAGGATTTAAACCTCATAATGACCCTTTCTCTTTATTTATACCAAAATATTTAAAGTTATATGGCAGGTTTTTTGCGTGCTTATTTTTTATCAAAACAATTATTTTGCAAAAGATTCCACAAGCTGCTGATTCTTGGAACTTTGTATTTTCTCTCTCCCTTCATTTACTTTCTTGAAACTAAAATAAATACTATGAAAAGCAGGCACTTGCTTTTTTCTCTTTTTCTTTTTAGGCATTTATTCCATTTGCAACCTTTGAAATTTGCTGGCTTCTGAAAGCCAAAGTGGAATTTACATGTGCATTCAAATGGCACTAGTTTGGTTTCGAAATTTTCCAGCAGTCTTCAAGGGATATCTTATATTACCTAGAATTTTATAGCATAATATACTTCAGCCAAAAATCATAAACCAGTTTTAGTAACTACAGTTTTCATGTTGTAATAAAATCCTGTCTAGATAGATATATTCACTAAGGAATTGCTCAGACATGTGATAAGCAATTCTGAGTGATTTGTAAACTACTGGTGTAATTACACTTGCACATAGAAACACACCCCTTAAATACTGTCATACAAATGATAGCATTAAATGACAACTAAACTTAAAATGGGCATCAGAAGTCAAACTCACAGAGACAACAGCTTCCCTTACAAGGTGAAAAACCTCCCTGATAAGCTCAGTCAAGAGAGAAAACAACTAAAACATGGAAGTAGATGCTAAACACTTCTGCACAAGCCCTGCATGTGCACTGTTCTTTACATCACACAGAGAGCTGGACAGCTGAACTGGTATCACACTAATGGCTAAATGGCAGCAAAGCAAACTGCACTACAGTAAATCTCTACACTCACAAATGTTACCCCAGACAGTGGGTCACAACTTAGAGAGGTAAGGTTTACATTCACTTCTAAGATAATTCATCTCAGAACAACAAGGTTCCAGGAGTGGTTCACTGAAATACAGGATCTTTCTTATTCCTTTACACCTAACCACAACTGATGAAGAATAGCAGAATTTCTTTCTTGGAGATAATAAAAAATGTAAGCAATTGAAGTCTGGTGGCTTTGTGCTGAGCCAAGACAATACTCAGGTTGCAAACAAAGCACTAAAAACTGCTGCTAAAAAAAACTTCGGGAAACATGGTGAGAAAATATTTTTTTGCATCTCAAATTACCTTTGTTCCTCTGAAAGACTACTGAGCAAGAGGAATTACAAAAGCAGAGTGAGGCTCGATACCACAAAATCTTACCATCTCTTTCCTGATTTGATTTTTTTTTCACAGCAAATTATCAATTGATAAAATTTTTCATATTAACACATTACACAGCCTGATTCACTAAATTGGATAACTAAAAAGCATAATGAATTGATTGGTCCATGTAACATATTTTGTCACAAGGGTTTAACACAGTGAGTAGGTATAATTTCATACAATAGGCTGGAGTTTCAAAATCAGCCACAAATATTGCAGCAAAATTTGAGAATATGAATTTGAGATATATGAACATATATGTACATTTCCCTATCATTTTACATCATGGTAGATGATACAAGACACATGGCACACCAATGAATCTACATCCTGTAGTCCCTGTGCAAATTCAGGTTTACGTTGCTTAAATCTTTCCCATGTGAAACTACCAGTACAAGTGAAAATGAGTAAGAGATGGGCTATCTTGATCAGTTATAAATATCTTCAAGAAATTTTAAGTTTTGGATATATTTGCATATACTGTCAAATTCATGCTGTGCTCTGTCACAACATATGACACATGTATCACAACTCTGACACTGTGCTCTCCAGGGAAGTGCTGGTTACTGGACCAAGCCTATCAGAGTTCAAGCAGCATCTGGATGATGCTTTTAGCCATATGGTTTAGTTTTAGGCAGTCCTGCAAGAAGCAGGGAGTTCTACTTGGTCATCCTTTTGGATCCCACCAAGCTTGGGATATTCAATGATTCTATAAAGTAGGAACAGTGAGCTCCCTAGTAAAACATGTTTTGGTATGTCATTTCAACTCAGATAGCAGCATCCCTAGGTGGAATGATTGTACCATTATGTATCCAGTCAAATATTGCATTTGGCAATTGCATTTGCAGGAACTAGAATAAACCCCAGTAAAGAGCCTTGCAATCAAAACAATATACATTAAGCCATTAATCAAAGGAAACACAATCCATCGAGTTCTGAAACTCAAGGTTCTGTCCCTTTGTTTCATTTTTCAAAACACTGCAGAGAGAAGAAGAGAGCTACAACCTAACCTTCTAACCATGGGTCAGGCAGCTCCATGACTCCTTTCCATCAGACTATTGTAGGGAATTGCAGTGTTCTTTGAAACCCGTGTCTTCCATCCACCTGCTGAGTTTAATTTCAGAGTCCAGCACTATCATTAACAGAATTTTTCTTTTAATCTGTGTACTATCTTACATTCATTCTGTATGGAAACAAAAAGCTTTTCTTGACAGGCATATGCCTTTAGCTTCCCCTAGAGAAAGCAAATATTTAATCCAAAGGATATATGAATGACATGTATAAGGTTCAAACTCTTTTTGGAGTATTTTAAATGCTGCTTTTTCCCTTATGAGTGGGAAACATACACGTAATCTAAGTAGCAGTATCTGAAGTTATGTTCAGATGTTTCTGAGGTATCCAAACCCTTGTTTAACTTCACAGGCATCCTCTCCTTTAGTACTGCTGTTGCTTTTGAGCAAGTGAGATCACTAAAGCAGCTAAAAGCATGTCCAGGAAACATGTTCTACCAGATCATTTGCATGTGCAGAAGATACATTCTTTATATTCATTCCTGCATAAACAGGATTTACATTCAGTTTATTTTCATGTTTACCAGAACATAAGCCTAAAAAAGAGAGCAGAATTAGAAGAACTGAACCATGTAAACCGTGTAGTACTGTGAATCCAGACCATCCACAAAGTTTAGGTCAGTTCATACAGGAATAAAAATTACATTACTCAGCTCTTACTTGCTAGTCAGTAAAAATAAAAACCTTTCCTAATGTCGTCTTACTCTTTATTGATTCTTTTCTTCTTGTCCCTTTTTCAGTCCCAGCTCTCCCTTACATCAGCATAATCAAATTACAAGAGCACTATCTGATCAAATTCTTCTTTGCCCATTTTAGGCTTCATCCTATTATTAGAGTCTCCCCAGTGCCTTTAATTTAATGAAAAGCCCTGCAGCCTAAATGTCATTGCTATTCCAGATTCCTATTTTAAAACTTCAGGCCCTGCAAGGCCTCACAGAAAGCACTACATCAGCTGGATGAAGTACACACAGCTGAATGCAGGTCTGAAGTAGCTAGGAACAGAAGCAATACCTGAGCAATAACTCTCTAAAGACAGGGAAGCAAAGCCAGGAGTATGCTTCTCCTCAAAGAGGGTGGTACATGAGGCATGGAAGAAAGTTTAGATGGTTGCAAATGATACTGGGTCTTTCTTAAGCAAAACCAAAAAGCTTAAATCTCTTTCCATTATCAAGTTTTTAAATAGCTTTATGAAAGCATGGAATTTTTTCTAACCTTTGAGACAAATAATTTTGATGTTGAAGTTAGATTAGTATTTTTTCAATTTGGTATTGGGTTTTTCTATACATAAGTCAGAGAAACTGTGGGCAAAAACACCTGATACGGTTCTCAAAATGCCTGCTTTCACTCATATAGACAATTGACTTCCCAAACAATCTTAAATATATGGAGAAATATCTGCTAGTGCCATCCTTACTGGCTAGTTGCACTTGAAGAAATTTAGTAATCCAATGAAAACTTTCTCAAAGATGAGCTAAAATTGTATCCCATTGCCTTTTCCTCAGGCAATTTGGACATTCATGTCAATGTTATGTAAGGGGCAGAGATAAGAAAATCCACATATGGTAATTCATACACCCAGTTTACTACAACATATGGCACAGTATAACGTGAACATGTGTTCACTGCCATCCCCCCTTTTTTTTTTTTTTTTTTTTAATTTGACAGTCATATAAGTAATTTCTGAATGTATGTGTACTTTTATATGTAGGTAAGGAAAGCACAGCAGCTAATAAAGAACTTGTTAAAGGGACAAGTACAGTAAATCCACATAGGAATAAGGGACACATTTAGTTTGGCTAACACATCTGAGGCTAGTACAAAAGAAAAAGGTATTTTTGGTCAGTTCTATCAGTGGGCACAGACTTCATGGTAGCACCAGACTTTACTCTTTTAGTTCCATCTACTTTGCAGGACTTCAGTGATTATTTTATAAGGCTTTTCCATAAGAACTGATTAACTTTCTTTAAAGCACTTTCTAGAGTAAAAATCTGTTGAAAAGATGGAATTTTAAAGTTATACACATAAGTCTATTATATATGCATCCTTTTACATACATCATTATATATAATATACATAAATATCACATATATATACATATCTTGCACAGGTTAAAAAAAAAAAAAAAGAAATTGCACATTTTTCCTAAAATTGAAGGTGTTTCAATGATATCTAAAAGAAATGGCATCCAAACATAGAATGAAGTTCCTCAACTGTCTAGTTACATGACAGAGCCAGAGGCAACTACAAAGCATCAACACAACTGCCTGAGGAGACTGCCAAGGAGCCAGCTGCTGCTACTGGAAAATCTTCCAAAGCTTCGCATCTGGGTCCTGTTACTATCCAAAAAAATCCACCCCAATAAATAAAAATAATAATTAAAAAAAAAATCATATTTGTTGTGAAAAACACTTTACATGTTATGTAACACATTATATGCCTCATGACAAGTTGTATATTTTCACACAGATATTCCTGTACTCTGATCATGCAATATGTTACTCCTGACTTGCATCAGGTGCCTTGCAACATCTAAGCAGCTAAGATATTAAGGAAGCAGTTCAGGCACCTAATCATGCATGTGTAGTGGCATTTTAGACACCTAGATCCCAGATGCCCCTCCTGAGGGATACAGTTGTTCAATAGGTCCTGCAGGTGTTTAAAATCACTTGAGACTGTTAAATACAGTCCCATCTCAAACTAGAGGAAGGGTGTTGCTTTAGTGGCAACAGGAAGGTTGGACAGCAAGACAGTTTTATGAGACTTAGAAGTGAAAATAGCTATCTGTCTACTTTTGAGTTGCTCTTGGATTAGTGTATGTTGCAAGATGTGACTAGACAGGATAAATACCTGGATAGGATTCACTTGTTCTGCCTATTAAGCAATAAAATCCCTTTTCTAAATACAGGAGTGGAAATAAGCACTTAAAAAACCAACCTCCTTTACAAGAATGCTTCAGCAAATTATCTCAGGTTGAGTTTGCTATTATTAAGACTGAGAGATGACTTGATAGTTTTTTCACTAACATACTTCAGAAATTTTTGAAATAATTCTAATGATGAATCAATGAATGAATACCCAGAATGTTGCAATGGAATATGCTGAACAGGCTCTGGACCCTTCTGGTACCTGTGATCTAGAGCCATGCAAGACTCAACAATGTAGTACCTAATCTACCTCCTTGTAGAATCCTTAAAAAACCCAAAAAACCCCCAACAAAATAAAACCCTATGAAACCAAGCAATTACGAAAAAAAAAACCCAACACATGAACAGAAAATACACTTGCGTGGATAACTTTGTTTTCCTCAAGCAAAGTTGGTTCTCTTTTCTGCGAAGCATTAGGTTTTCTTTGGAAAGACAGACAAGATAAAAGAAGAACAAAATCTGCGGTGTACATGAAAAAGAGTTAACTGTGCAAACACGCCCTCACAGAAAGTTTAAGAAAGTTTAAGAGAGCTTTTTTCTTGCAGAACACAGATCTAGAAAAATGCTTTTGAGCTACAGGTTGCTCAAAGAGAACATTTGCTTATGCTTATGTTCAGCACATGGAGATGAAGGTTCTAGATGGAAGACATATGCCTGACTTAGTTTGGATAGGAAGTCTCTCTAGAGAGTCTCAGCAATGTGAAGCAGAGCATCAAGCATTTGAAAAAGCCTGTACTTGTAACATTGATTAGGACGATACTTGGATATTAGTGCTTTAAAGTAATATAACCAATCCTTTAAAACCCACAGAAAATCTGAAGGATATATTTTCTTGGAGTTAAGGATTCAGTTTGTCACTTTCTCCTTCTATATGGAAAGTACAGGCAACTTTTATAAATGGTTGAATCTAAAAATGCATGCATTAAGCTTTTTAAAAATTTGGAGGTTTTACACAAACTGAATTAGTTCTAGGTTCTCAAGTACTAACTCATTGAATGACTTATTCTAAACAAGGATATACCTTCCCCGCCCACCAGCCCCCCAACCCGCCACACATGTTTATAGTGTTTGAGAAAGGATTTTAAATGAGCCTTTTAAAATATGTTTCTTGAAGTTTCACTGTGAAGTTTGAGGAGAGGAAGAAAAGTGATTAATTGTAATTTGCTGTCTTGCATTCCAAAATAGCAATTTTCCAATTTAAATTTCTTATATATTTTGTAAGATTGTAATTCGTATTCTCTCTCTTGTTACTTTCCAAGTTAAGACACAATTTAGATATAATGCCTCATTATTAGAGTTAGGGAAAATTAAGCTCTTTTGACTAAATAATAAAGCAGAGAATGTGTTTTGGACTATGTTATAAATCATGCTTGTCAGAGGCTTCAAAGGAATCATTCTGTACAGTTACCTTGTCTATTATTTAGAAAGCACAGACACTGAACAAGATAATTTAGCAGTACTGTATCTGATTTACATATGGTTGTCTCCCCTTAAACTAAGACTTTGAAAGGGCTATCTATTTTCAATTTAACATCAAAATTGTTAAATTTTATTTTGATTACTTCATAATTGCACTGCATGTACATATTTAGAGCCTTTTGGGCTTCTGCACAAAGATGATTTGGGCGTTTAATGACAACTAATGAACCATGGCAACCAAGTGGTGCTGAACTATTATATTCAAGACACATAACTCACCATGAAATTACCGACACTTTAGGTTAAGCTGTTCTCTTGTTCTAAACATTTTTCAGGAATTTTCCCAATGGAAATCTTCTATGAAACCAACAGATTAATTCAAAACAGATAATCAAGCATAAGGAAGCAATCTTGCAACATGGACTTGGTCTGGAATTTTACATTTCAAGTACATCTTTAATAATACACTAATCACAAACTGGACCCTCCATGTCCAAAAGTTACCTATGATCCACTTTCCCACAGAGATACATTTCAGCAGAAATATTTGTTTTCAAGTGATTTTTAGTAAGAAACATCACATTTTATATGGCAGGCATGAACCTGAATTCTTTATTTATGTGAATATTTATAAGATTGTAGTTATGTATACTGTAAGTGAAAACCTAAAATTTTAAATATGCAACTATGGTTTAAAGTTCTCTGTTTCTAAGGTATACAAGATTATTATTTTGATTTCTAAGACACTACTTATAAACTGAAATACTAATTCTGCAAACAAACAAATTACCAAGAAAACATGGGAAAAAAGATAAAAAAAAGTAAGAGTTCTTCTGCATAGGAGAAAGCAAATCACTGCAAAAACAGAGATGAGATTTGAGACAATTCTTACTGTAGAACTTTATTGAAGGGGAAAGATGAAAACAGTAGTACTCACCATCTGGAAAGCTTAACATGGGAAAATACTGTGAAATATGTGCTGATAGTATGCATATGATCTGCACTAATAATAATAATTATGGCAATTATCCAGGAATTACCATTCAATTATTCACTTTAAGAATTAAATACTTACAATTTTGTGTATCATTTTGTGTAGCTATGCACTGCTATCTAAAGTTGCAATTACAGCAAGACAGAGACACTTAAATGAGCCAATATATATGTGGCAAAGTATGGACTATACAGCTTATATGGGTCCACACATTAACAGGGGTTTGACTTGATAGCCTTGGCACCTACAGGTCTTACCAATGACCTCACCAGTTTGATGCTAGCTGGATCTATTTATATAAACTGTAGTCACACTTTTGATTCAGACTCATAAATCCACTTATTATCACCTCAGTCTCAGGTGATTTAAACACAAAAGCAAAATGCAGTGGTATGCAGGCACCTCAGCCATATAAAACTTGAAAAATTTTATTCTACAATCCAATTTTAATAGTCAAATATAAATTTAAATTAAGAAACACACAAGTAGGACATTCCCAAATATTTAAGTATTTATTAATAAAATCCATCAGAACTATGTTCTTCTGAAAACCTCACTAGGTATCTATAAGCATGTTTAAGGCGATAAGTAAATCTATTACTCTCTCTACCCTCTGTATTCAAAAATAAAGGCAGGTCTGAAGTGTGCCCATTTGGAATGATTTACCTCTGTATGTAGTGCTTATTACTTTCTAGTCAACATTAATAAGCCCCAAGAGGACTGTTATAAGGGCTTGTAAATATAATACTAAAAAGTAAAGGTTTTCTTTGTAAAGACCAAATGCACCAAATAGTAAATGTTTCAATTTTCATTCCTAGCTCATTATTTTAACTCCTGTCCTGTATAGTCAACTGCCTCAATATACATCTTCAGGACTACATATCAGCATTTTTTAAATGCTGCTAAACATCAGTTCAGGTGGGGGGTTTTGTTGTTGTTGGGTTTTTTGGTTGTGTTTTTGTTGGTTTTTTTTTTTTTTTTTTTGGGTTTTTTTGGGGGGGACGGTGTGGGGGGAGGGGGAATTTAATATTTTAAATTGTTTTTGATGCAGCTCTTCTGTGTGAAAACCAAGCATTTTTATTTCACATTGAAAGAAAAGCAGAAACAAGTTCTTCCAGTCACTGAATCCTCCTCTTTTTGAACACATGCTCCCTTGTGACACAGGCTGTATCACGAGCTCACTTGTTAAAGTACTGGCACACTGCTATTCACCATAAGCTATTGAAATGCCACTAACTACTCCATTAGCTACTGTTATGTAAGTAAAATGTCACTCCTCTGCACCTCCCCATGTTTCTGATGTGCATCTAAGGAGTGCTATGGGCTTATAGCAAACATATTTTTTAGTTTAGAAAAAGACTAACACAAGGCAAAGACATCATCTGGAGAACCTGTTTGGACATTTTTAATTTTCTATGAAGTGGACATATGTATTTGTATCATGAATAAATATAACTTTGAGCAATCATTAGCTGAACAGTGATATCCCTCCAGCAAAAAGCTGTTTGCCTAGGTGTTATACCAAAATGCAATGACGTCTGAATATTCTCACCACACTGTCAGCAACAGAGGCAGAAATTATCTTTTTCCTTTCATCTTACAAAAAACTTCAAATGGATAGGCAGAAGAAAAGTTAATTACAGTGACAAATCAACAAGAATACTGAAATGTGTATCTGCTGGTTAATGTAAATGTAAAATTAAGCAAAAAACCCCATGAATGATTTCCTGATAGAAAGCTGCAGAGTATACCTCCCACTAGCAATTTTGTGAATATTTTCTCTACTGTTCTAAAATCACTAAATAATGCATTTTTCCATTGCATGTTATTTTGAAACATAATTTTCTACAGTGGAAGTTTTCTGATTGCATATGTCTTCATACAGTAGTCCTGTCTGCCTCTTTCAGGTAAAAACATAATCCAAAACAACTGGCCACAAAAATAAATAGAGCAGAAAAGGAAGATGACAAATAGGTAAGGCATATGCATCTAGCAACTAACTCTTTTGACCAACCCTCAAAGGCAGTATGTGAATTTTTCCTAAAGAACAATCCCTACTTGTATATGCAAATGAATCACCTGTGTGCCCTAATAGATAGCTAGAGGAATGTTTTTTTACTTGCATATACTGTTTCTAATCTACACAAGAGATACATCCATAGGCAGGGGTGTGTGACTTCACAGCCCAAACAGCTGAGCCTCCTCATACTTTTTGTGTAATCAGACTGATCCTCCATGGCACTGCATGCAGATTTATATACTGTAATATAAACTTAAAGATCTCTCACAAGATGTAAAACTTTCATGCTGGAGACTGAAGGCAAAAAACGATTCTTCCTTTACTTGCTACAGCTTTATATCTTTAATGAAAGAATACGAGGGAACAATCCTGCTGTTGTATATCAAAAGATCTCACTGTCTGCTCCTTGATGTGTTTGGATATTAATAAATTCTGCAGTCATAAATAACAAGACAAGCTCTGTATAGAATCTCAGTCAGTGCCTTCTGACCTCAAGGACTTTCTTGATAGTGATAATTAGCTTTCAAATATTCCTCAGAGGTCTAGAGATTCAACACTCAGCTACAATGGCTTCTGTACTTCCACACGGCAGTTGTTGAGCAAAACTGGGAGATGACTCCCTAAACAGCTACAACCTACTTTTTGTTTCAATTTGATCAACTGAGTGGTTGCCAGCAAAATCCAAGTTACGTATTAGCATAAATATATGGAGATCTGAAAGGGCTTCTATATGCAGCACATGTAAATTATTTACATCTAGTCAACTCAAGTGACTGCAGACATTGTAAGAAGCACAGCTGCTGCTGGTGCTAGAACCTTGAAGCTGTTTCCTAATGTGAATATTCATTATTACACTCCTAGAAGACTGTAGGGGAAAACATAGTCAATAAAAGTATGCTTGTGTTTTGTAATCAGTAAACAACGTAAGCAAAATAGTATGTGGAGGATATAGAGCAGCTGCTCTTTCCAAATGAATGCCTAATTGTGAAATATTTAGACCTCAGCACTGTGATTTCCTTAACAATACTTTTTCTTGTTAGGGAAGGTTGGATGTCCTTGTGCTTTATTTAGATTTTTTTTCCCCCCACTCACATGTTATCACAAGGTCTAAAGTGAATAATGATGGAACAAGGGTTACAGATAATGTAACTTAATAATGACCTACCTTTATACAATACTTCTTATCCCATGTCATCCTTAGACACAATAGTTCTAGCATGTGTGGGAATTTCCCACTCATACAGCAAAATACGTTTCTGGCGGAGGTAGTTCATTTGCCAGTGACACTTTGGACGGATGGAGAAACCCATACATGCACCACTATTTGACTCCTGGCCCTCAGACAGAAGGGTGGTTGCCCAAGAACATTGAATTCAGCGATATGTACTTCAGAAACTCAGTGAGCTCCTAAATATTATACAAGTTAACATCCAAGCACTTAGGACTTCTATTGAAAAATCTGGTTTTATCATAAAGCACATATGGAAACAATATTTCCTTGCACAGATGTCATTCAGTAATTGTGACTCTGCACAGGTACATTCCTAAACCCACGTCATGACAGGGATGCCAACTAGCAATAGACACTTGCTCTCATGGCAGCAGCTAGCAGAATCTGCTCTATAACGAAAACTCTCATTCTCAGAACTAACTATGCCTTTGACCATTCCAAAGTGTCTGCATTCATAAATACAGCAGCCACAGATCTAGCACTTTTTAATAATTTCTTTCTTGTTTATTCCATATTGTTCTTCAGAAAAAGATTTGGTCTACTTAAATTATACTCTGTTCTAAGAAACAAATACAGGCAGTGTTATCAGTGCAACAATAAAAAAGATAAATTTTACTGTTCCAAATACCTCCTAAAGCCTCTACTAGAATTAAAAGGTAATATGATTTTAAAAACCACTTTTTATTTTAAGAAAATACATTATAGTGTTTAAACAATTTTTTATAGATCTGAATGAGAGTGCCTACACATCCCACAGACAAATTAGAAACATAATCTTTCAGCAGAACATATTAGGATACATATCTTATTATTATCCCAAAAAGAGAAATGTGCCTATATAACTTCAGATATTGCAGTGATAAGGATTTTTTATTTACATTTGTAGAATGGAATGAGATTCCTTGACATTCTAAAATATGTAATTCAGAAAGTGTCATATATATGGTTCTAACTGCTGCATGAATCTTCCCAGCTGAAAAAGTAAACTCAGCAAGTAAATGTTGATATTCACCATGAGAAAACTGGAGTGAAGTGTTTGAGCATCTAAAATTCATCTGATCTCAACCACCTCTAGGCTGTTTTTCTGAATTAGATCACTAGCATTTATTGACAAGGAATCTACACCTATTGTCATCAGACATCGTACTCTGAAAGACAAAATTCTTGTATCATGAACATTACTAGGAGCTTCTTTGATAATGCACTATCAGTAGATACTTACTGGTCATCACTTAGCACCACTGAGTCACCTGAATACAGCTTTGCAATCTTACCTTCAGACTCCTGCCATTTTCTCCTAAATCCTAACCTACCTTAAAAGGTGATAAAAAAGATTAATGTCTTGAAAACTATGATTTCTTAGTACCTGTTGACAATAGATTAATATTCTATCAACTTTACTATTCTGTGCTTTCTACTTGAAGTGTTTGCAAAGAATAAAAGAGGAATAAAGAATTAAAACAAGACAGAAAGGCATGGGAGGGGGGGGGAAACTACAACCTGTTATGGACTCATACTACAACTAATTGTTCTGGACCAAGTTTTATTTTTTCCTGTACTTACTAAATGCTTCGGGTGAGTTTCCATAGTGTATGAATTCCAATACAGTTAACAGTCACTTTCTCTTTTCCATTCAATGGACATGTTGAGTATCACCTTCTGAATCTTCAAATGCCAGTTGCACAAAACTGCTGCTCTTCCCACCACACTGGGAGTTACTGTCCATCTAGCGTTACTCATTATGCTCTAGACAATGACTTTCTGACCTGCACGAAGAATAGTCACATTCACAGTCATCAAGAAACAAGCTAACAGAATGATAAGTTTCATGTGCAGGGGACTTTCCATGTACCAACGAGGTACAATGCCAGATGTTCCAATAGATATTTAATGACTATGATATTTTATTTTTATTTATTTAGCCATTGGAGGCAATTATTATTATAGATAATTTTAAAATTATTAGAGCACATAAAATGATTTTTTTTTCATTTTTTTGCTATTAAATTATAGCAGCGTGGAACATTTAATATAGCTTTACATCTGCTGTATCTCAAAATGTAACAGAGGAATTAAAAATTAATAAATAATGGAGTTGTCTTGCCTTGAGAAATATACTGTAGCTGTCCTTTTTCTTAGCTGCAATTTTAAAGAGAATAAATGCTCCAAGGCACAGGTATCATAAGGAAACAGCTGGATGAAAACCAGAAAAACTACTCAGCCTGAATCTTCTATAATGAGTTTTAGAGAAAGAACTGAAGCCTTTCACATTTTCTATCCTTACATTACTATGCCATTTGGGAGGGGGAATTAAAACATTTCACACATGTTTTTCTGGGGAATAAGTTCAGAAGGGAAGAAATATTTCTTTATAATGTGAATCACTACACACACAATTCATATTCTTTTATTTGTTTGTTTTAAACCCTGGTGATAACATTTTTAGATTTAGTATTTACTTCAAGGGCTTGGAAAGTGTGTATTTGGATAAGCAAAAAACAGTTATTTTCTACCTACAACCAACTAAAACCATAGCAACATTTGTTTCCTAAACCTTTCCAAGAGAACATTAATCTACCTCTACATGCAATAAATATTGTCAATCACAGCGAAGGATAATCTACTGAATTAGATGATCTTAACTGTTTTAATTCCCTTCACTAACATAAACCAAATGTTTAATTATAACGAGTGGCTAATCTGTTTGTGCTACTTTTTGTCTTAGGCTTGTGTTCTTTGTTTTAGGATTTTCATTTACTGAAAAATAGTTTTTAGCTACCTGTTCCTTATCAGCAATTATCCTTTTATTATCTGCCTTTTCTTTAATCTCTATACTTGTTCCTTTTCTCTCAATTTTTTTCCACCATTTTTGCCCATCCCTGCTTTTCCTTCTGCACAGAAGCTTGTTTTCTAATCTGTCCTATAGAAACTTTCTCGGCAGTATTTACAAGCCCTCATTTTCAGACAGATGTTCTAAGCATATGCCAAGGTGCCTTACGATTCAGGGCTTAACAGATGTTACAGAATTAAAATTCTTGTAACATTCCTTTGGCATAGCTTGTTATAGAAAAACAGAGGGCTGAAAAGTTCTGACCTCCAACATACACCAAAGGCATCACTGGAGTTTAACCAAGCCTTTGTTATTATGCTTTCACAGTTAAATAGATAATGAATACAGGAAATAAAGGAAGAGTTCTGATACAACACAACTAATCAGAGAATCTGGGTTAAAAGCATATGAAATGCAGAGTGAAAATGCACTTGACTATGTGCAAGAAATGCAGAGGTACATGAAATATCAAAAGGTAGCACTCAGATGTGACTGTGATCAGCATGGAGTCAGCAATAAAAATACCTGTGTCAGATTTGTGTAAGTCAACTATCACTACAGACTGGTCCAGTTTATGTAGAGGAAATCAGAAAGGATATAAAGGTAAAGCAGTCATGGGACATGCAAAGTGTCTTCAGACTCATAATGAGCTAAATAGCAATAGGTTAGGCATCAGTGATTTTTTTATATATTTTTAAGTTTAGGGACAGAGAAGAAAACATAAACAGCACTACATGATTAGGAAAAAAAGTGAATTAAACACATGAAAGAATATCCAAGGTATGTGACACTGCAAGTTTCTACATGGACTGGGCATTCAGGTGGCTCAGACCCAGGTCGCGTTTCAAATTTTCTCTAGATGGAAGAAAGCTAACTGTAGAGGCTTAATCCTGTCTCTTATTAGTGAAAAGGAGGGCTGCTCATAACTACATCTGGAAGAACCTTGACAAAAAAAATTCAACTTTAACTGCTTACAGTCCAATATGCAATGCAGTTAAAAAAAAAAAAAAAAAAAAAAAAAGAATAAGGCTAAATGGAGAGAAAAACATTTATTTTAAACCCGAATGGAGCCTCAAGTATAATCAAGTTTGAATTTTAAAAAAGAGTAAGGTTTAGAAAAATATTTGTGAATAAAATGTAATTGTGACCCCCTTTTTTAATAAATAACTTTCTATTTTCATAGCCATTTACAGGCTTCCAATTTAGCATAGTCATTCAAGATATTTCATTAAAATAAACAAAGAAGGAAGATAATGATGTAAGATTGTTTAAGATACAGGTTGGCTGATTTTCTCTGCAATTAACAAACAAGTTAATTAAACTTGACAAAAACCAGAAAGCACTAGACATCTTGTCCAAGAAGCAGTTCCAATTTGGCAGATGATTATAACCCAAAGGGCAGTTAAGGTTACTTGAAAACTAACAGGTCAAAAGGAAACATTTATGCCAGTGAGGTTGGGACCAGCATTGCTGCTTTGGTTACAGTCACAAACAAGCACATTTGACTAAGTTAAGCAAAACTTCAAAATCAAGTGGAAGAGTTAGGGAGCTGAAGCGCATTGGAACAAAAATTCATCAAACTTGCAGTATCCACTACTTTTTTCCTATGCAGGATTTGCTCACACACAAATGCAGTACCATAAGATACTTGTGATGGAACTATTACAGTGTAATGTGAGCTGTTGCTACTAGATGTTGCACATCTGAGATGAGATGTCTGTGCATCAGATAAGGTCTGAGTTCTAAGTTTTCTTCAAGTTTGCTGGCTCTAAGCTTGACAGTAGATTAACTCTTTCTTCGAACTCCAGTTTGGGGAAAAAAATATCTCAGGTGATAATTTCTCAGCCCAGTCAGCATCTAATTAACAACCTGAATGGGCGTTAAAAGAAAAAAGATGTACTACAGCGAAAGAGAATGCCTCAAGAGTTTCCAAATATAATCCTGTTTGCAGGATTTTCTTGGGTTTTGGTATTGGTTTTTGATGTTGTTTTTCCCAGGTAAAGTTGTTTCAGAATAAACTTCATTAATTTTGCACTGAGTAATACCTCACAGCCATGTTCAGCTTTAATTACAGTAATTTCTTACTCAGATTGCTGCTTTCTCTAAATGTCAAATTCTTACTTTTAGTGACCAGTGACTCTGAGTAATTTGAGTGATTGCAGTAGTCTTCTGACATTCCCTATAAAGTATTGTTTTCCCAATTGTCTTTTCTTATATCTATATACTAAAGAAAACAGAAAGTAGATTAAGGATTTCCGCTTTGACTTCTTTCTTTTTTTTTTTTTCTTTTTTTTTTTTTTTCCATAGAAGTTATTGCTTAGGAATATTGGGGGTCTTGGGATTTACACTTCAGAACTTTACACAAATGCTTTTAATAAAGCCAAAAATAGAGGAGGAACGTGTTAATTTTCTCCAGAGGGTGTGAAGATCAGCTGATTTCTTTAACGTCTCAAGTCAGACAGTTGAGGATATATCTAATAAGGACTCCTTAGACAGAAACTTATCAGATGTGTGATGGGAAGAAAGAGGAAAGAGACCATGCAGCTGTTTAAATGCTACTATAGCATGTGCTTGAGAGTACTTGTGGCACATCACCACCTGAAATGTTTGGCTATCTGCTCTGTAATGTCAAACTGAAGTGCTTTTGAACATGCCCAGAAACAGGATTTTAAGTATGCTGCAGCATGCTTTACCTCATGTATCACTGAAGACCTCCCATTCAGCATGTCTTTCTCTTCAACTTTCCACCTACACACCCAGGTGTGGTCGTGGCTTTGTCTGGTCTCCCAGCTGCACACCTCTGCAGCCTTGTGCTGTGCTCTTGGAACCATTTTTCCATCAAAGGCACCAAGATCATGATTCATTTCAATGTCTAAATCACCCTGTTTCTCCCCACTCTCCTTGCTCTGTTTTCCTGTAGCTTCAGTTTCTAGCTCTGCCCTAAGATGTCCACCACCACACCCTCCTGTGAACTTTCAGACTATTGAGTCTATATTAGCATGGTAAGTAAATAACAGTCATTCCAATACTTGATAAATGTTACAAAATAACAGGTGTGCACAGAGTGAACAGTCAAATAGTGTGCAACATTTACAATCTAATTAAGCAAATTCCAGAGTCAAAATGGCAGTGTCATCACAAAAAGACCAGCAAGAAAAAGGTTGATGATGGTATTGATGACAGGGATTGGTAACATGCATCATCTCACTGAGTTAAATACGGTCTGGTCAGAGTTTTCAACATTATGGCATTGCCTGCTGTGTGGAACAGGACACCCATGACAGGATTCTCACCTGGGGTCACCTATGACTTATCTTTTCTGCTGGCCACTAGAGAATTTTCCTTTCCCTCTCTGCCTATTTTTTACTTAAGGCAATGTGGACATAGTTGTATATAATCAGCTACATGTCCCTGGAATAAAGTATTGTGCGTGTCAGACTGCTTCAACTTTCACTGTGTTCTCTAGTTTGTTACAGTAGCTTCCAAAATACATTATTTCTTCTTCATCTGCTACTTAGGAGCCACTGACTACTTCATGTTTTCTACAGGGTGATCTGAGAAAAATACTGCATTAAGATTTGTACTAAGAGGACACACATTCACATTCACACTCACAAATCACATTATTTTAGTATTTTTATGATCAGGAATGATATGTTCATGGAAGCTGGTTTATTGCCTTTTGTGCCCTTTGTAGAATTTGCCCCTTGTGGCACCTTTTAAGATAGGGAAGTTGGCTCGTTTTTGGGCAATGACCTTCTGGGGTGAGTGTCTTAGTTGATGTCTCCTCCTAAAGACCACCAAGCGATCAGGAAAACTTTCCTAAAAGTAGTGTTTTCTCTCTCTCTCTCTTTGTTTGTTTGTTTGTTTGTTTTGTTTTGTTTTGTTTTCTTTCCATAGGTTGTTCTCAAACTTATTAGCTCAAAGTTTAACATTTAGGCCCAAAACATAATGGTAATAAAGATGAAAGAGTGTGTGGGGGGTTGTTGAGTTCGTTGTCTAATTGTTCCTTTTTTAAACTAAGTGGAAGAAGGGAAAGATTAAAGAAAGAAAAATCAGTTATTCTTTCTCTCATTTGAATGCAGCCATGGGAAACTGTGCTCCACAGGTCATGAGACTTAAATTACAAAAGCTAAAGACTGGTTTCAGTAACCTCACATCAGAGCAGATGTCTGAACTTTTTAATTTATATTCTCCCCTCAGTTTACAGAGAGCTTCCTGAGAGCAGCAGCATCCTTTGATCTCTCTGAAAGTCACTTGTCTCCAGGTAGGGACACCATATATGTAGTCATCTCTCTGTTCCTCTCCCAGCATCAGCTGTGTTGTTTACAATCTATCTTTTAGAGATATATACAAACATGTTCTTCCTAACCAGCTCCTCAAGCTGTCCTACCTGGAAAGCAAGGAATGTCTCTCTGAAATGGCTTTTTAACAAGTTTCATAAGGATACAAAATTGCCTAAAATGATGCTCTGGATGGTCAGACGTAGCTGTCCACAACAGGCACCCGGAACTGCCTCAAGCTAGGGAAAGCAAATTTGAGAATAAAGCACCTCTTGGAGAGCAATTGCCCATGTGTGTTCTCACTGTGAGAGATTCACATTTGTGAAAAGCAGAATCTTGGCAGGCAACTCCTTGATGTGCAGAAATTTGCAAATCATTTCAGTCTAAGCAGTTTTCCCATCCTTACCAGAGAGCACTAAGTCTGCAATTGTGCCCTGATAATCATAGTTACTGAATTCTAAGCAAAATGAAATTTCATCACAGAGTCAATACCGCTAAATGCTAAACTGCTTAAGAGAAATGGCATTTAATTAAAATATCCAGAACTTTTGTAGCTAATGCACCAACCTTTTGTATAGTAGAAACCAAAACCCAGAATTACTGAAAGTTTTAAAAAGGGATAAAGCAACATGAAGATCTGGCATTATTCTGATAAGTCTGCAAAACACAGCAGTGCTCCTCCACCCAGCCCATCACCAAAATCTGAAATTAGGATAACCTTCTCTGTCATCTCTCTCTTTAGGAATCTCACTGCTTAAGAAACAAAAGCTATCTTGGCCAGCAACAAATGTAAAAAGAGGTTTTAAATTTAAATATTTTCTAAAGGTAAGTTCAGTCATTCGGCTTACAAGCACTCACCAGAAGCAACTGGTATCTCACAAATCATGAAAAGTGAGTGAGTTGGATCATGGGTTGATCCTAGCATATTAAAACCTCTGATTTAATCATGACAGTGAGATCCAAATCAGAAAATCAGAGCACAACAACATAAAATAGAGCAGGCTGTGAGTCTAACATGCCTTAGTGAGCTAAATTAATTGCTTGCTTATAAAGTAAACTTTTCTGGCCTCAGATAGCACAAATTACTCTCAGCATCAGCATCTTTCTAGGATTTAGAAACAATTAGTGAAAGAGCAAGTTATTAGTTACACAAACTGTGAGCAGTTAATTGCACATTATAGTACACTTTATTGAAATCACAAACACCAGACAAATCCTAGACACAGATATGAATTTGACCAATCAAGTCACCTGAAAATTCTGGCTGTCTGAATAAACTGCTGCATGTGACAGATATAAACTCATCTCTGCACTTGCATGGTCATCTGATGTGGCAATTTACCTCTTTTCAAACAAATACTAAAATATCAATAGAAAGCACCACCCTTTTGAGTTGTTCACTCTCTCCAAAATGACAATTATGTTTTTATATTGATTTTGTAGTATTAAGCTTCTCAGATGAGCAACACAGACACAGATTTCAAGAATGAAGGAGTAAAATGGAATGGAATTTGCTTACTCAAAACCTGAGTGGAGCTGCACCTTCTTGCATGAGATGATAAGGTTCACAGAGGATCAACAGACTTCTGTATTTCTTCAAAAAGTGGGACAAAAATTGACCCAGTATTTTAAAATTATTAAATAGTTCTTTTCTCATGTTGGATTTCTGGAGTCTTGAACCTTTTATAAGAAAGGTTTCTCCTACCCACTATTTCTAATGGTCTTCCCACAAACTGCTACCTACTGCCTCCTATTACTTTTTTTTTCTTTTAATTTAACTGTTTTCCAAATTTTTAGTCAACAATAACATTATAGAAGATAAGCAACTAATGATCAATTTTTAAAAGATTACAGAGCTCAAGTCTTAGATACAGAACACAATAGCATGTAGTATGTAATTTTATCTGTGAGACATCCATTTTCTATCATTAAACTACACTATATAAAAGCAAAAAATACACCATAAGCACAGTTATTTCGTCAAACCAAATACTCAAGGATTTTTAAGGCAAGAAAAAAAAATTGCAAAATCATATGCCATAAGGGTCTAACTGTGCTGGAAAAACAAAAATAAACCCTTTTAGAATATTGCTTTACTTGTGGAGTGGTAGTTGTAGGATGTCTGAATGCATACAGGCACTAACTTCCTAATGATTAGCACAGTTTCATTGACAGGCTCGGCTGCAGAATCACAAAGCACACATAAATTGCAGCAAATTAGCAGAAGATTTTTTTCTTTAAAGAAAAAAGTTCAATGGATGTTTTGCCTGAGGAGCTAATTTCAATGGCTTCTCTGTAGATGAGACTGCACTGCTAGGAACCACAGAAGCGTACAGTAAATTTAATAATGGCCCTATGCCATACCATGTCTTATACAGCTATACAGTGGATCCCCATTCAGGCACAGACTCTGAACAATCAGCCCTGGAAATTAAGCATATCAGAACCATGAAGGCCCAGGCAGAGATAGTACTCGTGGCTATCTACAAAGATACCTGCTTTTTAGAAGTTCATCTTGGTCCCAATGAATTTAAGGCAGCTTTATCAGCAAATTCAATCACAGTGGAATTTAGCCCATAAACAAAATGGGTGAAATATGCCGTAAGGAAAAGGACATTTGGAAATACTTAAGAAAATACAAAAGTGAAGAAAATGTAATGTCAGAAGGACTTTTTACTACATCTGACTGATCACCATATTCATCTCTCCCAATTTAAACACATGCAATGAAACAAGAGCTACATGTTGCAAAGACAGGGGGTGAAAAAAGTGCCTTGTCAGGAATACTAATATCAGAGCATTCCATTCTAGATAGAATTAGCAATAATTGCCAGTCTCTGTTCTGGAACATTTTAATATAATAAACACAATAAACTGACATTCAGATAGGTAAAAAAAAAAAAATTCCTACTTTTAAAAACATCAAAGAATTTGCTTCCAGTCTCATCTTTACAATTGGCTATCCTGTGGCATAAACACAGGGCAAATATCAGCACTGAAAGAGTTTTCAGAGGTGATGCTTAATCACGATAACTACAACATCATTGCTTGCTTATTTTACTGTCTGCAGAATTGACACATATGTTCTCATGAATAAATTCATTGATATATCTCTCAAAGATTAATATGAACAGGCAGCATGCTACAGAAACATATTCATTTGGGATGCTATAAAACCTTTCAGGAAAAAGTGTACATAATAACAGGCACTGAAGATGGATAATTATTTTGTTATTATCACCTTTTTCGAGTGTATCTATCATCCATGAACTCAGATCTCAAATGTCATCACATACTTGAAGTTTCCCACAAGAAGGTATGAAATATTGCTACTAGTATGGAGTGGACAATATTGTTCATTACTATGTTAATGTTGTCATATCCTCTATGTCTTTGACACATTTTCCTTGAAAACTTATGCTCTTCAATCTGCTGGATAGCACAATGGCCTGGATAGCAGAAATCACTTTCTGTATACAATACCACAGTAGCTTAGATGAACAGTTTATTTGTGTTCCACTTACATCCTATAGGAATGAATCCCAAACTCGTTCATCCTATGCAGGCAGAAGAGCCATTGTGGGTAGTGAACAGGAGTGTAGATGCAAATCCCAGGGATGACCCAGGTTAATATAGTCAGAGCCAGAAGAAAACTTTTGATCTCCTTTTTGGGTCCACACTCTCCTTCATTTATTTTGCTGTCCTGAGGGCTGGGGGCAGAGGGGAGATTTCCTGTTCTGACAGGACTATTGCATTCTATCTTCTAAAGGTAATTACTCTGACCTTCTGTAGATATACTGTGTTTTGACTTAAGGCCCTTTTATGCCACTCCAAGAGGAAAAAATAATAAAGGTCTTAAAATGCTTGAAAATAGCCTCAAGTTCAGTCACAAATAACTACAGAATTACTACCTAAATATTTACTAAGTTGAGGGAACAGATAAATCATGTTATATCTAAATGGAATTAAAATACTAATAAATAGAAGGTTTGGAGCACAGATGGCAGTAGAAATAAATATAATTGCAAATCTTTTCCTTTTAAAAGCTGATTTAAAGTGAACATAAATGATGACACAATCATATTTTAAGGACAAGTGTAGGTTAAATAATTTACACACATTAAATATCTAAGCCTTGGCAAAAAAAAAAAAAAAAAAAAGAAAAAGAAAAAGAGGCAGTCTGGACAGGAACATTTATTCTTCATGATCATTAGACATTTTTTGTGGCTCAATGGCAGAGGGGCATATGAAGTCTAATGATCCTACGTTACTTTCTTCAAAAGTTAAAACAATTTTGTTAATATATGTAACTTTGAAAATTTTATTACTGCAGTGAGATTTACATGGGATTTTATACTAAAAGCACAAGCAATATGTATTGACTACTGAAAATACACTGGCGTGGATTACCATGGTTCTTCCTTTGTGCCTTGGCAGCATACAACTAAGATATAATTGCAGGACTGCTGCCACCTGCCAACTTGAAGAACTAAACCACATGCTTCCACAGAATAATAAAGAATGCTAAGATTAAAAAGAAAATGAAGGTTAAATCCTAAAGGTCTTCAGGGACCTCTGAGCTGTGTATTTCTTCTGTACTCCTTTTATCAATTTTACTTGCCCACAAAGATGAAGGCTCTTCCCAGTTAAACAAGTCCATCTAATGAAATGCCTGATTTTTCACACAACTGCTTAGGAAACAGAACATCTGCAATGTGCAAACTCACATTAAACTTCATCTTCTGATTTAGAGCTTTTTCATTCTCGAGCAGGAAAAAAATAGACAAATTGTTCACACTGCCAAAAAAACCCAGAAATTCAGCTAAGAATTTCACATTAAGAAGACATCTTAATGTGAAAAGAGGATTACTGGTATATATATCAGTCAGAGAAAAAAAAAATCCAGAATGCTCTTATTGGTCCATGATTAAATTTCCCACACACACTTTTTTTATTTTTTAAGCAATTATATTTTAATAGGCTGATGAAAAAAGGATTTATTCAGAATCACTTAACAGTGATAGGAAGGAATAATGTCAATTAATCTGTAAGTTTTTGTCTTCATATGAGACCATTTTTATAATTCTGTACCTGTTCACATTTTTTGTCTCACATAAACATACATATTAAATTGAATTTCAGAATATTTAAAATGAGGGAATAGTATTTGCTGGTTTACAGGTGCTTCTCAATAGTCCATTTTCAGTTTAAATAAACCTAAACATGAACAAGAGGCTGTGTACAGATAGCCATTGGAGTTTCTGCCCCATACTTTCTATTATTCCTAGAAATTGGTGGGCCTTACCTGCTTAGTACTTAAGATCACTCCGAGTTTTGCTTCAAGCTGCCCAACGTTGCCCAGAATGTATGACCTAAAGCCGTACAACTACTCCTATATACAAGGCTATGATTCTGTACAGCCTTCCACATTATCTCTTACTCCTTCTTACTTTTGCTTTCCAGCTTTAAAACCTGCTTAACACACAACTTCATCAATATTTACACATCAATAATTTACTGTGCACAAACTGAGCAATATTACTCTCAGTTCCCAGCAGCCTCTCCTCATACTAATAATTTCTGCCATATCAAGCTGAAGATGTTCCACAAGATCTTGGCTTAGGATGCAGAACCAGCCTAAGAAGTTTAAAAATCAGAAGTTTGCTCCCAACTGGTCCTGCCACAGCCACCCCAGCTTTGATGATGCTGAATTATATGACATGACTCAAAAATATCTTTGCCATCCCCACTTCCACTGACACCCCCTTTTTTGGGTGGGGACCAGCATGGAAACAACAGTTTATAGAAAAAAAAAAAAAAAAAAAGAACAGAATTCCTACTCTTAGAGAATTTCTATACAGGGTAATTTTAGAAGGGTTCTGGGGAATTTTATATTTCTACTTAAGGTGCTGTTCCTGCTCTAAATGTAGAGAAGACCCTTCCATCTTAACTTTCAGAACTGACATTTTCCAAAGCACTTTAATTCAACAATAGTTTTTACCACATTGTTACTATTACACATCATTAATCCTGAATTTGTTCTTCCTAAAATATGGGACTGAGAAATAAGCTGAAACAGTTCTTTAGATAACTTATCATGCAATCAACTGGATCAAAAAAATTACGGAGCACAGAAATGCTCAAATTACAAGAAATACCTTTTCTACATATCTGAAACTAGGATACACCACATTTTTGTTATAGGTTTATGAATCCACAAGTTTTTCCCTGTTTTCTGGCATACAGTATTATCCACAGAAGAAGGTTAATCTTCAGGGAAAATATCATCTCTAGGCCCTGTGCATTTCTTGGGGTCACACAAAGCTTTCTTTGAAGTTGGCTGTCATCCCAGTAAAGCTGCTTTAAGTAGTTCAAATTAAATATCACTAATGTTATATGTTGGTAGCAAGTAGAGGCAAGAAAGATAAAAGTTTTAGGCTAGAAATTCAGCGGGGAAAAAGGAATATGTTTGCTCAGTAAAATATTCCCCAAATTATGATTTTCCAAAATGTTCAGGCCTCAGTTGTACAGAAATTTGATCTGCTCAGTTCTGAAATTATCTGAACTTGATCTGACATGCCACTATTGGTCCAGCAAATTTGGAATAATTTTTCATTTATTCCTAGTAGTGCTTTCAATTACAGAGATACTATCATTTTGAATATTTCTTCCTATAAAGACTCAGGGATTGCAAACGGAAACATTTTAGAATGTGCCCCCATCCTATTAACAGACAAAAAAGAAAAGACTGAATAAAACAGGAAAGGTTGGAGCTCAATGCTAAAGCACAATCTGGCCAAAGAGTACAGATTACCATATAAATATCTAAGTAGTCCAGTCCCTTGAACATACTTGTCTGACTTCAGGATTCTGGCTAAACTTAAAGGATTCTTCACATTTGTCTAATGTTTTCAATATTTTTAGTTTGGCTTAACTGCTGGATCCTTAGGAATCTCAAACTTGTCCTCTTCCCATGTATGTATCAGGTCTTTATGTGCCATAGCAAGCATGATACTTCTGAGCAGTCTTGAACCCTTTGTGAAGGAGCCATACAGATGGTTTGTATATGGATAGTAAATCTGACTGGTTCGAGAACATGTCCAATTTACTGCTCATGCAAACCTAAGTGTTCTTGTGCAGAGTTCTGACATTTCCATAAATATAGGGTAACTGTTGTGTGTACGCTGTACAGCTCACCACTGCTTGAAGGAGAAACAGTGCACAAGGGCTTTAATGACAATTACACTTCTACAATATGGGTAATAGGGAAAGAATCAGGAGCTCCTTTGGTTCCTCCTGATGTGTTGAAGACTTGTGGTATTTCTGATTCTTTACAGGGGAGCTCTGGCTCAGAGTCAAAGCAGGAGATATGAGCTGGCCATTAAACTAGTTCAAATATATGACAGCCACTAAAATTACAGGTCATGAAGTTACAATATTTTCAAAAAACACCAGATAACTATTTAAAGGAAACAACAACATGACCATCTGCCATTTACAGAAACAGTATTCAAAATTCACCTATCTGACGAATTTTTGACCACACAGGGAAACCAACCCATACTTACTACTGGGTCACAAAAGAATTCATGACTGTAATCAACATGAGGCCTAGCTAACAGGTTTTGGTGATCCAGAAGATGGGATAAAGAAGAAAAAAAGGAGAGTAGGAAGAATTTCAAGCATTTTAAAAATCTCTGGGTTTAATTTCAAGTACTGGGTTTAATACTTGAAAGAGAGGGGAAATGCTATGACCATATGTATGGTGACTTTGGATTTCAGTGTATTAAAATCAGTTGTTCAGCTGGTGATTTGAGAATTGAATTGTAACTGAATTTCAGTTTGCTGGTACAAAGCACTTGTCCTGCCAAAATATCAGACCATTGATCTGATTAGGAGTTTTCTTAAGATTTATACTATTTAGAAAGCAGAGAATTTTTAAAGAGCAAAACATACTATAGGGAAGACTACCTTATATGGCAAAACCGACTAAGAGTTTTGAGATTATTTGCAAATGGCATCTGTAAATATTAATGCACTTTGACATTGGATAGCGCATATCATACATTTTAAGTGTTTTCTAGTATGTGGATGTTTACAGTGAAAAGATATGATTTTGCATATGTCTGTTTTCATTCTGAAGCTTAGCTTAATTAAGAAGAGTGATGGTATAAAGCTTAGCAGCAGAAACATTCCTCCAGAATTAGCACAAAAATGACATATATCCTTAGCACAACCTTTTAATTGGGTTTGTGGGCACCAAACAGCTTCATGAACAGTAGCTGTTCTTAACCCTCTTTTCTACAGTTCCAAATTTCCAGTACCCAACCTGGGTATTGACTGCTTTTAATATGTGTGGTTTTCCCTAGGCTAAGGTTTCATTTTGCAGTTGCCTTCATTAAGCAACCAGACACTAAAACATTATAAAATTCCTTCAGTCCTAGGAGCATTTGCTTCCATCAGTATTTTTTCCTACTGTTATTACTGGCTCTGTTACCTTCTTTCACAATATCCTTGAATACCTAAGCAGAAAATGCCTAAAAAGAATTCTTAATATATCAGTATACAAGATTAATAAATCTAAGTTAAAACAAAATATTGAAGGATCTTAAACATTACAGGTGACATTGAGAGAATAACATCTTTATAGATGTATGTTCTAAGAAAAAATTTGGATTAACTGCTGGTTAAATAGAGTGGCAGGCCCAAAGTGGTCAGAACATGTACAATGTCCATTCTGCAGAATGGGAGCAAAATCATAAAAGCTGCAAAAATGTCTGCAGAAATGCCTTCTCTGTGCCTTACCACTACTCCGGTGCATGGTTCCATTCTCAATTTCTGAGTAATAGCTCAGATCTTTAATTTGGACTACTTGGACACCTTGATTTACCTGTATCAGATTCAGGAAATTTTCTTTACTCTGCTTTTAATAGAATGGTTTCCTTTGCCTTAATCTTCTGCAGCTTCTGGCAAAAAAAACCACAGAGAAGTCTCTGAAGATGGTGCCAAGAGACCAACAAAATCTCATTTTGCAACCAGCATATGAATTCCTCTTATGCATGTAGTTACTTTGAATCTAACCCACCTATCTAGCTGTCAAGCCAGAACACATGCTGAGGAAGAACAGGTTGCCTTAGTAACCCCAGTCCAGTTGTATAGACTTCAGAAAAACTGAATAATTTTATCTTTCTGAAGCACCATTGTGCCATTGTACTTAAATAGCTTACACATGAAAAAGATAACACATTACCAAACACTTCATATACACTTTGAACTATTCTCATACAATGGATTGCAGAAGACACTGCTTGGGAAAGTTTTTCTTCTTCTTTCTTACCATTTTTGACCCTTGCAGCTGTCATCTACTAAAAAAGCTAGCACTTACTAAGTGGGTTTTTTTGGGGGGTTGTTGGAGATGAACCACTGGCACCATTATAGAGTTAATACTTCTGTTCCAGCTGTGCTGTGTGTAATGATTAATTCAGAAAAGTACCAGCTACCCAAAATTGATTTTAATATATGATATTGTTGGGATGTTCAGAGTGATCTGTGAGAAAGAACAGTGACAGCACTTGTCCAGTATGCTTATTACTGTGAATAGCTTTAGCTACATAAAATTCAGGTCTGAACTGTACATAATATGCCATTAAATTGCAATAATTGAAAGTTCTAGAGAAAGGAATCTAACGATACCCAACAGAACAATTTTAGTTCCATGAGAATATATTTAATTAACCCTTAATCATTTTCACCTTGATGACACTGGAAACACTTCTAGGATTTGGTTTACAAAATTATTATGCCATTAATAAGAGAAAGATATTATTGACATACCAAAATCCAATTTAATTACTCCCTTGATTCTTCCAGCGGCAGAGAGAAGCTTGCAATTTTCTGACACTATGTTCCATTTTTAATATTGTGAAATAGAAAATACCTCTGAGTAGGCCAGAAGTGTTGCATAATTGCTTCTGTCTCAGCTACAAGCTATACCAATGTATTTTGGCTACGTTGAAAGTTCCTTTTTGGCTTTTTCTGTATCAAGTATCCCACTTAAAACTACTTACTACTGTTTGTTAGAAATATTCTCACATGTAAGAGCTTTTACAATAACTGTCAAACAACTTTCTACTATTTTCATATTTTAAAGGGATAGTTTGCAATGTATTTAAGAAAAGAGAAATTCCTCAACTATTTTAGGAATGGATAGCTCATCTATCTGACTACTCCATAATTTGTATGTAAACAAGAAAAAATTCTTTAAATTGTTTTCAAGCTGTCAAGAAAACCGTGCCTGTTCATTTACGTAATTAATAGACTGATATATCATAATGAAAAGACAAAATTTACATACTGCAAAATGCACATAAAATAGAGGAGAAAAAGCCTAACAGTGCTGGGCCAATAAAACCTTGAAAGAATGTTTTCATCCACGCACCAAGCTCCACAGTTCTTGTTGATGCACCATGTGCTCCCATATATCTTCACAGAAGCCTGACAGTTCAGGGTACAGTCTATCCTGATTAGGTTTCCAATAAAAACAGCAAAAAAAGTAATCTTGGTTGAGAACCACTGCTCACAGGCAACACTTCCTTTGCTCTTTTTACAGTTTTCTTCTAAACGCCTCAACTTTTCTGCGTTTTCAAGACTGTATGTGTAAAGTCCTACTTCCTTTGAAGTTTATACAAATTAGGCCACTGATATTTGTCATCAGAAATTCCAGATACTCACTATGGAGAGATATCAGATAAGATAAGCTGAACAAATTGAGATTTCTTCAATTAGTTCATCCTACCATTTTGCCCATCATTGTAATTTTATGTGCATCTGTCTTTATTTCTCCTGTGTAAAGTAAGTCTCTGTGGCAAAGTAATCATACGAAGTATTTAGACTGGTGTGTTATCAGTGACAAGCTTTTTTAATTCTCAGCTACTGGATATGCAAAAAAAATGTGTTTTTTAAAGTGCTCTTGAGGAATTTTCTATCCCTTTTCTTGATAGTAGGTTATATGTTTATTGGTATCTAGTAAGTCTAAAAAGTCTTAGCCAGGAAAATGTAATATTATTTTGGGAAGTACTACCAAGAGTGGATATTGTGGTTAGTTCAGCTTTCGGTCATTGGATTAAACTTCTTTATTATGTATTTATTCCTGCTCACAGAAGTAGCATTAAGACGGATCTTACACTCTAGGTGTCAAAAAGGTCCAAAGGATGCAGTATCCATAATAGTTAAATCAATTAATAAATGTGAAGGAAATCTATGCAGCAAAATTATTTAAATCCATCATTTGCATAATACCAGACTGATAATGCAAAGAGAATCAATATCACCCTTGAATTTACATTGCAGTGGAAGGAAGATATTGTGAGAGGAGAATGACTACCCAATTCTCAACACCACACAACAGCTCAGAAAGCTGTAAAAAGTCAGCAGCATGGATAACAGAAAACAATAAATACTCCTGGTTTTATACACTATAAATACAGTGTGTGATTTTTAAAAAAAGTATGTATGTACACATGCACAATAGTAAACATTAAACACTGCAAGCCTAAGGAAAGACATAGCTGCATTTGCATACAATATTGGATTACCTTTCTTGCAATCGGGATTATTACATACTCACTAATTACATGTTCACAAAGTATAAGACTCTTGCCTCATTCAGTGCAAGAATGCGCCTGCTTTGATCAGAGTTCTGCAGTGAAGGTGGCTGGTATTTATAAAACCACTCACTTATTGCTGCATGCTGACTCAATATTTAGGAGGTTTGTGGTTTGAAGTATTACATCAATATTACTTACTGCTCTTTCCAAACACTACATTGAAGAGAGAATCATTCAGTTCCTTCTGGAATTTTTATCATGTCAAATATTCTATCCAAATCTCTCATAAATGACTAATATATTTTTACAATGCCTTGCTTCTACTATCCTCAGCAACAGCCAAAATTATCCACTGTTCGGTGTGTTCAATATGAAATTATTAGGATTTGATTTTCTGGAAACATACATGTTTCAGCCCCTGATGCAAGAAGGGCATTAGGAAAGCCAACACTGTTAGAGTTAAACCTGGCAAGGAGAGGTATAGTCTTAGCTGAAAGGCAGTATCTCTATAATGCCACCAAATATCAAGAAAATCAAACTTTTTCTTATGTGAATCCATCTTGTAATATTGACACAGCTTTTCATTTAAATTAGGACTTTTGATTTTTCTTGGTAAGGAGTAAAAATAAAATAGAAGGATTTTAAAAAAAAGTTTTCTTACTCACAGTGATTGAGAATGTTGGATTCCTAGTCAGGAGACACTGCGTGGTGAAGTTCTAACCCTTCAGAACTGGATTTTAATGGAAGTGTTGACACAGTTATACCATCACAAGTACAACGCCAATACATTATTCCCTTATGGTAACAGACAGTGCTGAAGCTGCCCTGTAATTTGGCATTGAACATTTCTATACTAATGTAATGTGACAATGTTATTATGTCTGCTATTTTCTATGCCATAATAGCAGTATTTGTTTCCACAAACGTGCCATTACATTCACTAATATGGCTATACTTAAAGACTGCCTGAGTAAAAACAGATGTAAACTTATAGAAAGCAGATACTCTTTTATAGATTTGTTTTGCTGTGCCAGAGTAATTTTCAATCCTACTCTTATGGAAAAAGCTGAATTCCCTGGGAGGATAGCTTTTACTACATAACCTGCTGTTAGATATAGTTACTGTGTTCATGATGTATTTTCTCAGAGGAGATGCATGCATGCATCCATTTGTACCAACAGCCATTAACTGTCCTTTTAGTACAGTCTTTATATAATCCCATTTTGTAGAACAACTGCTACTGGTCTGCTTTACACTTATCAGTGTAACACTTTTGTCTATCATATCTAAAGAGCACTGGTGCCCTGAATCTCTAAGTGTCATATCATATCAAAAGGAAAAATTATAATCTGTATAGCATCTTGGGGTCAAAAATTCTCCTGCCTTGTTTATCTTCTAGCAAATAGGAAATTGTAGCACACAGAACATTCCCACCATTAGCACCATGGCTTATGGTCTACAGGCACTCCGTACTCATGGGAGCAGACTGCTGAGATCTGCAACTAAAACTTTTGTAATGAGCGTTCCTGACTACACCTGTAAAACTATAGTCTTACACTTAGCAGGCCCAGGCCCTTTTGCATAGAAGTACATTCCCTAAATTTTTTCCTTCTCCCTAGCAGACATAGAGGACACTCTTGGACTGGGAAAGAAAACAATCTGCTTCACATGGTTCTCATTTGAGAGCACTTTAAAAAAAAAAATCTTCATTTTAAGCTTGTGCACATTTTCACCTGCAATAATACACTGAACAGCACACAAGTAATAATTTAGTGTTTTCAGGAAGATTAAAGAAACTTCTTGCACAGTGTATTAGTAGAACTATAATACTTTTCAAGAAACTATTCTTTCATTATTTCCTCCACACTTTCTGTTTTGGAAATTAAAGACAAGAATGATAAGTGTGAAACATTTGCATTATAAAGGAATATTTGCAATATAAAGGAATGATGTATGTCAGATCTTTGTGCACTGAGGATACTATGGGAAACACATTGAAAAGTATCAGCTCAAATGCAGCAAGGTAATTTGTGCACATTTATGCAAATTGCAGATGATACAAAGCTGGGAGGAGTGGTTGATAGACCAGATGTGTGTGCTGCCATTCAAAGGGATGCTGACAAGCTGGAGAAGTGGACTGAAAAAAAACTTCATAAAAAATGCCAAATCCTGCACCTGGGGTGGGGAATAAACCCACACATCAGGACAAGCTGGGGTCTGACCGGCTGGAAAGCAGCTTTGTAGAGAGGGATCTGGGCATCCTGGCAGTCAACAAGTTTCACATGAGTCAGCAATGTGCTCTTGTGGCAAAAAGGGCCAAAAGCCTGACTGGTTGCATTAGGTAAAATGTGGCAGAAACATTGAGAGATATGATCCTTCCCCTCTACTCAGCCCTGCTGAGATGCAGCTGGAGCACTATGTCCTAGTGCTGGGATCCCCAGTGCAAGAACATGAGTATGCAGGAGCAAGTCCAGCAAAGGGCCACCAAGGCAATTAAGGGCTCTCTCATACGTAGAGAGGATGAGAGAGCAGGAACTGTTCAGCCAGGAGAAGAGAAGGCGCAGTGGGGATCATTCAATGTTTTAAAATGCCTGATGCATGGGAGATAAAGAATACAGATTTTCCTCAGTGGTGCCCAGTGACAAAGCAAGAGGCAATAGACACAAACTGAAATATATGAAATCTCATTTAAACTTAGGGAAAATGTTTGCATTGTGAGGGTGAACGAGCACTGTCACAGGTTGCCCAAAGCGGTTGTGGAGTCTTCATACTTGGAGAGAATGACCCAGACAACCTGCACTGTCTGAGACTGCCCTGAACAGATTGGTTGGAGTAGGCAATCTCCAAAGGTTCCCTCTCACTTTGGCCCCTTTGTAACTGAAATTTCTGCTCAAATATGTCCCCTAAGAACTGGTGGAACAGAAGAGTGGTGAGGTGTGGTGGGTAAAATTGTGGCTGAGGGCAAAACACCCACCCAGCTGTACATCCGCTCCCTGTGCTCTGACACTAATGGTCCCCTGCTATTTCTCACTTAGTTTGTTCCCTCATCCTCCATCTATCCAGCAATTTGGTAAGAGTGGCACACTTTCTAAGTGTGTTTACATAGAGTTGCCACGAGCTTGAGCTGTGTCCTGGAATGAGTCTGGTGGAGCTGGCTAAACACAGCAGGGGGCAGTCCTGTCCTCTCATCACCCAGGCCACACTCCAGCACCTCACTGCCCACACCTAGGCATGGACAGCCAGTACAGGAGTGGTGTAAGTCTCCATAAAACAAGTATTTTTAACTGTTTCTCTTATTACCACTGACACTTCTTTTTAAGTGATCAATTTTTGAATTTGAGAACGAAAAATCTCTACTTATGAGATTTTGATGTCCTGAATATTTCATTTTACATAAAACAGTATATTTACATGTAAAGCAAGCCAAGGTCCTGCCTGTGTAGCAACACTGGGTTAGATTTCAGCTTCTGTCAATCAACGTTGCTCCACGCACAATCTGCAATGGAAACATGCTCACACACGAACGTGCCTACATCCTACCTGAAGGGGATGCATTTTCAGCAACAAGCAGGTGCTATTTCAGACCTGTCGCTGAGATAATCTTTCTTCACAGGAAGGGAATTTGTCTTACTTTAGTGCTTCAAAGTTTAGCCTGTGGTGTGCAGCCTGTGCAAGTTACCAAAAACCATAGTAACATTTCACCATTTCTTTTCCCATTATGCTCTTCCCAAACACAGCAGACAGCAATCTCAAAGCATCTAGATGATGTCGAGGTTACCGCATCATTTTTCCTCCTTTCTGGCATATATATTATTATGCAAAATCTCTCTTGTTAGATTTGCTTTGCAGATTTTTCAGTGTCTGAACTAATCTAAGGAGTCAAGACAAAGGAGAAACCAAACATCTGCATTCTATTACAAAGCATCCATATCTGGGACAAATTTATATTTCATGTTTGTGTTCAAAAAATAGTTTAAAAAATACTTATCTCAGAAAAAAAGTATTTTTAGCAGCCATTTACTAAAGGTACTCCTTTACCATCATCAGAAATAGTACATTGTGAAATATCTCAATTGTGTGCAACATAGTCCATAATGTTACCATATAAATGAGCCTTCACATTTTGGGAAATATCTTTCTTACATAAGTTCATCGATTCGCCAAAGGTATGCATAAGTTGTCATTTAAAGAAATAATTCATAGACTACTTGAGGGCCAGACATCAATTACTACTAAAACATTTATAAACAAAGTTTTTACTTCATTACATGCTATATATGTAACACCCTATTCATAGCTTTTAGTTACTTTTGAAAGAAATCAAAGATCACAGAAAAACAGAAATAATTTACAAGCAAAATAGAAACAATTTTCCCCTGTAGCAGATAGAGGCCTGAAACCTTTAAAAATGTATGCTTAGCAATATGACTAATCACACATATTGCTGGCAACTGCAAACTCATAAACATAAAGTAAATCCAAACCTTTGCTCAAATTACTGAAACTTTTTGATACCACATTTCATTTCTACCATGAGAGCAACTGCAGAGAAACAAACTGAAGTGAGTCCTTTTCATTCTTTCCCTAGTTTTCAAACTATGGAACTTTCATGAGAATAAATAATTAGGTTTTACATATAATTAATTTTCTAGCCATGTGAGAAATATAATTTGAGCCAAAAGCCTTAAGGAAATACGCTCTTCATATGGATGTCAGAATTTACATTTCAATATTATAAATACGATGGGTTAAAAATAAAACTCAGTAGCTTGCTTTTACCATTTACCATGGAACATTATTGTTCTTCCATTACTATTCCACCATCACTTCTGCATAATTCTTATAGATTAATAAGGTTAGATTGGAATAAAGCTAGATTATGAAATTGGTGAATCAGGGCCCTTATTTTTGACACATTTAAGCTTCTCCTGAAAGACCAGATGGTTGGTATATGTTATGCAGTTTTATTCAGATGAAATCCAAAAGAACTGAAAGACTCAGCATGCTTTTATTATTGGCATGTTTAGTGTGTCACCTAAAGAATTCTACAAAGGGAGATAATGAACCTTGTCAACTGTTTCATTTATAGCCCTCATGACAGTGCTACAAAATTATAATATAACTTAAGATAACAAAATGTAAAATGCTTTTTCAATCAGGAAAAAAAAAAAATCCCATTTGTAATATTTATGCAGGAAAGGGACTGTATCAAACAGGTAACTATCAGTATATTATACTTAGAATCCAAAGTAGTAAAACTAAATTCTGCCCCTGTTTGATACTGCATGTTGTCTAAAATTTGTACTGTATATTTTAGCTTGGTTCTTATCACAAGCCTTACAGATTTTCAGAGGGTTTAGCAGTTCATTTAAATATCTAATACTGAAATAATATAATGCTTCTGGCACTTCCTTCAAATGTTGCCTTTAAGCTCTCAGCATTCAGAGGGGCATTTTTTTGTGTACTTACGGTCATTGCATAATGGTCCACTAAAGGAGGTCATGCTACAGTCACAACTGAATCCATCCCACTGCTGTAAGCACACACCCTGGTTTGCACACGAATCCTCTTGGCATGTTGTGCTGGGGCCTAATGAGAACATACAAAAAAGGACTTGCACTTTGTCTTCCAAAGAAAGGTATTTCTTACTGGATCACATTAACTAGTTGCTAATAAATCAAATGAGCAAAGAGTTACCAAGTCAAACGCACATAAACTTGCTGATTTTATAGCAACAGGTACATTAAAAAGGTGGGGTTGCTTTAGTTGTAAGATTGCTGTGTCAAACACATAAGAATGCACAAACAGAAGCAGAGTTATTCCAGGTACAGTGGGAATGTTAACTTTGTTGTGAGTTATTTGTTATTCTTGTGTCAGACCATTAACTGGCTAAATGTTTTCTTAAAACTTCATTATTTCTTCCTGTAAATACATATCAAACAGCAAAGCCAGTTGCCACACAAATAAAAACTCTGGGAATGAAAGACTGTATAATAAAATAAAAACCAAAACTAATTTTAAAAAATAATAAAATGAAGCTACACTACTACAGTTGTTTTAATCCCACAAATTATTTTAAATGATTTAAGTCTGAAATTAAGGGCAGTTTGGGATTCTTTGGCAGGAATGTTGACAAGAACTGATTCACATGCTTCAGGGATCCCATGCAGGTTCCTTTAAAAGGGGAAATGCAGAAAGACTACTAATGAACTGGCATGCCAAAACGTCACATATGCATAAAGAACAAAGCTACTCTATTTCTAGAGAATCATAACTAGACTACTAAAATATAAAGAAATTTCAAAAAGGGATGATCAAAGCAATAAAGCAATCACTATACGAACATATTCAAGACTGAAAGCCTTTATGCAAGCTATGGTGAAAAATGAAGGTTCATGTAGCCCATTGTTTTAGAGGTGTGAAAGAAAAAAATCTGAAGTAAAATAACACACTTTAGTTCTGAAATGTACAGAGCATTTATTGCAGAAATCCAACTGTGCATTGGGGGTTTCAGTCTTGTTTAATACACACAGGGCTATCTACCTTGCAAATCAGCTTTCATCAATGCAACTTTGTCAGCAAAATAAAAAAGCAAAATATAGTAAATGTTAGTAAGCAATATTGAAATGGCAGCAAACACAGAAAAAAAACATTCAGAGTAAAGTGCATGCTGCTGTTAAAGAGAGAAAGAAATGCCATATAATGCAAACAAATTAATGCTAATAGCCATAAATCTTCAGGCAAGCCAAAATAAGAAAGCAGTAATTTGCCAGTATTTTACTAGAAATATAATGGTTCATTGAGCTGATGACATGTAATGAAGGAAAATTAAAAGTAGTGGTTTGTTTTTTTTTTTTCTTCCTTGGATAGATATGAATGCATTAACAGAGTAAATGCATGGCTGAATCCTGACTAGCCATTTGTCATGTTCAGATACACTGAATTCAAGAATAATTAGCACCATCATCCACTCTGGTATTTTTTCTAGCCCCTTTCTTTGTGACAGGTGAATGAAGACTGAAATATAGATTGTGAACCACAGTTTACTACGAACTCACACATTTCACACTAACTCTTGACACTACAAAGGAAAATTTGGCTCTGGGATTATAGAATTGTCCTAAATTGTTTTGGAGGAGACACATCAGTATGCATTTGAAACTCCCACTGCCAGTCATTGATGATAGTGCAAAACTGGTCCAAAGATTATATAAATATATTTTAAACAAAATCACACTTTAGGCAGAAATCCACATAACCCTTATTTTACATTAGAGCTTCTTCAAATATCTGTGTGGGACTTTCTTTTGATTTGCCAGTATTTTAGAAAAATCCATATGAATATGATTTAAGACAGTTCAATGGCCACCTCCTTTAAATGAGGCGCTGCTGAAGCACATCTCTTATCCAGGGCCTGAACAGCCACCAGAGTGACTAAGGAGGGCAGCATAAACGGTATCCCTGTTGGGCAAAGCTATTGACTGTTCTATTTTTTCCTGGTATAATAATAATAATAACAACTGACTTACTGCAGTAGGCAGACATTAGATAGTGATTTCCCTTTCTTTGGAGTTCTGAGCCCAGAAGTTTAAACATTTGGGCATTATATCATCCTTTCTTGAGCTGGGGATTATAATGACAGAATCCCGTAGCTGACAAGACACATTTTTTCTCACCAGATTCTGCTACTCAGAAACTTTACAAAGCTAAAGTGAAAATATCTGTAGGTGTTTAAATGTTATATATTCAGGGATTTATTTACACTTCAGTTATGCAATGTTGAATTTCCTCATCTTTTGCAAAAGTAGAGCAAAAGTCACAAGGACTTAAAAGTACATAAACTGCAGGACCTTGTAGGCACATTAAGAAGTATATGTCAGAAAAAATACAGATACAATCTTGTTACAAAACAAGGTACTTTTCTTTTTATTAAATTGATTCTTCACAGTTTTGGCTTATCTATATTAGCCATTATTCAAAAATTGCCATCTAGACTAGCTTACATAGAAGCATTTCTTTCAATAAAAGTAGGAATTTTTTTTCCCAAAGAATAGAGAAGCATTGTTTAATGTTGTTAAACACTATAATATTTATAATAACAGCTCCATATTTTCCTATATATATATTGCAGAACCAAGCTATTTAGTAAAACTACTGTAATGTATTCTTCTCTAACACTCATATTTTTATTCATATTCAATTTAAATATTTTAATTTATTCAGCCTTCACTGCAGACTTTTTAATTGACTGGATTTGGTCTCTCATTTACATTTGTCCTATGTGAGGGCTTAATGCAATATATAACATAATAATTTTAAAGTAGCATATACATTATTTAGCAATATATACTGAAAAAAAATCCTTATCTTTTACCATCAATAATCTTCATGCATCTTGATACTGTGAAACTTTTCACATAGCTTTTGTAGTACATGAATTCTATTTTATATGCACATGCATGCAAACAGTGCATTATCCCCCTAAATATATAAAAGCTGTATTTGTATCAGACTGTAATTTCTATAATTCTGCTTTATTTAAAGTGTGTAAAGAAAGTACAATGGATTTGACTAGAGCAAAACAGTGTTGACACAACCTGGCTCTGGGGTTTGCCATTAACAATTCAAAGAGCTAGTTAGCATATTTATGTTTCTAGCTGCTAGTTTCTATCTATTCTAGTCATTGAAAATTTGTCAACAAGGTGGATTCATCCAATTGTGTGTTATGTCCAATGTTCAATGATAGAGAACAGAGATATCTGGCTGTGGCTGAAGCTTCAAAATGCAAACCTTACAACTTGCCACCCCAACCCCATGGGAGGGTTTGCAAAAATGATTTCATGCATTTATGACAGTAAAGTTATTGAGAAATAAAAATATTTAAAGTACAAAATATAACAGATAAAATTAATTAGCAGCGCATTATGGCTTCATAGTTTGTCAGAGGAGAGAAAGAGAGCTTTCACTTTTTCTTCTTCTTAATTTCTTTTTTTTTTTTTCATATATACCAGAAAGTGGAGGAATTCAATCCCACAAATCTGAAAAGCATCAGATCCAAGTGCTTCACTTCTCAGGCCAGATTTTCCAGCAGCCTGATTTCTTAACAAAGGACGTATATCAGCTGTCTTTTGGATTGAGAGAGGTGGTGACTAACACTTTTGAAATTACTCCTTCTGCTGTGTCCTTAGCTCTTTGGACTTGACATCTCAGGGGACTTTCAGAGCTTACACATCCCACTGTAGTGTGTGATTGATGCAAAACACCCAGCTCAGTAAAGATGGAGACTCCTGGCTGTACACAGCAGCAGAGGTGTGAGCAGCTTGGGGCAGACAAGAGCTTTCCAGGAGACAGCTAAACTCGCAAGTGACTTAAATCATATTTTAGGTGGCAGAACACTTTTTTGTACATCTGATTCATGGTCCATAAACTTAAGACTGAGATGGGTCAGACACAAAGACTTGATGCAAACTAGTGAGATGGAAGAGCTAACTTGCAAGGTTGGGCAGAAAGGTCGGAAGGGAATATTTCATTCCATGCTCTTCCAGATTTCTCTCTGTGGGCAGAAGACTTTTGATGAGCCACTTCTCCGGGAGCCAGGCAGCACATCTGGTTTGACCAGTTTGTTGTGTCAGATGACTTTGGTGCTGGAAAAAACTGACTCTACCAAAAAGGGCAATAGTTGTATGGCCTTTATTAAATTGTTGGTAGGTTTATTAAATTCACTGATAGATGAGTTGTGCCACTGGTTTAAAAGGTGAACTCACACACTAGGCCTGTGGCTATATTTTTTTAAAGTACATAAAATTAATTTAGGAAATTACATGATTTCAAAAGGACCTATGAGATGCATAATGGAATTAAGGCATACTTCGACTCTCTGAAGGGATGGTGCAGGCATGAAACTTGCTAACACCCATCAGAAAGTAGAATCTAATTTTCTAAACTGAGTGGCAAATTAATTTATATCTATTTTTGCACTCCTGATAAAAATATGTAAAATTCACATCTTATTTTTTCTGTAGCTTTAGTGTCTATTTCTATGTGCTAACAATAGAACTTATACTGGTAACTAAAGGTAGGAGGTAAAGAACAAAAAAGTTCCACCATTACAAATGTACTACAGGCACAACAAAAGAGGAGACAGAATTTATCCATGAGAAAGCTTCACCTGGAAAAGCTTGAGGAAACCTGCTTAGCTCTGCTTGGATTTGTTATAATATTTTAATATTATTATTTTTAATAATTTTAGTAATTATTTTAATAATAATTTTAAACTTAACAAACTTTATACCAAAATCATTGATATTCCAACTTGAAATTAATTTTACAATGTCATTTATACATTTTTCTGTCAGGAGAAAAATGGTACTTGAGAGAAGGGAGAACACATAAAATTGATCACAGACACAAAATCCAGAATTATGTGAATAAAGTAGATATGCAGGGACAGAAAGTGTATTCAAATTATTCCATAAATCATAGTAAAAATAATGTGGGATCAGAAGACAGCTGGAAAAATAGCTAGAGATTGACACCCCTGAATTAAAAATACAACTCTTCTAACTCTGTCCTTACTTAAATTCCATGGTATTCAAGATGTCAAGACATAAAAACATGAGATAAAACATATTTGTCTATTACTGATATCAGATAGAAAGGCTCATGACAATACCAATTTCAGGGAGAGAAAAATAGAGAATATAGAAGATTGGTCTTAAATGTTTTCATAAATTAGCCTTGAATTAATCAACTCAAGATGTCTCCTTTAAAAAATAGAATTAGTTAGCTAAGGTCTCAGCATTAGCTAATGCCTAAGTGTTACGAAGATATAAAACACTTAAATGAAGCTAATTGGTATTGGTTCTATCATTAACTAAAATACATCAGAAGTAAACAAAATACATGCAAAATATCATGACACTGGAGAAGTATGGAAAGTACATTAAAGATTAGGAAGTTAACTCATTTTCTCAGATCAGTCTCTGTGCTGTAGGGCAGGCACATGCTTGTCTCCACAATACTAAAGAAATGCAGTCCTTAGGTAAGAAAGGGTCAAGCAAAAGCAATTAGAAGCAGTTAAAATATAGTCTCTTGATGTATGGAGTATACATAACAAAATACTACAGGATTTGCATAATACTTTCACTGTGATATATACATAAAAAAATATCAGCATATTTAATACCTTCACATCCTCTTTCTATTTGCCCATTGCAGAAGAGAGCATCTGAGATTAGATCAGGGAGCCGTCCATTCAAGTCAACTGATGCAAGACAGCCTTGGAATCCCTCCTTTGCATGCACTAGTTTAGGCAAGGACTTGAACATTTCTTTGGCCACTCCTCCAATATACAAATCACCTGTTAAGGAGAAATAAATATTAGATAGAGAAAATAACCTGTAGAACCTTTGATCTTTGGACCATTTTGTCCTGAGTGATAGGTATATAAAAAAAATTCTTCAAAATAAATGAGAAAACAAACACTGATCACACATATGATACTATGACATTGCAGGGCTATATTTTTTCAAATGCAGATGTAGACTTTAAATTTTTATGACTAATTACTTAGAAGTGCCTGGCAATGTTACTTATGTGCCAGCTCATGTGTTCAGGAAGCATGCATCTATTTCAGAGAGGAGAATTAAATCACAGAATCTCCATCTAGAAACACATCTAGCACTGAGGCATATTGTTCACATACTCAGAGAACCTCACCACAGATCATATGAATAATGGCTCCAGCACACTGAGATAAAAAGTAAGAAGTGAAGCACCAACATCCAACCGAAGTCCATGTATCCAGAATAATCCCTTCAGACGTACACCAAAAAATAAAAGGTTTAGGGACACATGAAAGGAGAAACTTATGGATACCACTGTTAGCAACCAAATTACTAACTATCCCCACCCAAACTCATACCCTGGGTCAGTCATATGAGAACAAGGGGAGTTAGGTGCCTTTAAAATGCCAACATGCACACTGAACAAACAGAATTTTATTGCAAAAATTAATTCTGATGACAGGCACCAATTATAGACAGCTCACTCTGATGAACCTCAGGCAATTCACTCAGGACTAAAAACTAGTCCTTTTCTCCCATCCAGTAATTCTTAGCTTAAAGACTTACTTTGAAAGGACATAACTGTAACTTTTCTCTGAAACACTGAGGGGAGGATGCTTTTTTGTTTTAAAACAGTTCAAGTTCTGCCTTTCTTTCACGTGTTGGGTGTGTCTGGCAAACAGAACAGTGACCTTCCAAACCAACATAATACTTCCCTCAAATGTACTTTAGGTGTCAGACTGTAGATTTAACTAGGTGCTTTCCATACCTGTTGCTGAAGACATGCTACAGGAAAGAACCTGACTGTTGCTTGGCCAGAGAAGGGAAGCACGGACAGCAGGAACACTGTCCTAGCTAATAGACTTCCGTTCTACTGGCAGGCAAGATGTGTTTGATTCCTTCAGTCACAGGCAGAAAGGAATGAAACCGTGTTTTCCTACATGTTCCAGGAGTTTAGTGTCCTCATAGTCAGAAAAAGCAATAATCTCTGACAGCTTGGTGGGGGTGTTCTGAGGATGCCTGCAGGCAAGTCCCTTCAGGCACACAGGAAATGGTTCTGAGAAGCATTGAACCTGTTTGCAGGAAGGTGCTCATGGCAGCATCTGACTCTAAAGCATCACCCAGTGACAAAATTCATACTCTACGTGTTTTTTTCTAGCATAAATTTTCAGTAGACTATCTGAATATACATTTTAAACTACATTGTGCTTTCCAGTACATCCACTAGTCTGGATGATTTTGGAGCCTAGGCCACAGGATGGACCAAAGAGTGTTTCTGCATCACCTCAAATGAAAAACTGTTAATTTCCTAAGTGTCTGCTGAGCTTTGTAGGCAGGTTTTATAGTGACAGAACTCAGAATGTACTAGCTATCACTACTGCCCCACATGGCTAATTTTCATCTCACTCTTATCGATATAAACTGCAGTCACACCTTTTACTGGTTCTCCTGGCATATTTGCCTGTTTGAAAGGGAGTGTAATTTAGTGCTGTTTGTAATGGTTTACAGTTTGCCTGCAAGGAAATAGCCTGAAACAAATAAATGTCTATCAGACCATGGAAAATTTTTTGTCACTACATACCAGTCCTAAAACTCAATTGCACCGAATTAGTGAAATATAGATAAAAAGCTTAGGAACATGGATATTAATAAATTTATAAGTCAGCCAACCAAAAGTCTTAGCAATCTTTATAGCATCATGTACTAAGAAATCTCAAGCTTTATTCATTCTATATAAATAATTTGGAGAATAAGATACTGCTTTCCTCTAGAACGTCTAGAAACAGTATAAATCTCAGAAGCATGATATTAGACATAACAGATTAAAATATGGTGATCCGTTCCCACAAATGGGATCTAATTCATTTACAGCAGAAAGATTTCTGCATTTTTCAATCTGCTGAACTGAAAACAAAGTTAAAAGTCTTGCCTCATGATAAAGGTTCTTCCTCGTTTTCTCATGTGGAACATCTAGAAAGCAAAACCCTTCCAGATTTCCTCAAGTTTTCCTGTGCATTCAGTCATTGTCAGCTCAGAATAGAGAGATAATTAATCTCATCTGATTCCAATAGACTTAAAAGAGGGAAACTTCAGAGAACGGTACTAATAAAATGACTTCTGTGCTAAAAAAGTTAAACTTGATCTATTGCACATGACAATGTGCAACCTCTTTTTTAACATATACTGTCCAAGCAACCATTTTTGTTCTGTGACTAGTTAAATCTTTAAAACTGCAACCTTCCACGCTGATCCCCTGCTAATTCCTAATATCCATCTCTCAAACATAATGAGATTGCTACATACAGTCATATAGCAACTGTCAGTTACGATGAATGGCTAGTAGAAGTCCAGGTCAGTGTGCCAACATATAAACTGGAACTCAGAATACATGTTCCTGAAAACACACACCGGCATATTGTCAACTAGGTATCATATGTAGTGAAGGACAGTACATCAAGATGAGTATGAATAAGCTGTATCTGTACAGTTTATTTATAATTCCTTCAGAGTGTTGATAATTAGACTGATCATTATATATTATTAAAGACACAATTCTTACAAAGGTATGTTCTGGGTAATATTTTAACTTTACTGATGTTCAAAATAATTTGAGTTCTGCTTTTTCACTAGCTAATACACTACACAAATACGTATCACATGTATTGAGCAGCCATACTATTAGACTTCACCTTTAATAAAGCATAAAATAGTATTTTTATGACTATGGGCTAAACCTTTTCCAGATTTAATATAAAATGTTTAATATCATATGTGACGAGTTTGCTGCTGATGGCATAAAAACATGCCTTCTCTTAAGAGATAAAATTTTATGAAGGGATACTCTGATTTTTATTTTTGTTGTAAAGTTACTTAACTTTTTTCACTTGGTTATTTTTCTTTTCTGCCATCACAACATTTTTGCATAGCTACTTTTAATTCAATTTTTCACATGCCATTTTCATGGTCATCTCAATGAAGAAGTAGTTACCTACAAAATTCAATCCTTTAGAAATTTGGACAAGACAGGATTGCAGAAAATGTCATTAATTAAAATATTTTATATCAAACATGCAATAGCAGACATTCACAAAAGATAAAAGATTTTCCCTACTCCTACTAAAACAGATCAGAAGGATCAACATAGTAAAATACAAATCTTTTTCTCTTATGTAAGTACAGCTTCACTACTGGAAATTTTACGTGCTCCAAAACAAATCTTTTGTTGTGTATCTGCCTACTTATTGTTATGAATTGGGTGTAAGTTATTTCATTAAGCAAGGTATCACAGTTCATCAGCTCAATAGTATGAGATCATGACACTATGTAAACTAGCTGCAACCTAAATGCAATACTAATGTTACACTGCTACTGCTGAAAATGTGTGACCATAATTTCTGGAACTAAAGTTTAGCTACTGCCTTTCATGCACATGCTGATGTTTAATTGATTTTTAAATGTACTCCTGAAAAAGTCTCATTTTTTTCATAATAATCCTGACTTTTCTTTTTTAATTTATAAAGGAAAACAACCCATTTATATAAGACATATATCAACTGCCATACATAAAGTATCAGGCAGTAAAGAAATGGGTGAGTGCTCCAAGATTTCCTTCTGATCTGTGGAGAAGCTTGAAATAAAGCAGTTTATTTGAGAGTAGATCTCACAACTCCCTGCTTACTTACATTAGGAGTCAGTGCACAGTGTTATCCCCTTTTTGTTAGAGTGGGAGCATTGTTTCCTCCCTTCATTTTTCTGAGGCCAAAAAAATAAGTGTGTTACAGGCATGTTCTCATTGGCATGTTCATTGCAGGCCAGAGGAATCAACTGGAAGGTGGCACTTTCAAAGTTATACCTATTCATCATGACAATAATGGTAAGGGTCAGTTATGCCATAGGCACCTAGAAGAACTTAGTGGTTTTGATTTATATCTTTTACAGGTACTGCAGATCTTCAATTATTCCAGCAGGATCTTTCCTATTAACACCTTTTTATCTCTTGTCTAACTTAGAGCTGATTTGTGCTTTAAGGAACAAGTAAATTTAACACAGAAACAAATTTCTAGCTAATAAATGAACCCAAGCTCTCAATATATTCATTACTGGAATCACACTTATGCAAAAACACACAGAACACCACAAAACAGTGAGTCACACACAACTGTTGGTAAAACAAATGCCAAATCCTCCTGTAATAGCTCATCTTTTTTTATCCCAAGCCTCTGCATTTCTTCAAAATAAGAACTTTGCAAATCCTGAACCAATGAATTTTATAATAAAAACTGAAAATGCTGTTCTATTTATGTCTTTTCTGAAAAACCAGCAAAGTGTTTTATTATTTAGTACTAGTGACATTGCTGAGAGGTCACTTCACAGGCTTTTCTTCTTTTCTGATTTGTGTCCACATCTGAGAACTCTTACACAATACAAACTGGTGGGTGAAAACTATAAACTTAATTTAACAGCTACTATTGTCTTCAAACGTTAGTCGAGAGGGAATTATTATCCATGTGTTTATAATGGTAGCAAGAACATGGCAATAGTGCTCAGGTGTGACAGGTGGACTTGACCCCCTTAACCACACCAGCAGCAGTGTGGTATAGGAGGTAGGGACCTGAGCCAAAGCTGCACCAAAATCTCCTCCAGGAAACCAACAAAGGAGCAAGGTGACCCAGTGAGCATTGATGCGTATGAGCTTGCAACACCAACTGTGTGACTAACACACAGATAGTGGGTGGCTCTTCCAAGGCTCATTTATCACGGAATAAATGAAGTTGTGGGTACAGGGAGTCTCATGCATACCTTTCCCATTGTATGCCATTTGACTACGAGCCAAGCACCTTATGGCATAGATACAAAACAGCGTAAATGAGCCTTCTTCTCTGCCTGGCAGCATGACAGTCATCTCACCCTGAGCTGGGGCATCTTTCAAGGTTGCTCTTTGAAGCACAGAAACCTTACTATGAATGACATGGATGAGTCCAAATTGAGTTCTCTCTAAATTGCAACTTGACTGTACACCTGACTATTGCCTTGAGGACACCTCTTGAGGTTTGAAATTCCTTACCTGAGACTGAGATCATTCCTTTCCAAAGGCAGAGAGATCCTCTATTCCCAACATATCCTCTCTAAGTTGCTGATGAGTTGTATGCTAAGTCAATACTAATGAAATCCATGTAGTTCATTCCTTTAGATATAAACCACTGTACAAGTCTGTGACTAAGACTGGACCTAGCTACACCTAAGCTCCATCAGGAATTTAGAAAGCAAGGGGGTTCACTCAACCTCATGACTTGATGGAAGGGCTTCCCTTACCCTTTTGCATCTTTGGTCTTTGTGTAAACCATTCTAAATCAATTCTAACTTGATTGTCCTTTGTATGTTTCATTCATGTAATAACTAATACAGTGAACATTGCCATCAAATCTTGTTAAGTTGCATTTTTATAAATTATATTTAAAATATCTTTGCTAAGACCTTTGATGGTGATCCTTTGAGCAACCCTAAACCACTCATTTACAGCAAATTAGCTTAGTCCACAGGAACCTAAATCAGAAGTTGTGACATCAGGAAACAAGCTAATAAAGCTGTGGAAGGAGTTGTGGCTTGGCTTTTTCATAACCCATAAAGACAATATCCCAGGAATGTTTTTTTATGGCTGAACAAGGGCATCTTCAAATCCTTAATTCTTTCCAGAAGCAGATATTTTCTCCCTTGATCTTGTGCTGCTGGTTTTAACTGTACGTTCAATTCTGTATGTTTAATTTCTCTTTCATTTTGGAAGAAGTTGCTTTGTCTTGTTTCTAATGTCACATTGTACTAAATCACTACTATGGCTAGGAATGAGAGTGCCTCTCTGGCATACTAGAGTGGTGTTACTGCCCAAGAAAGAAATGGATATCCCTGGCATACCATGGTGGATTCTGAAAATACAACAGGGAACTCCACAATTCCTTTATATGACACATGAAAATACAAAGCAACATCTGGCTGTGGTGAAGCCACGGTGTCAGGCACACTTTTCTCCAAACATGCTATTTCAAAATGATCAAGCAAGTAACAGCTTCTTCCCTCAGGCAGGCAAAGAGGAATGAGGACTGCAAAGACTGAGAAATACCATAGGGAAAGTCTAATCTTGGAAGAAAGAAAGCACTCACTTTATTCAGGTCCTTCCTAAAACAGACGATCTGCTGTTACAAGATCAATAGAAATTGCTTTATAGTATTTTAATGGTTGCACAACAAAGTACAAGGTGGAACTCATCATAAGACAACCCACACAATCCCACCTCATGGTATTTTTGAGGCAACTGAATTGTGAAAATACATTACACTCACACAAGCTGGATATGCACTGACTTAAACACAACAGACAACATCCTGATCTCGAATCAAGGGATATTGTCTCAAGTGAAAACGTCAGGTGGGCATTCAGATGCCTTTAACATTCACTGAAATATAGGAGCCTACTTGTCCTTGACGACCTTCTCACCTCTCCAATGTACAAAAAGCACCTACCTTTTGCACATTTAGTTTGTACAATAGGCAGAACAGAGTGGTAACTTTTCTTTCAGATAGGGGGTTTTAACGCACTTTAGAAAAGGAACTGGGCCTGAATAGCAGAAGAGTGGTCATTCTAGAGTCTCTCTCCCCTTTCATGAATCATGACTAAACATTTACTTTTTGTTCCATATCAAAAAAACTATTTGATCCTTAAAAAATATTGATGAAATATAATTGCTCTTGTTATTTCAATAAATCAAGAAGCCCACTCTGATCACAGCCCATTAATAAACTGAAGGACAGTTGACAAAGACTTAAAATGATGCATCCACACAGCTTCCGCAGCACATACATTCCAGCATATGGCTTTTCAAATCCCTCTTTACAGTAGAGAATATGCACTTTGCTGTGCAATCACAGGTTTGTTTGGTAGAGCACAACAGAATTTTGTCTACCACTTGCAAGGACCCTTGAGGGAAGATAGAAAAATGTAAACTTAGTGTTTTATTCCACTTACTTCAGAGTCTATCCTGTACCTTCAGTATTGATTTGTGGTTGATGTCTTTGGGTTTTGATGTGATTTTTTTTTTTAAAGAAAAATAGGCTTTTCAAATATTTTTCCTGTTTGAGTGATGAATTCTATCACTTTTAGACCCCCTCTCACCCAAGAAGGGAAAGGGTAGCTAGTTTACTTGTCGAGGCTCTGCTGAGTTATCTGTCTTTTCAAATACTTCAGGCAAGAGGCCATTTTATGCTGTGACAGGTGGTGGTTTTCATCTTCACCTTCCCTGAACTGATAACCAAAGCAAGGCAAAAAGTTTACAGGCAAGTAATAATAATAATAATAAAAAGAATGTATAGGTTAACAAGTCGGTCTTTTGGGAAGGAATATAGAAACTGATCTTTTCACCCCAATTCTACACTTCTTTCAGTATCTTGCTTGAATACCCCATTAAAGGTATTTTGAAAATAAGAGATATCACCAGCACTGAAATACTGACATGGTGGACTTTCTTTAGGCATCCTTACTGGCACACAGTACATATTGGAGTTATTTATCATGAGACTTGAACTTTGAAGATATTTCTTCCCTTGGCTGATACTGTTCTTTTTACCATTTCGTTGTAGCACTGCAGCATAGGCCACACTGAGAGAAAAAAAGACAGTGAGAATTAAGAGATACCCAGAGGGAATTTACAGTTGATGGGTGCACCAGGAAGAACAGCTTACAGTTTTCTCTTGCCACCAATTTCGATGTCAGTCCACACTGAAGATATAGCTGCTGTTCTACAGTTCTCCAAGTCTCCTGATTCCATCACAATACTCATAACCATGCTACTCTCACAACTGCATTGAAGGTTTTTCACACTTATACAAATGTTCTTCTGTGTAGAAACTTTTTCTTATGCTATTGCTATGCTACTCCCTGTTTCACAGCTCAGCTCTGTGGAGTGTGCTCTTCGCTTCTGCATGCACCGCTTGGTGCTCAGTTTTCATGCTTTTTACACTTTTTGACTCTGTTCAGTACTGCTAAATGGTTATGCAAATATGCCTGTTTCACAAGCGAATAAAGCTGTATCATAGGAAGTGTGTATGTGTGTCAGAAACAGCAAGAACACAACAATGTCCTTAGCAGTTAAGTTTTGAATAGACAAAAGTAGGTACTCAAAAGCTAAGTGCTCACATCTGAACATTCCCCTAGATTTCTCCAGGTTAAAAACTATTTCCCCCAAAATCCTGTTCTCAAACAACATGTATTCTCAGTCAAGAAACAGTTACACAAAAACATTTAACATTTTTGTGACAATAAAAATCCTCAGATTCCCAGCCACTTTATTTCTCTTTGCTTGTTTTTACCCCCAATAAAAACTAGATGGAAAGCACTGGCATTGAAAAAGATTAAACAGATGTAAAACCAAAGCAGTCTGCTTGTGCAATGGACTGTGAGAAAAGTTGGTGATGCATGTTAAATGGCAAATAATAAAATCTAATTGCTATATAAATGTGCATGGCAATCCATCTCCCACATAATCAATGCTAGGCCAATTACTCTGTATGAGTGGGATGGTTGTGGTTGAGAGGTGAGGCATTCAAGCACATCAAATGTCCTTCATTTCTTTCCTGTTCTGACCACTTTTGCATATTGTATACACCTGAAAAATAGACAAAATCAAAGGAAGCTGGCAATTGTACGGCATATTAAAATCAGATTTCCCTTCCTCCTGATATAATTTTTTCACTCTCTGCTTTAATAACTAACACATGGTCTTTGCAGAGCCTGTTTACAAAAGTGAGGAATTCCTCCTTCCAACAGACACACTAGACCTCAGAGATCAGCATGCACAAAACTCTTCCTTTAGCTAGTACTTCAGGCACAATTCTCGAAGTGAACTTACCAAAGACCTGAGATGTTAAATGTTCTCATTTTGAATGTAGGTTTGCAGAGGTTAACTTTTTATGTGACTCTTCTCTTGAGCAAGACAATCACCTCCAGACTCAGGATATTCCTTTTGCACAAAGGACTCCTCAGTTGGTCGATGAGGGTGGTGCTCTTATACCCATGGCAGTATATTTTGAAAACAAGTTTAGGATGTGCTTCTTGGCTGCAGGGGGGCAGTGCTAGGATGCAGTGGAATATACTTATGCTTAATATCCAGACTTTTAGTTAAGTTTTAAGAGATACATGTTTCAGGTATTATCCTTAGCATAACTTTTACTTGGTATTCCAAAAAAGCTTGAATGAAAGTCCACAATTATCAAAAACAGTAATTTGCATGCCAAAAGCTGTAGGAATGTAGGCAAATCTACCCATTTGTATTTGTATGAAAGACTCAGAAAAACAGGGGAGAAAAAGCAGAAAGCAAAAACATTTGTCACCAGACAGTGATCTGACAGACTACCGAATTGTTACTGACTTCACAGAACTCAGCACTAGAACACTGTTATTTAATCTAGAACTACTAGAGTAGATTTCCAGTTTTTTCCCCCCACGTCATAATTTTGGCAATTTGGATACGATTTCTGAAGGCTCAGTACTGCCAAAATTATTTTCACAGCCTGCAAGACTTCATTGCTGTTTAGAAGCAGCATGTGATAAGTTGCAAAGAAAGGAGGATAAAGGAATTCCCGTTAGACCAGGTTGTCCAATCACCTATTGTTATCTGCCCCTAGAACTTTGTTACACAGGAAGTCTCAAATGAGAGTTCTCAGTTTTAAGTCTCTTGTTTTCCTCTGTACAGAGACCGCTTTCCTACACTGTCAGAAAGAAAACAGCTGCATTTGCCATTGTCTACTCCAACAGGTCACATTGGTAAGATCTATTTGCTGTTGACAGTATTTGAAACAGAACATTATTTCTGCATGAGGAGTTCACAGCCCATTGGCAAGGTCATTACAATTAGCTCAAGCATGATTATTTGAGAAATTTAAGCATTAATACTTCTTCATTTGTACAAATTTGTGTTTTTATATGAAATACTTTTCCATGCTTCTTAAAGCAGTGTTTCTCTAGTAATAGAAATTTGAAGAATTGCTGCCATTGATGGAGACCTTGCAATATGGAGAAAAACATACAGTGAAACAGCAATAATAATTGGATCAACAGGGAGAAATTTTACATGAAATTGAAACAATTTCAATTTCCATTGCTGAAACAGGAAATCTTTATGATCAAGACTAATTTAGCTCAGCATGAATAACCTACTTTGACAGGCAAATGAAATATCAATAGATTAAGGGACTATTACAGATCATCAATGAATATGCCAGACTAGTAGATCTACTGATAATTTAGTTAATTGCATTAAAAGTTTACAATGCTGAATTAATTGCCAAGCAAATCTTTTTGTACATGGAAGAATTATAACTCACTACATTTGTAAAACCATTGAGGTGATATAAAAAATGAACATGACTATTTTTTTCAAATGTTTCAGACTAGTCTGTTTTCATTATTGGAGAAAACAGAAAATGAAAAAGCAAACACATATAGCAGCAGCCCTGTCTCAGAATGGAATAGAAGAAGGCAGGGGCCAGTGAAGAGCTACAGAAATAAAAGTAAAATAGACAACAAGAGATCTAGACAGGTTTTTTTAATCCAAGGATGCTGACTCTGATGTATGCTCTAATATGAATAGCATTTTTGAGGATGCAGTGATATAACAGCACAGGAATAGCATGACTTACAGTGGACTCTAAAACTGACATCTGGGAGGGCCACATGAAAGATGATGACAGTGAGACAAGATGATATTATGAATGACAATTCAAAAAAGCAAGTCTTAAGAACATATGAAATGATGCACAGACAGGAAAAGTTAACCCCAAAATGTTTAGTTGTGTCAGATTTTTTTTTCATAATGGTGATTTCCCTCTTCAAAAGAAAACACAGTTAGCCCAATATCAAAACTAGGATGAGTACAAATTATCCTGGAGAATACAGCATATCTGTGATCAGAAAGTTTAAAATAGAAGGGAATACTAAAGTACTGAAACTACCAACTCATACAGAAGTTTGTTTCTTATGGTTAAATCTAAAATAACAGCAGTGTTCCTTATTTTCTCATTTTGCAAGAGTGCAATATCTCAACTTCTTATTTCAATTTATAAACAATTAAAATGCTAAAATACTTTAATTTTCTGATGGGTATTCCAAGAGAATTCTGATTGGATTTTTGTAGGTTTTTTTTATGCTTGCTCTCTTAAAAAAGTGTATGAAGATTTTGGGGATTAAAATACTGCCTGTATATATAAGAGAGAAGCAAAAGGAAGATCAAGCTCTAGTAGGTAAGTGAATACAAAATAAGCTTGAGGATGTCCTTCTCCTTGAAAGCAGATCAAGCATCTTCAAATACTTATAAAATAACTTCGGACAGAACTACAGTTTCCCACACCACAGGGAAAAAGTGTGGAGAAAGAAGAGACATTATAGATACTGCAAAACCTACAGTCTGAGCAAGGAAGATACCTTTTGCAATAGTGAAGAACAAGAATCATAGAATGGTTTGAGTTGGAAGGGACCTTAAGGACCTTCTAGTTCCAAGCCCTCTGCCATTGACAAGGACACCTTTCACTAGACCAGGTAGCTCAGAACTCCATCCAGCCTGGCCTTGAACACTTCCAAGAAATGGGGTAGCCATAACTTCTCTGGGCAACCTGTTCCAGTGCCTCACTATCCTGACAGTAAAGATTTTCTTCCCAATATTTAATCTAAACCTACTCTCTTCTAGTTTGAATCCATTCCCCCATGTGCTGTCACTAACACCATTGTAAAAACTCCCTCTGTCTTTCTTGTGGCCTTGCTTCAGGTACTGGAAGGTTGCAATTAGATCAGCCCAAAGCCTTCCTTTTTCCAGGCTAAACAATCCTAATTATCTCAGCCTTTCCTTGTGGGAGATGTGCTCCATTCCTCTAATCATCTTGGTGACCCTCCTCTGTAGTTGCTCCAACAGGCTGATGTCCTTTCTGTGTTGGGGACACCAGAGCTGGATGAAGCACTCCAGGTGGGGTCTCATCAGAGGGGAAGTAGAGGGGCAGAATCACCTCCCTCAACCTCCTACCCACATTACTTTGGGTGCAGCCCAAGATACAACTTGCTTTCTGGACTGCAAGTGCACATTGCCAGGTCATGTCCAGTCTTTCATCCAACAGCACCCCCAAGTCCTTCTTGTCAGGGCTGCTCTCAGGCTATTCATCCCCAGCCTGGACTGATGCCAGGGGTTGCCCTGACCCAGGTGCAGCACCTTGCATTTGTTCTTGTTAAACCTTATGAGATTCCCATGGTCCCACTTCTCAAGCTTGTCCAGATCCCTCTGGATGGTATCCTGTCTTTCAGGTGTGTCAACAGCACCACTGAGCTTGGTGTCATCTGCAAATATGCTGAAGGTGAACTTGCTCCCTTCATCTATGTCATTAATGAAGATATTAAATAACAGTGGTCCAAATATGAACTCTTGAGGAACACCAGATGTCACTGACAGCCACTGGTACTCTGAGCCATTGACCACTACCCTCTGGATGTGACTGTCCAACCACTTTCTTATCCATTTAACAGTCCACTCATGAAATCCATCCCTCTCCAATTTGGAGAGAAGAATGTTGGTGGGAGTCCATGGCAAAGGCTTTACAATGTCCAGATAAATGACATCTGGAATCCTTTCCTTGTCCACTGATGTAGTCACTCCGTCACAGAAAGTCAAAATCTACTTTCACTTGTAATTCTGTGCCCCTTTGAGGCTACTAAAATCTCTCAGACCATAAGAACACAGCATCAAGTACAGAAAGCAAAATTTCCCTCCACCTAACTGTTTCTGTCTGTGAAGGCCTTGAATTGCAGCCATGCTAACCATCTGAGCTGTACTGAAAGCAGGACAAGGAATCTGCTCATGAAATATATGAAAGCAAATTTGCTGTGTAACTGAGTGTTGGCAGGCTTGAGCTGCATTGCCTTTGCTGTTAAGACTCATTTATCTTTACAGGTTATCTGCTAGAACTGCACACAAGCACACTTTGCTAATTTTCTCTGCTAGGAAAAATAACAGAGTTCTTGGAAGCCAAACACAGAATTATTTACTCATTTGTCTCCAACTTGTAATTTACTCATCTAATTACAGCAATAATTAAGCTGGAGAATTTAATGTAAGTTTTTCCACAGGTACCTGCTGAAATTGTACCATAGGTCTGTAACGATGTACTTTCTGTGTTATATAGCCAAATCCTACACCCAAAAGGAAACATATATTGGAAATGCTCTCTCATACTTTTATGGCAGCTGTCTGCTTTCTGAGACAACTTCCATGATGAGCAGGCTCTACAACACAATCTGTGTCTTCACACTGAATTCACTGTGTATTTGCAAAAATATGCATAAATGGGATTTATCTTTCCAGGATTAACTTGGATTTCAGCATCAGAAATCTGGTAACTCTGCAATTACTTAGAAAGGCTGCAGATTCTATATTATCTGTACACATTTATATTATGCCTAATGATAACTCTGGTTAAGCAGAACTATTGACACCAGTAGTAAGAAGAGTAATTTCAAATTTGCTAAAATAATACAAGACAATGAATTAACTGTAACTACTTCTATCAGGGAAGTGCATGGAGTGTTTATAGAATAACAGAAACATGTCATTGTTAGAAACATTGACATAGAAAAGAAGAAACTACAGGAGAGCATTTCAACTGAATACAAAGCAAAAAAAAAAAAAAAAAAATGGAAACGAAAGGCAGTTTTTTCTCCTTTTTAGCCTGCTGGCCAAAATGTATCAGCTTGAACACCCTCCACCACCTTCCCCCCAAAAATCCAACCATATATTCTCATGATATATACTGTGCCATTTTTAAGGGCAGCTGACTGAACAAAATACAGTAGGCTACATTGAAAAAAAAATAAAATGAAACATACTATTACTAGAAGTCAAAGGTTGAGGACCTGTGTATACTACACCAGTTCAGAAGGATGTTTGCTATATATTCCTGCACTGAATATGTCAGACTTGTTATTCTTTTACTGTACACAATCCCTGGGTGGTGAATTACGGAAAATCAGCATCTAATACAATTCACCTTCCTCACTTCAAATCTCAGTATGTTTTTTTATGCTCCTCATTTCTTATTTCCAAAGGAATTCAAGGTTAGAAAATGCAACCACTATGGATACAGTTTTACTTCAAAAGTGTAAAGCAAAAGTAGAATTTTCAAAGTGCAGAAAACAAAGGAACGTTGGATTTTATAGGTTGTTCTCGCTGATGAGCTTTCCCTGGGACTGCACTGAACAGAGCATTCAGTGAGATCACGGCGCTCTCTAGTGTCTTTAGTAAGCACGTGGCGCAACCTTCATTTTCTTAAATAAGGCAACATACTAAAACACCACAATCGCTTTGAAAATTATGTAGAATAAAATGGCTGTGTTAACTGTCAGCTCATAACAGGATTATTTTTCCTACCCATGCCTAATTTATCTACTAGGAAAAAATCCAAACATTAAATACATATACATATGCATAAGTAGCATTTGTCATTAAAAAATGTGGAAGAATAAGGTGGATGCTTTCTCTACAGCATCAAAAATACCACTGAAATATTACACTGCATTAATAAACTTTGGTGATATGTAACAGAATGTAAAAATGAGAAATAACATGGCAGAAATTTCAAATAAAATTTTAGGAATGGACTGTGAACTATCCAAAAAGCTTTATCAGAAATGCTAGGTTTATAAACTAAAGAATCTCGTATTGAAGATTATGACATATCAAGATACTGTTTTCACAGTCTTTCTTACAATCTTAATAGCCCTTTCAAGTTAGGCAAACATGTAAAATATCACAAAATCTAGAATAATTACCAAGGTCAGCTCATTATCTGTGACTCAGAGGTAGTTAAAAGAAAATCCAACAAGGAATAAGCTCTTGACAGAATATTAATATCTTCTTTGAACATCCTGGCTTTTGAAATAATGTATTTCATTGACTGTTATGAAATTTTGTTTTTCCTCACAAGAATTTTTTTAAAGAATGTTAAAATGCACAATACTTTTCCACATGGCCAGGACACATATTCTTATGTTTGATTAGGTAGTCATTAGTATTTTAAAGTATACTTATACATCCTTTCAAAAAGATATTTTCCTCTGATGCAAATTAGCTTTTCAGAAACCCATCCTTAGAACTGATTGCTATCACTTACTTTAAAATATACATATATATGAGCTTGGTTTATCAAAATGGATCTTAAGAATCGATCTGGACCTGTAACACATAGGTTTACATTTATAAAATAAAGTTTATCCCATCTGCAATTGAAATTACAACACATTACATATCCAGGTGAGTATGTTTATGGTTCAACACATCTTGCAACTTTTATTTATAACTGATTTGAAGAACTGCCACATAAGATCACTTTACTTAGAAGATAGTGTGTGATATTAAACCGATGCATTGCATCTCTTTTCCCAGGAAAAGGTAGTTTTTATGCAAAATATTGAACAGTGAGGGACAGGTCAAAGGGTTCCCGGATCCTCTAACACGGAGATCAGCAGTTCTGCAAAGCCTCTGTAGTCATACTGTAAAGCTTGGGCTGTGGTTTTCACATGCCACTTATGTAACTTATGTTGCTTTTTATGTAGACGTTGTAGGCCTCCTTTAGTCCCCCAATTAACTCTTGGTTAATATAAGCCACTCTGTGTTCTTGTAATTTCCTACTTTTTTCCCCCCATGGCATTTTCACGCATTTGAAGTTGTACCTATGTGTGCAGAACTACTACTAAACTGGCATCATTAGGTTAAGATGATGTAATGTCTTGTGATCATATTAATTATTATAAAATAAAAGGTTTCACATGATATTACAAAATTATATTGTACTTTACATACATGATTTATTTTGTATATCATTCTGTAATGACCCTTACTGTAGATTATACAATAACTGTACTTACTTTTGAGATCTAAATTTCTGGCTCCTGCTGTGCTCTGTGTTGTGATTTTAGTGTCAATCTTTACAGTGTGGAGATTGTTGGTATCCCTTGATATCATCACATTATGCCACTGGTTGTCATTCAGAGGTTTATTAGAACTTCCTTTGATGAGATTCGCACCATTTCCCAAGTCAAACACATAGTGTAAATACCTGGGAAAAGAGAAAAAATTGGAAAAGTTTCCCTTTCTTTACATAGCAAGGGGACACTAATTAGTATGTCTAATATTTTCTATTCACTTGTACTCCTCAGTAGTGCTGGTAAAACCAGAAGACAACAATGAATGCCAGATGGGGAAGGAACCATCATTCAGAGAAATTGCCACTGGTTTAGATGAGTTGAGGTGCAGTTCCAAGTTTCTGGAAAGTAACGAGCACTCCATGTACCAAAACATGCATACAAATGTAGATAGAGAACCAGAGGAAGCTACAAACTGATACTTCTTTGTGGTAAACATGAGAGAAGTTATACCTATTATTTACTTTCATATATTTCAGGCATCTAGCTTCATCTGAAAGAAAGAGTCACAATAAAGCATATGAAGTTTAACATGCAGTAACATTTATCAATCATATATATCCAGTCAGATAAAGATTTATATCCTAAATTTTTCCTTGTATTTCTCCTGTATATACATTTTGAATAGACTGCTTTTGTCATTATGCTAATCCATACATACCCTTTTACTAGTTCAACTACAATGAAATCATTTCCATCGCCACTGTTATAAAGTATCAATCCATCCAGAGAGGTGGTTTTGAACTGGAAAAAAAGGTGCATAGATGTATATGCTTGTAGCGTGGCCAGTGCAACATAACTTGCTTTTGTTTTAAAGGTTACAGGGTCTGCTATGATGTTCCTGAAACCAAATCTTGCATTTAGCTCACAATAATCGATGTCTCCATTTTTACATAAGTCAATGTATGCCATGCCATTAAATGTGAGACTCTGTAGATGCCCAATAAAATTGGAAGGCACAGAAGACAGGTAACGCCGTTCTGTTATTATTCCTGTTTCTATGTTGTGGAATTCCAGTCGTGTGTGATCACCAGCCATTTGACCTTTAAACAGCAACAAGAAACCATATGTTAGCATCTGAAATGGGAGGTCAAAAAGCACATCATGTGATTAAGTATCTGCATCAATTTCACACTTTTCAGAATGTGCAAGGCCAATTCTTGGCTCCAGTCAGCCAAATTACTGGTAAATCCATGCGCCTTTTCACTGAGTTCAGTATGTTTGGATAAGGCCAATAGCAAGATTTCTAAACTGAAACAATACCACAGCCTAATGAACTGCCAACAAAATCCCTCACTTTGGTTACACTTAACCAGATGTGAGGTTTTACTATAAGCAAATGTAATTACTTCACAGGAAGATCACAAAGGCCAATCTCAGAGCTAAACCAACAATCATCAAAGAGAGACATACAAGCTTGAGGGATATTATTCCATGTAGTTTGCTTAAAAGTGCATGATTTGGCTAGAGGTAGGAAGGATTCCTGTTTCAGCTGTCTTTGGTACATCAATGCTGGCTCTGCTGCAAAACCCTGTGCTGCAAGGGTGTACAGTTACTTGAAAGAAACTAAGCTTTGTACCATGGAGATAAATCATGATAGAAGGGGCAAAATCCATGAGATGGGCAGAGGAGAAAGCCTGCAGCAAGGGTGTAAACCAGCTTCTTGCAATCCTGAAAATAACAAGGGACTTGCTTACATCAGAAAGATGGCCAAAAGCAAGACCCACAGCTACCTTTGAGGTTCTCTTTGTCATTCATGGACTACTGCAGAGCAGGAGGACTGAGATTTGCTGACTGTATAGCTAATCTGAAGGAAAGGGTCAACACTATGAGGGTACACTGCATAGAGGTCAGGTAAGTTTTTAAGCTAGTTATTAAATGCCTTGCCCAGCACATCAAAATTTTGTCCACTGAAAAGTTCCCTTTTCTGACAGAACTTAGATTCCCCTCCCCCCCCCTCCCCTCCATGTTTATTTTAAAGAAGCAGGGCAGTGTCATCACAAGGCTGATTCCTGGTCAAGTTGTGTGGGTATGGTGACAAAACAGCCTTTTAATACTAATCAATTTCACCACTCAATTTACCTTTTGCAAACCATGGACTAGATTTCCCAGTTCTTTAGTTATTTCTTGTTTCTCATGGAGTACAGAAAAGGTGAAGAGCAGACCTAACCAAGCTGGACTAAGTACTGGCATAAAACTGCAGTTCCCACAGTGGGTACAAAGCTGTTGACAAGCCAAGTTCCCCCTGTCTTTCCCTATACATATATTAAAACAGAAGAGTGTGAGCTCTGCCCCATGCTGGACACATTTATCAGTGGTGCAGAAACCCTGGTGGTAGGCTTACACCACTGTACCTTCCTAGGTTTCATAAGCAAGTGTCCGTGTACATATGTATGAACAGGGAAAAGACAAGGGAAAAATAAGTGCAGGTATGGGCTTTACCCAGGGAGATGAATTCACAAACACCTAAAGTCACCACACTGAGATACTAGTACAGGCATAAGTGAAGTTACAGTGAAAATAGCTCTTCAAGTTTTAACACCATTCAGATCACACACACTCAAAAATTGTTCTAATAATTTATGATAAATATTTACAAGTAGCTTACTTAGCTTTAGGATGATTTCTATATGAGAACTTATTCTATAGATGCCACTGAACATCATCACCATCTGGGATCTGCACTTATATGGCACTGCACTGCAAGAGGCACCTTAAACCTCAAGGACAGTCATCGTGATGTTCTTGTTTCTAAACATTAGCTCTGAACTACTTTCCCTGAAGTATTAAGCAAAACTGGGTTCTTCCTTGCAGTAATGAGTCAGGGAGCTGTCTTGAAAAATTCCAAATTTTTATTTGTTGCAAGGAAAAGAGCTGTCCGTACACTGGATACCAGCCAAAGAGCTGAGGATCATGTTTCAGAAGGGAACATTATATATTCCAGACTTATATCACTTCAGATGGCATTGCATTAATGTAATGGCAAAAATCCACTTAGCTTTGCCCTATAGCACACTATCTCTACTACATGAAATCTATTTTTTTCTTGAGCATAGTAATAAAAAGTTCCAAAATCTGGGCTCACATCTCAAATCTTCCTCCAATATTTCAGTTCTACAAACATTCTAACAGGACCTTCAGACTTCACATAATGCTCCACAGGATTTGCAAATAAAACAGTGAAGAAAGAGAGAGTGCAGTTTGTACTTACAATGTTGGGCATTTGGAGTTTTCTGGGTTTTTTTTTGGTGGGTTTTGGGCTTTTTTGTTGGTTGTTTGGTTGGGGTTTTGTTTGCTTTTGTGGGGTTTTTTAATTTATCAAGTTCATGTAAAAAATACATTGCCTGTTGCAATGTTATGGGACATACTGGAAAAGGCCAATTGAATTTCTGTTCATAACTATAAGCTAGGTATCTATTCTGTTACCCAAGTTCAATGATCTCCTTCAATCTACTTTTATTTTCTACACATTTTCAGAAAACAAAGTGCATCAGGGCTGCAAGTATTTAAAATCTTGTATGAAAAGTAAAATCTTCAAAACCACCTGCATGACTTCTGGTAAAAGCTAGCTATGATTCTGAGTTATATTATTCATCCATGCACACATTATGCATTTGTCAAAGATAAATAATCTCAATTCATGGATAAATAAGTGGTATTTTATAATCTGTAAAAACTGGAAACTCAGGCTGAATTATTTAATGGCTTCTGCTCCAGCTTAAGCTTCCTGGATCTGATGATTTTTTTTTTTTTTTTTCATATATAACATAGGATAGAATCAAAAAAGGAAAGCACAATGTGTGGCATGGGGAAGCTGGAATTTCTCATAGGAAGTCAGTTTTATTCCTTATTCTCACAACATTTACAATAACCTTTCATATGAAAAATTAATGGATTATATTTAAATGAAATTTCCGAGTGTTGGGATATCTGAAGAAAAGTTCTAAGTAGTTTAGAGCAAGTGCACTCCAATCTGATAGGGCAACTCTTCCCATATCCTTTCAGGAAATTCAGAGCTACTACGCTTTAAACTCTACTGCATACATTTGAAACTTAAACTCATAAAGGCTTTGAAAACACTCAATGATGAAAAAACAAAAACAAAACAAAAACAAAACCCCAAACCAAAATAAAAAAAGATCATAGCATTTACACACCAATAAAGGTTACTAACAGCAGATTCCCCATGTTACCAGACTCTCAAGTTCCCTCTGTTCCTTCTCTTATGCCAGTTCCCTCCTTATTGGTGGAGGAGGCCACAGAGATTCCTGCAGGGAGTTTGGAAAGACTCTTTCCCTCCAAAATACTGGGATGACTTACTCCCCTTGGATGAACAATGTTAAACAACTGTGTATTATGCAAATGTATGCAACTTCCAGCTTGAAGAACTGAGAGGGATTTCAAATCAACTGCCTAGTTTCTGATAAAGATACTGACTGGGATGTGGGAAGAATACAAGTGTTGTACCATAAAGCTGGACCCACAGGCAACACTTCTGATTGATCAGGAAGCAACTGAACAGTCTCACAGATGTTGGCAGATAGAACAGAGTAGAGTAGAGTAGAGTAGAACAGATTAGAATATTTCAGTTGGAAGATACCTACAATGATCATGCAGTCCAGCTGCCTGACTGCTTCACAGCTAACCAGAAGTTAAAGCATGTTATCAAGCACATTACAGAAATGCCTTTTAAACACTGACAGACTTAGGGTACTGACCCCTCCTCTAGGAAGCCTGTTCCAATGTTTCAGCTATTTGCTAAGACCGTGATATTTGATAGTAACTACAGTTATCCACAAGAGTGATTGCAAGAACTTTTAGTCTTGCATTCTATACTTATTACCTGACAAGACTATATATGATTGAAACCTCCTGTTATCATCTTAATCCTTCCTACATATTTTGAACTTTTCTGAAGCTGCACTGAGCATTTGGGACTGAATCCAAAGGGGAAAACAGTACTTCTTTTTCGTTTTGTAACCTGTAGTTTTTCTATATTAGAAATCTGCCACGAAGAATCCAGGAATTTTGAGTTTGGATCTCAACACTAGATTTTGATCTAAACATCTTCCTCTGTATTAGAATACACCTTATTGAGTGCCAATTGAAGCAGCAAGATTATAATGCTTTTCAGTACACTTCCTCCAATACTGTAAATTAAATTTCAAAAGGAAAATAAATTATTTAGGTCATCTACATTCTTGGGAGAATGATGCTAAGCGTCATCACATATACAAACTCCACCTCCAGAAGATCTGTTGGTAATTTCTGATTTTAGAAAATATGTTCTTGCAACTATTGAATACATAGCATTTATTTTTCTACAAGTGACATGATCTTCAGTGTTCTGCTGAGGTGAAAAGGGATTATGAAAGAAGGTGGAGTCCTTTTAAAAACCTACTTAAATTGTTACCATTTTAACTTAGAACAAATGATAAAAGCTATTTAATGCTACACAAAAACAATGGAAAATACTAAATAGCTAACACAAAATTAGGCACACTGTATTGTGCAAGGAATAGGGACCAGAAGCCAGGTCTGTTGCTATTAATAAAGCATATGTAAGCATTAACTTTTACAGAACAAAATCAGTGTGATCTCTATTACTCTTTCTGATAATACATACATAGAAATATATTTCTAACATCTGCTAGCATGCATGTTGTTCTTTTTTTCTCTCATCCCAACTACTATTTCTAGTATTTGCTGCCTAATACTTCATTATTGAGGACAGCTGATGCAAGATTTAAAACACAATAGAATATCCTTCAAACTTTTTTTAAATTCTTTCTTACAGAAATGGTTTAGAGTTTAGCCCTAACAATGTGTTGACAGAAGCATTTTATTTGCCTTTTCATTAGTGATATATCAGATCAGTTCTCTCCAATTACTGTATAAAAACATTCATTTAAGTCAGCATGAAGGTTTTCATTAATTTCAATGGCAATCTTAGAGCAACATTAATATCAAGTGTAATAACACACTTGTACCAGTATTTCAAGACACATAAGACAGATTTTGAATCTTACCCAAGATAAGAAAAAAGCATCTGTTTCTTTCAGATAAAGCAATTTTAGTTCTTTTTTTTGTTTGTTTGTTTGTGTTTCCCCCCAGTAACACAGAGTCACAATGACACACTACCTGTCACAGCCTGCTGGTCATCCACCATTAACTTTAAACTTTTTCCTCGCCGAACCACGCGCACTGTGTGCCACTCATTATCATTGAGGTTATAGCCAGCAAAAAGGGTTTCTGGACCTTTGCCTGTAGGATATGTCAAACAGTCATTATGCAGTCTTTAAATCAGTTTACATGTGAACCTCATAGAGAGAGAGAGACAGAGAGACTGGCTGGGCAAATGTTAAAACTCACCAAAAGTCACACCAAGCAAGAAAATTACCAAGTATAAGCAAACCTCAAAATATAGAGCTACTACATTAAAACACTTTTAATGTATTAACCATGTAAATGCACTGTAGATGCACCAGGTTTTCATAAACAGGCACAGTCAACATGGCTTTAATTATGCATTTTTCAAACATATACAGGCCCTTAAGAAATGGTATTACTGAGCCAAAAGAATGCCAGAATGCATTTACAAGACTGAATTTTTGTTCCTGCTTTAAAAATAATTTGGTGGAAAATAACAAGTGGTAAATGTGTGTGCATGTGTGTTATATATTTTTTTATATAATCTATGTCAACTTCTCTGTTTGTTTAGCCTCTATTTGTTTATTAGAACTTCTCAGAATATCATCTATTACCTGATCATCCAGATGACTGGCTAATATTCAGATCCAGTAGCTTCTGATGCTAGTGGATGTTCAAACCATACTTTCCTTTTTCATTTAATGGATACCTTTTTTGTAATCTGCTATTTTTGTCAGCAGTACAGCAAACATTTTTGAAGCAAATTCTACATATAGCACAATCTACCTGCAATAACCAAAGTATTCACAAACCTAAGAAACAGGATACTTTTAATGCCTGGGAAAAAATTTCTTGTTGGAAAAAAATTCTCATAAGAAAAGGATAATGGAAACTACCCCTTGCACTGTTGTCCAAGAAGAGAAAGAAAAATCCTGACTTTGAACTGTCATTGATATGAACAGGTGATTGTTCAAACACTGAATGAACTAATTAATGAATCAAAAGTTATGTGGTGACTGTCCAAAACACAAAGCCAATCTGCAATTAATAAATTATATTCTTGTAAAATAGAGACCTCCCTGGTCTATTTTTCAGTTCCTGTGGCAGAATAAATGCTGTTGATAACTAAAGTTGTCAATTAAATTCTGAGCTCCTCAGTACAAGAGAAACATGGAGTTCCTGGAGTGGGTCCAGTGGAGGGCAGTAAGAACAGTTATAGTGGAGCATCTCTTTTACCACAAAAGGCTGGGGGAGCTGTGCCTGTTCAGTCTCCCGAAGTAATGACTGACAGGGAAACTCATCAATGTATGTAAGTATCTGAAGGGGGGATGCCAAGAAGCTGGAGCCAGGCTCTTTTTGCAACGCCAAGCAATACGACAAGAGGCAATGGGCACAAACTAATGCACAGGAAGTTCCAGCTGAATATAAGGAAGAACTTCTATACTGTGTGTGTGACCAGGCACTGGAACAAATTGTCCAGGGAGATTGTGGAGTCTGCCTCACTGGAGATACTCAAGAACCATCTGTACACAATCCTGTGCAATGTACTCTGCAATGACACTGCTTGAGCAGGGACGTTTGACCAGATGATCCCACTGTGATCCCTTTCAACTTCACCCATTCTGTGATTCTGTAAAAGAGACACAATAAAATAACTTTTGACATGAAAACATTAGGATTACCCTGAGTCAGACAGTTATGTCCACTGTGTCCCTTCCAGGTGACTGTATCCCCTATGTCAATCTTCTTTTGAAAGGGATATGCCACTGGCTCTGAAACTCTCCCACATTTCTATTTGGATTCTTTTCCAGCCAGCACAGGCTAACTGTGACACGCAAAGTCTGCTAATACGTGGGTACCATATGACATTCTCTAAAATCAAAACCTCTCTGACTTCAGGACTGCAAAGACGGAAAAGGACATTAAGAGCTTGATGTAGCTGTTCAGCATATTGGACAGTTTTCATATCAGATAATTTCCATTTTCATTAGCATTTCTTAATTCCTGATGGTTTATTACCCTGCCTTTATATGCAACCTTTGCTATTTTGAGCATGCCAAAGGATCTTCAGGAACAAAAATATTCGCTACAGCAAAAAGGCTGTGAGATTCTGCTAATATGGTTTCTCTATGTCTCTGTATTGATAGTAAGATAGGAAAGATGTTTGAACCCATCAGAAGGAGAAGATTGGTGTCAACTACCGGAGTAATTCTGTTGCATACATGTTTATTTTCTTTGACAGAAGAAAGACCAGTTTTGCATAAAGCTTAAGTGAATAATGTTCTCTTTGAATGTGGTGATATAGATCTCTTAGGCAATTTCTATTATTCTATATTCTATTAGGCATTTCAGTAGAAGCAATTGCTAACTAGCAATGGAGACAACAGATGCTCAAATGACATGAGCAAAAAACTCAGTGAGAGTCAATAGGCCTGCCTAGATATACATAATTTAGTAGTTTGTAAACATATTCACACTTCTTCATTTGATAGTCCAACTTCTTTTTTTTTTTTTTTTAATTTTTAAGTAGTTGAACTACTTAGTCTCCCTTATCTCACTTCAGTTTTCTAAAAGACCTAAAAGCATATGCAATTTTAATTTACTCTCACGTTAAGAACCCTCTGTAGTGTCCCATTCATGTAAAGGTGCCTCAGTGTACATAAATATCGAATCCAACTTGGCTGCTCACATTTATACAGGCAAATATATCTATTAATTTTTAATGGCTAGGGACTTGCAAATTCTTCCTGTTGTAAAATTAAACATATGTTTTCCTATGCATCAGTTTATTTTCCTTGCAAGAGTACTCTGAGTAAAAAAATCAGGTCAGAACTACTTGTAAACTGTCTGTTCACACTGCACGCAATCCAAAAGAGGGCTAAAGGACCCATGGTGAAAGGACTATAAAAAGGACCAACCTGGGTGTAACACGCTATGGAGCAGGGCACTGAAAAGAGTCCTGGCCTTGCTGAACCTAGCTACCTTGCATGGAAAAGAGACTTTTCTTTCCTGAAGCTGATCTCCAACAGAGAAGAAGGGCTTTTGCTTTGTCATATAGAGGACAAACTCCCAAGTAGCAAGATCCTGTGTCTGGATATTGCTGTCCCATCATGCTCCATCTCTGCAAAGTACTACAGTTTTCCATGGCAGCTGGATGGATGCTCACCATACCTGTGCAAAGGCAGTACTTGAGCAGCTTCCTGGCCAAGAACATGCTTTTGCATATAATAGCAGCAAAAGTGCTTATGAGCAGAGTATTGAGAAGAAAATTGTCTAAATGCTTAAACATAAATATATGTAGGAATCCCTTGAAACTACACAACAGTTCCAGAACTGTAGAAGAAAACTATTAACATATCTTGCTAAATGGCACTGGCTAACCTCAAGCATAATTTATATTAGTACTTGCCTGACTTTCAAATATATTGACCTGAAACTAATTTAAACATCATATTATTGAGATCATAACAGTTCAGAGTCTTCTTCTGCCCTGGTTTATAGTTCTCTAATTTTTAGTGAATCTACTATAAATTTATATCTACTAAATCATTGTCTCTCCAGTCTTACTCTGACTTGACACTGATCTGATTCCACTTCATTTCAATCACACCAGCAGAAAGTGCTCCTAAATAAGTTTATTTAAATAAGAATTGGCATATTGCCACTTTTTTTTTTTTTTTTTGACAAGTGGATATTCTGGGCATTTTTAAAAAAATGTTCAATACCTCTCAGAAGAAGAAAAGCAAGAATCCCAACTGGAAAAAAAAAAAAAAGTAGAATTTGGTTTTTTGCTTTCCATGGATTAATACTACTCTTTCAAACTTACGTCTCTCCACTTTTATTTCCCATGCTGTCCTTCACTTGGAATTCATCTGTCCCTTTCTAGACAGGACACAGTTAATTTGCTTCATGTACCCAGCCAGCACTGGCTCACTTTCTGATCTACTGATTCTCTCAGATACTAATACCTTAATCATAAACCTTTCTTTTCTGAGGAAAGATGCAAACTGGAAAGAAACTGACAAAATATCTCTTCTTGTTTAAGTATGAAATTTATTATCAATGTCTATGTTCAGCTCTTTTCCTGTTTTAACAGCTTAAATAACTACTTGATTTTATGCATCCCTAGAGGAAATGGATAGTACCAAATAAAAAAGTACTGGCACTTTTATGGCTATCACAATTTTCTCATAGTCCATCATGCCAGTAAATTTGCACATCCATTTAAAAGTAGATAATTGCTTGTATAACCATCTTTTTACATAGCAAAATGCAGACTGTGCAGTCAGTAGATATAGGTACATGTCTTGATGTAATTCACTATGGGCTAGGACATATAAATGTAAACTCCCCAAAATTCCAAGTTATAGGTTTATTTAGGCACCTGAAGTTGAGCTCAGCTGGAACTTAACTGTCTTTGGTCCTTTTTAAAGTTAAAGGAAAAAAGTATGAACCTCCAAGAGAAAAATCTGATTTTCAGTGTGCTGAATATGCTAAATGTTCTCTGGACATTTCTGTTCTCTTTAGTATCTTGTGAGGAGCCTATTCAGCAAAATTCAAGTTCTGAAGATTTGCTGAATTCACACAAGTCAGTCAATTAATGATAATATGTGTATGTTTTTCTCTTATAGATATCTATCCCATGGTACTTTTATTTTAATCAATTATTTAAACAGAACTTCATAAAAAAAACAACTGATCATTTTGAAAGAAGGTACTAGCTTTTGGCATTGTACCAAACACATTCAAAACTAGTTGTCTGAACCAAACACCTGAATTTTTATTGGTTCCTACAATGCCATCCACCACTACCAAGGCGTCTACCAAAATGCTTGGAGCATTCAATTCTACAATCAGAAGTGGGTATCAAAAATGAAGTACAGAAAGAGCGACAAGGTAAATAAGAGAGTAGCAAAGGAGAGTGGATGGCTCAGTGAATGCTATACTAACCTATGGAACCCAAGTTAGATGCAGGCAAATCACTACTCTGTTTATTGGTCAGCGTCAGAGAGATCAGTGGTTTCAGCCTAGTTTGCTAACAGAAGACTATGGATACTACAGCTATCAATAACACGTGGCATTTAGAAAAAAAAAGACATTTGGCACAAGAACACAAAACCCTGAGATTGCTTTAGTTAACAGAGAAAGTTACTTTAAGTCAGGGTTGCCAGGATTTCAGATAGAGCCTTACAGCTAAAACAATAAATACTTTACAATTCAGCTTGCTCTAATTAGACAGTTGAGCATCTCTGAGAAACACCTAAGAATGTTATTGTAAATACCTATGTAGACTAGAAAACTGCCATTTCATTTATTCTGCTTTCCAGAGTAAACCCAGCATGGCTCTAATCTAGGCTTCTGTTCCAGCATTCAGCCAGTCTCACAGTCACTGTGTAGACCTCAGGAGGCATCTGTATTACATAACAGTCTACAACACAAAAAATTCCAAAAAGATTCCTTCAGAACTAGATACAGAAACACAAGCTATAAAGGGGAACACATCTTAATCTTCACTATTCTTTCTATGGTGGTTGGCTGCAGAAAAGTTTCTGGTTTTCCAAAACACTAGTTTGTAAACTTGAAATTAAAAAGTCAATTCATACAGTGGATGATTTGTATTTTAAATTACTCTGTCTGTATCATCCTGAAATTCTCGGACTATGCATGTTTCTTTACAATAGAAAAACTACATTACCTTTTAAAGATAAAAAATATGTATCAGGTTATCATTTACAGCTAATTGAGAAGTCAACTTGAGAAAGTCCAATTGCAGGTCAAAGAAATTTCATTCACTGTATTTTCTTCCCAATAGGCTCATACAGAAAATTACACAAGAATAGCACACTCATTTACTTGTATCAAGCAAAACATATCAATCTTGCACTGCCCACAATGTTCCAGCCCCACAATAGCTTTATTATAAGCAAAACTACTTTTGCCAATTTGGATAATATATCGGCAGTTTAAGGATTTTTATTACTTTTTCTTACAAAAAAATTGACATTTCTGAAATTAAAACAATGGAGATTGGAGTTGCTAATATCATTCATTAGCCTTCATTTCAGCTATGGAGTAGATTTGCTTACATTCTTTAGAATAACAGGAATATAATGTTAAATCTGTTTCCATAGAGGCAATCATACAGAAATGCAGAAAGCTAAGCAAGGTACTTTTGAAAATTCTACTGGTTCTGTCTACATGACCAAACTACAAACAGATTGCATTTAATATTGATCTAGCTCACCAGCAAGGAGAAACAGCACACACGGTGAATTCATTGGGGATGAAAAATCCATAGAAGGATATAAAAACCAACCAATCCAGGAATCAAGCACCATATCTAACTCTGAGGACACAAACTTTCCATAGTTGTTTGTCTGGTTCTTTTTTTTCTCTTTTCTGTGAATTTGCTTCTCCTGCCCATGGTCTGAGCTGCTCAGTAGTTCCCCTCTCTCAGCTTTGTCTTCCTTTTGCCTTAAGCAAGTTATTTATGTTGGGATGTAATATTGCACATACTCATCAATTAATGCCATTTAAGCTGTGAGGTATTAACTGTCAGTGACACATCAGTATCCGAATAGAGCCATTGGATTCGGCTTGGACAGCAAAAAATAGGCAGATCTATTAGATTAATTAAATCTAATGATTCTATCAAGAATAGGGCTGATGACAACCACTGTCTTGTGAAAGCACATTCTCTACAAATAGAATGAGGACCAGTACTAAATTTCACCAAGATGGAGAGAGAAAAAAAACGTCAGAAAGCAGTAAAATTTATAGTGGCATATCTTGGTCTCTAGACTTCCCTGTCAGACTGAAGCACATGTAGAAGTCATACACATGCTCTTAAAACTGTGAAGTGTGCTCAGCTGGTTAATAATTGGGTCTATATTAATTTGAATCATATTTCCTGAAAAAATGGTTTTGAAATTTCAATTACAACTATATGTGAACTCAGAGCACATGATAAGATAAAACTTGAAAAGAAAAAAAATATTTATTTTGTTACTGTGTTATGAAATGTCTAACCCAACTTAGAGACATTTCTCAATTCAAAACATTTATGGCCTAAAATCAGCTGCATTTTAATTTAGTTTTGTAAGTCATATATCTAAGCAAGTGAAACACAAACAGCCCTAAGGACACATAATTTTCTTTCTTCTTGGAAATAATGAAAGAAGAGTATATTTTAAAAGCAGCTAAAATTAGAAGTCAGCTAGATCTCTGTATTTTTAATAAGTGTGCAGTTTCTCTTTTGTACTGTTCTCTGAGGATCTTAACTATCAGAAAATGTGCTAAAGATACAAAAGGTTTTATGAATCTACCCCAAGGCCCTGAACTAAAGGCATGTTAATCATGGATTAAAGTCAATGAGCTTGAAAAATATGGTTGTTGTTTTGTCAGCTCACTGCTGAGTGTTTTGAGACAAATTTTCAGAAATCATGGTGAATTTGACAATTACTTTGCTGCAGGTAAGGTGAATGTGAACTTTCAATACATGACCATTCTATGCTAATTTAAAGCAAACTTGACTGCAAGATTATTTACTTTATCTACTGCAAGTAAAAGAAATGTGCACTTGCAAAGATTGCACAGCTTCTGTGGGTTTATAAGGTCATATCATGCCTTGAATCATGCTAAATTTTTTAAAGTGCACTCAAAACCTAACAGTCTGAGTTGGTATTCAGCAGACTCACTTCCACAAACTACTTGTGTGACTCTAACTTGTTTTCACCTTAGTTCGACATGGCTACTATAATGAAAAGTTCCAAACATTTTAAAATGAATACATTTGAGCATTTTGTTTTAAGTCAGATGGACTTAAGACAAATGCTCTCAAGTCAACATCTTTGACTTCATTCTACCTAAGCTATTGCACTACAATAGGAAAGCAGTGATTTCAGAAGCCTGCTATCCCATTTTCTCGGGTAGCTTCCCAGTTCCCAGAACACTCCTGTAGTTGAGCCTGAGAAAAGATCACAGAAAGATGAAGCTAGTAAGGGAAGCTAGACAGTCTGGCCACCAAGGAGGGGACAGACTTGAAGAACCCAGACCATCAACGCAACAACTCATATAGACACACAGCGACACTGAATCATAAGAGAAAAAGAGTCAGTTTGGCTTCAGAACTGAAATTGTCTGTTTTTTAAAATATCATCCACCACAAGCTAGTACAGTCCACAAGGAAGGGAAAAAAAAAGGGAAATTTCAATTCATTTACAAAACTGAAATTTTCACATGCGGAATGTCTGTATTACAGAGAGCTTGTTTCAATGGAAAATTCCTTTTAACTCTTACTTAACAAAAGCATTGTAAAACTGGTAGAGAAAAGAATGGCTAGTTCATCTGGAGTTATCAGTGTTTACATTTTCCCCCTTTTATAAAAGGAATAGGATTGAAAATCATACGAACAGACTTGGGAACTCCTACGTAAAATAGTACTAAGACTAACATGAAACACTAATTTCAAGTAATGCTGTTTTGCCTTTTTTTAGAAAGTAAATAGTCATTGTTCAGATATGATTTTCATAGCAGCCAGAATCTCTAATATTAATTCTACAAAAATTCAGAGCTCTTAATAGTATTGATTTGTAAAATGTGGCTTAAAATAAGAGAAAGAAAAGTGATCCTAAGATAAATGTAAGTTAATTTTCAGCTTTCCCAAGAAGAGTTAGATTTTTACCTCAGCAGACTCACTATTGTGGTCTTGACTACCCAAACCAGAAGTCTCAAACCCTACAAAACACAGAGGCAGAAACATCCACTCCCTGTCCTGGATTTCTGGAATCACTAAGAATGTGCTTCTAAGTTTTCAAAGAAATAGAGAGCAATACACTTGGAAATCTGCTCTTCCTTAGACATCCTCTCCACAAGTTACTGTTCAAATACAGCACCTCAGCTTCCAGAGGAATTTTGCTGTCTCCTCTGAACCCAAGAGATCTTGAGGAATTTTGACTGGAAGGAAGGATTTCTCCATAAGATGGCTATCTAAATAGCTTTGATAATCTGGACTTTAACTATTGTTCTGCAAATTGCTATCATTCAGCTAATAAACAGATAAACAAACAGCGATACACAGCTGCTACAGGTAACAAATATAGCTGATCTCTAAGTGTACCCTTATGAGCCTGAAGAACCCATGCTACTGCTTTCCACTTGAACACAGTGAAG
>JAWWEU010000111.1:11675677-11703840 GCA_035583155.1 Acropternis orthonyx | reverse complement strand
AAAATTAGGTTTTGGTTTTTTTTTTTTTTTTTTTTTTTTTTACTGAGAGAATTGGAAACTTTGTTGTATTTTGGCTAGATTACAAGTGACAACAGGAAAAAAGCATTTGATCACACGTGAGCCTGACTTCGACATTGACTGTGCCCATTTATATCAAAACCATGGCTGTCAAAACTCTGAAGTACATTTTAAAATATAAGTAAGTGCAACTTAGGTATTCTTATCCATAATTTATCTTTTTATAATAAAAATACTTCTATGTTTAGCCAAAATGAACATAACAGGAAAAAACACATGTAAATATTTCATTTTACCCTTATATTTTGTACAGTGTGCCTAAGAATAAGCAGATTGGTAACTAGCTGGCATAGAAGAGAATTTGGACTGTGACTTTATTTTAAGAATAAACTCCTCTTAATTTACAGGTGTCTTCATCCCAAAAAACTGATGTTATGAAATAGTTACAACTCAATCTCACACTCACATCCTACTTTTTTTTTTTTTTTTTAATTAAAATGCTGAATTAAAACATTTAGCCTAGTTAAGAGTACAAAAATAATGTTTAAAGATTTATTATCCTGGATTTTTTAAGTGTTTTAAAATATTTTTATACTCATCGTGGTTTGTAAAGCATAATTTCTGGACGCTGCTTATTCTTGGATACTTCTACTCAGACAGGAGTCAAGCAAGGAGGACTAAAATAGACATTTCAGATTGTTTTCAGAAATTACAAATAGATGAATACAAAGGTTGATCTCTGTTCTATAAACAGTCTCCACTGTCTTTGATGGGTATTTTCTTGTATGCCTGAGTAAAAACCTGATTTCAACACCGAGAGAACCTCCCCAATGCTCTTGTGTCATTTATTATCTCTTAAGGTTTTTGCTCACTATCAGTGAGTGACAATTTTTTATTGAACAAAGGAAGTAAGCTTCTTGACAGAAGTTCCTACTTGCACTTTGTTAGGGTGTGCTCTGTATTATTGCTTTATGTAATTTTAGGAAATTAAGAATCTACTATGTTGACTTTTATAGGCTTTTATTCATAGCCAGTTCACTTGTTACCTGACTTCCTAAGTGTCCTATATCATGTCAGTGATGGTGTCAGCTATCTCATGTTAGACGCAGATGCAAGAATAATTATTCCTCTGAGAGTGAAAGGTGTAGATGTTCCCTCCTAGGAAGCAACATGCTTGCTTTTAAGCTGTTGAAATGTTATATAGCAAAAACTGCAATGGCAATTCAAAGTATAGCAGTAACCACAAAGCAAATTCATGAGATAATTTTCACTCAATAAATACAGTGCTTAAATTGTAATAAACTAGAATACCATCAGTGTCAGTGAACATGCATCTATGATTGTTATTTTTACTTCTGATCTGATTTCCACAGTTCTCACGTAAACAGTTCATGGCATGTGAGTGAAAGACAGAATTGCTGACTTACCTATTTGGTCCTTCTTCTTCAGATGTATTTTACTATTAGTGAGAAAAGCCTTAATGTGCAGAGACTAAAGAAATGTTATTTCTACATACATGTGCTTCACTCCTTGGAGGAACATCTCAAAGAATATAAAATGATGATAATTAATACCAAAGAATTAGTATAAGCTACAAGAACCACAGCTTCCTGTTTTCTTTAATTGCTTTTTTTCATTCCATGTCTTGGTCTTCTTCTTGTGTCTTGTTGCTTCAAGACTGCCTAGACAAATAATTGCTGAAGAATTGTTTGCAATTTCCCAAAGGGGACTGCATCTCAGAGAGCCAACTTTATCTTGATGTCTCAACTCAACAGAGTAATATCTCCTTTGAAGTGACTTGTCTGACGGATTGAGGCCTAGAAATCAGCTGGAAGGGAGCATAAGTTAACCTCTTGAATTGTCATCCAAAAAAAGCAATGTGTTTGGATGGAAATTTTAACAGCTACCTGAATATAATTCATTACAGTTATTGTCAAGAAGAGATATAAGGAAGCAGTTTTGTGGTTCCAGTAATAAGCTACTGAGTGCTTAAAATGTTATGATAGATGTTTCATGAATTTTAATAGACATGAATGCAAAATGTGCTAGATAGAGAGCAAGTGCTTTTAATATAAGAAACTGGTCATCAGTGACATGTACTGGGTAGATGTTTTTAATGTTATCAGCCCTTCAAAAAAAGCACATTGAAAAATGAATTACTGTTCTTATAACATTAATGAAGAATAATGTTGTAGCTAAGTGGTTGCTAGACTTCTTCATCAAGATTGAACTTATGAAACGTTGACTCGCTGCAGAGAAGTGAAGCAATGATAAAATAGCCCACCTTTCTGAAACACTCATACAGCTAAAACTAATACATACTTACACAACGTTTTGTTTGCAGATGCAGTAAAGGAGGAGGGGCTGTCAAAATGACACAGATGACTCAGAAACCATATTCAGTGAACTTGTATTTATGCAAATAGGCAGATAACTCAACTTCTGTGCTACGTATGGAAAAGACAAAATCTCTCTGCTCATGTACTGTTCCCAACTGACTATAATCACATTTCACTGATCTTAATGCTTAAGAAGTAAGATAATTACTTGCCAGGGATTTATTCCAGACTTCAAGCAGAACAAATAAACAAATGTATCAAAATAATTTTAATTTATGCAAAATTTTAGTTTGCCACCCTTTTAATTTCCTCCCTTTTTTCTTTCTTTCTTTGGCTTAAGAAAAGGTAGTCACGATTTCCTTAAGCAGCTTGGCTCTCCTAATCATGGAAAACTGAGAAATAGGATCAGATCTGACTCTCACTGAAATTAGTTGCACTTTTTTTATAATGTAGAAGCATTCTATTCATAGTACCTATTAATATGAGATGGACAGAAAGAAACTTGGCAATTCACCTCAACATGTGTTAGACCTGCTGCAATGCTCACTGGTTGTGTTACTGAGAACCAGGCATCCCATTCAAATTTCACTCTGATTTTGTTTCCCCTCTCCCTTATTTCCTATTCATGTATATCCATTTTATTAAAAGAAATAAACACAAACACCTATTATATGAATTCTTTATAAGTATATATTAGGTCAGAATGATGACTGTCAGCATGTGATGTATATATCAGAAAAGCAGTATCTACCTGCAGAGAGATGGCAATTTGTTTGGTTTTCCTTGAAAAGGTCTCAAAATAAGAACAGCACCACTGACTTAGTAAGGCATTGCATTTGGAAAAACAGTCCTATGCATTTACTTAATACATTTATTAACACATACTTTTGAACTAAACTAATAATGATTTTAGTATTTTTTTTACACAATTTATTTGGGAAAAAACTCCTAACTTTCTATCCCCTAAAAATAACTCTTCAAACTGTAATACTATAATAGAAAGATTGGAGTATTTCTCCATAGAATTTCATTTAAAAGCACTTCTAACAAACATATTAATAAAGGCTCATGACAAGACCATTATATGTTAGAAACAGAGAGTCCTAAAAAACAAAGGCAAAAAAAAGTGAACACCAAAGAAAGGTACTTTTACATTAAGTCTGATAGCACTTCTAATCTGTGTATACATTTAGAAATATCATCAACTGACAAATGCTGAGTTACTGTTAACTTTTTCTTAATACTGAATGTCAACAATGTCTTCTTTTTATAAAGAGCTGCAGACCAAACTTTCTTGCCAGAAAGCCTTAGTACTAAGTCAGTGAAATTTTTATTCACAGTGATTTGTACATATGAAATAGCCAATTTAATTAATGGTTTATCTTAATTTGACTGGATTTGTTGAAATATTGGCTTGTGCCATCTGCTGCCATCTGTCTGGTAATACTCTAATTTTCATAGAATCTGATTACAAAGTTTAGAATGACTGTATACAAACCAGTTGATGACAGATTTATGTATTTTTCCAACCTTAATGATTCTATGAATCTATGATTACTTTCACTAGCAATTTCCTGTTTGCTCTGAATACAGAGTACAAACGAGTGACAAAATCATTAGGAAACAAAGGTGCAAAATCAGAGGGGAAATGGTGCATAAGACTAGCTAGATCAGCACTGTGCTTTCAACAGCAGCATGGAAAAGCAGCATTGCTCTGTAGTAATTACTACCCTAACAGTCACAGCTTCCAGTGACGGACATGTTTGGAACTACTGGAGCTGCAGAAATTGCCTTATCACAGGAAGTCCTTGATGTTTTTCCATTTAATTTAAAAAAAAAAAAATCAATTTATTAACTTCCTGCTGCTTCTTGCAGCTTTGTAATCATACATTTATAAAAATACATTCATATTCTCTCAGGTACTTTTTTTTTTTCCTAGCTTGCCTCGTTGCTCCATGTAGGAAAGCTAATCCATACTTGTAATCCTCCCTGTTGCAGTGACCTGTATTTTTCCTCTGTAAGCTAATCATGAGGAACAGGAACTAAACACACATGCAGCATTCAAGAAGCAGATAAACAATGACTACATAATAGCATAATGCTGCTTTCTGTTCTGGTCTTATTTCCTTTCCCCATAGCTACTAACATCCATTGGGATTCCTTGTCACTTCTGAGCACTGAACTGTTTTACAAGAGCTATTTACAATGACTGCACAATTTCTTCAGCTCAGTGCTAACAGATTCCATTGCTGTGCTTGCATAATTAAGGTTACTTTTTTTTAAAATTAATTACTTTGTACATGTTGATATTTAATTCCATCTACCATTTTACTGTCCAATCATGTAGCATTTTGAAATCCTTCAGAAAGCCCTCACATCCTTCATTTGATTTTCCTAAATAATCTCATTACATTTGCAAATAATATCATCTCAGTATTCCTCTTCATCTCTCAATCATTTACGAATATGTTAGTAGAGATTCCTGTGGGACCCATTTTAGGGACCAGTAATGTTTTACTGTGAAATGCCTGCCATTGCAGCCCAGTTCATCAAATATGAATGACATTTACATTAGCTTTTATATATTCTTCTTTGGAAGAAAATAGTATTCAATTGCTTTGCTATTACTGATTAGAACAGCATTCCTCATTATCCCCACAAGATTTGACTGTAACACCCACTTTCTGTCATGGAAAAAAATTGTGAGGATAATTTAAATCACCAGTCCTGATTTGTGATTAAGTCATCTTGCTTCTCAAAAACTAAGTGAGAAAAACATAAAAGTAAAATATGAGAAATGTAGGTCCTTCTATACATGAAAAAGTTACTTTCAACTACTTCTTCCCATTAAAATATTTAAAAGGCCTAGTCTACTTTTCTTCTGTAAAGTCCTTTTATGAAAGATTTGACAGGACCAGTATGAGCTAGACACACACAACTCCCTTGCATATAAATCAGGATCTATTAATTCAAGAAAATCTATTCTTATAGATCTAGCACATCCTGGAGGCTGCTTTGTCCCTATTAGTAAAATGAGAGGCTACATGCTTGTGGCAATCTCTGCTTTCCTACTCTCCAAGAGTCGTCTTGTCATATTTAGTATTTTAGATGATCTCCTGCTTCCTGCTCTCCTTTACGAGTTGAGACTGAAGGTTCAGAGGCAACAACTTCAGTCCATTCCAGACCATTCCCTTGGGCTCTGCTTGTAAACCTTGGCAGCATATCAACGCTCAGAGCCAGACAATATATAATATAGCCCAATATATACACTAAACTGACAGCTGTCTGTACCTGGCACAGCAAAAAGTAAAGTATACACTGGAATATCACAAATGGAAAGTCTGCTTTACATCAATCTTAAAGAAGTTTCCAAAAACATTTATGTGGTAGTGCTAAAAAGGCAAGTCTTTACCTGAATATTAATCTGTTAGGACAACTAACCTTCTCTAAGTGTTTTTAAATTTACTAAAATAACCATACTTTTAAGCTTTTACTGTTGCCTTTTCTACTGTGGCTATTGCAGAGCACACTTCTGTGCCTTAAGAAAACCACAAATATACTACTTATATATTTGATTACTGAGGCCCCTGTTAAATCATCATATCCTAAAAGTACCATGAGTAGAATGTGGGACTTAATAAGACAAAAATAAGACAGATGAAAAGAGTGAAAAGAAAGGAAAGAAGCAAATACACATAAAAAGAAAATCATGTTTTCTAGTAAAAAGAACTTGAAATGATATTTTATTGACAGTCTGCTAAAAGACTAATGGTAATTTCCCCCTCTGTTAGCTAAGAAAGAGCAAACACAGATGAGGTTTTATAAGCAGCAAGTAGAATGCAGGCACAGAAATAAACTTCATTGCTGTCCTTCACATAGGCTGGAAGCACTGATATAGCAAAGCCTTCAGTCCCCAGCAGCTGACCTCGAAAGCTTTGTCAGCAGGGAGAAGGCAAATATGATAGGCCCTTTAATGCTCAACCAGTATATCTAAAGCATTTATTTTCACTTTAATGAAGGATTGGGCTTTAGTTTGCTGTGTTAACATGATAATTGTCTCCCATGCCCCAGCTAAGCAGGTTCAGGCCTGAACTAGAGAGGAACTTAGAGGGGCCTCACCACTGGCACTGAAAAATATGTGCAAGGCTCTTCTCAGGACCCCTTTATAATATGCTAGTTGATTCAAATTTTCTTGTGCCCTTTATTAGTTCAATCTTTTAGTGTTTTGTTTTTTTCTTAACAACTGGATAAGGAAGGAATAAAAATGGCAGGCTTTCAGATAACTTGAGTATTTCTCTGCAAGACTTCTGTGTTTACCAAAACATGTTTTAGCTGATAAATCAGTAATGTCACAAGACTGATGTTCTCAATCACTCACTACATGAGAGGTGACAATCAGAAGTCCACTACACCTTCACTGTTACTTTCTCAGAGTTCTCTCTCAAGCCAAACTATATTCATATGAAATTTCACAAAAAAACCACAATATGAAACATACTGCAAACCTTTCTTATCTGAATGGTCAAAATGCTCAGCATCCCCTTAGCTGGCATCTCCTAATACTGTCTTCATGATACTCAATGGATTTTCCTCATGCTTGGAATTCCCTAAAACTGGGCCTCAGATATTTCCTAGGTTCAACTTACAGCGTGCTTTATGAGCCAAATTCAGGAGAAAAAAATAGTTGTGATGTACATAACTGAAGGTACACAGAAACCTTTCCAACATTTCCCTTCAGTTGTCTGAAAGATCACTTCCTCAACTGGTACAGATTAAGCATTCCACATCTCAAGAAGTGATGTTTCTGCCTTTCTGTAAATAACATGCACTTTTCCAGGATGTTCTTGCTTAGATGTAGGCCAGATGAATTCATCCTGGGACAGCATAAGCCTGTGTTGCTGAAAAAAACCAATCCACCCTCTCTACCAGAGGTTATTTTTCTACTGTGCCTGCACCATTCCTGCCTTCCTCATATTCTGTTTTATTCTACAACAGATGTCAGAATACTGCAGCAAGTTAAAATTTACAATTTTGTTAACAGGTCACTTTAGTCAAATTCACCACATAGATGCTTGAACATTTGTGCTGGCAGCAAAGCAATGGGCAATGGAAGAGCAGGACTAGTAGACAAGAAGACAGAAGAAAACAATTTTTAAAGTAAATGACTTCTTTTTAAGAGAAGATTAAATTCTGCAGCACAAACCCTAGCATTCAAACATTTGAAACATTATTAGCAGTGGCCCTGCTGGTTTCCTTTATGTTCTCAGCTAAGTCACTGCTACCATTCAAGGAGTGGAGATCACTTTCTCAGAAATATTTTTGACTGTTAACATCTGTCAGCATCTGGGAAAATACCCACTGTACATTTCCTACTTTTGATTAAAAAAACCAAGCCACAGACTTTGCCCTAGGTTCTCCCAAGATTACCAGTGAGAGAGCACAGCTACTGCTTTTCTGCAGAGCAGGTGGGCAAATGGACTGCAGGAAGAGGTGAATGGCTCTGTCATCACTTCGCCAGTAAGCCAATTAATGTGATGGGCTCACACGGTATAACCTGTGCAGCATCACTTCTTTGCACCCTAGATGTAACAAAGAATGAGAAGTCATCACTCATAACCAGCTTCTGTGGCTCTAGAGAACAAATTATGTGCTATCCCTTAACTACTTTAGCCCTCTTGGTTATGTTTATAAAGGTTTTGCTATTAAACCTGAACTTTTTTCCTAGTTGAGCTGTTTTCAACCTTACTTCACAACACAGTGCCTGAAACAAGACACAGGATGGTATTAATGCAACTTCAGGACTGGGTACTGAGGACTCCACTGAGCCTCTGAGTAAAGGAGTAGTTTTTTTCTTTTTCTTTTTTTTTTTTTTTTTGCATTCTTTCTATTAGCAACTAGTAGATTGTAATCAGAATTTGATTGAAAAGGGCCACATATGTTTTCAGTTTTGTTGCACAGCAGCAGACACTGTTTTTCAGGAAATCATGTGTAAAGTGGCCTTTAAACTATGTTGTCGAATGATAAGGAATCCAGTTACTTCCTATTCTAAATCTGCAAAGTATAGGCAAAGTTTAAAAAGAATTACTTATAATTATTTCAATCTTTATGCCACAATCAGAGGGGAGTCCCTGACTGAACTTGCAGTGAAAGTACCCTGCTGATTTGCTGCATGTCCTCTATGGTAAAGCTCTCTTACATATTTTTAGCGGACTGTCAGCCACACTTAATGAGAAAAAGATCAAACTCTCACACAATTCATAAGCACTGTGTAAGAAAATAGGCCAAATACAAAATTTTACATTTTGTGTGGAGTTACAAAATTCTGTAATTTTAATGATTTTCCTACTGCCAATAACAGCAAAAAATTGAGCAAATAGTATATTCTAATAATTCTTTTCACCAGACAGTAAGAAGTTAATACATGTAAATGTATGAATGATTTGCCTATTATGGTAGATTTTGGAATATCTGTAAAAGCACAGTTGAAGATTGTGGACTTTGAAATACAATGCAGTTTTACAAGCTTTCAAAACAATGTATAGCCTTTATTTAAGATTTTCTGCTGCCTAAAATTAATGTGTAAGCTGAAAATACATTGTAATTGAACACCATTGCTGGTTCTTTAATATATGCAGCTCTCCTCTTATTTACCAATAATCTGACAGAGCTCCTCGTCATACCCTGGATTTGTAGGATACTTTGACAAGAAAGAAATGCTTCAATAACATATGTTGCATACACTAAACAGAATAATGTAATCATCTGTCAGGTGCATATCTGCAGAACAGGAAAGTTTATAAAGGAAAAACATACAAAACAAGGAAAAATATTAAGGATTATACAGAAGAACAGAGAAATTAAATTGAATGAGAAAATAAAAATGAGAGGAAAAATAAATGATATAGAGAATGGATGAGTAAGCAGATTGACAAAGGAAGGAGGGGTGAGGGGGCGCAACTAGTGAGGGGACACAACTGGTGAGGGGGCACTTCACTGGAAGAACAAACAGAAAACCCTCAAAGCTCAGGAAACTTTTCCTAATTTAAAAAGGTGGACACCCAGCTAGCAGAGCTGGTTCACACATTCCCTGGGGAATTGTATGCATGGTACTCTCTGCTCCCTAACATTCTGCAGTTCATAATGATTTCCAGTGACAGTATATTTGAGTATAACTGAATTCAGTGCAAGTACTCTATGAATTATTGCCTACAGAAGCAAGACTGTGTACTAGAAAACTGACCTAAATCTCTCTTGCGTTGTGTGCCACTAGTTGAGCAACTTTTCACAGCAGTATTCAAAAAAAGTATTATCCTGTATCTTTTCATATTGAACAAAATATCAGATTGGGAAATGGGAGCTAGCTATTTACCAGTTAACGTTATCACTGGTATAATGCAGAGATTAATAAAAAGCCTACAGTCCTACTCTGTTCACTCATATAAAAATACAGATGATTTATTTTCAGAAATGATAGCAATACAATATAATAAAAAACATTCAAAACCCAAAAGATGAAATAACATTTAGGACTGCACATGCCTGTGACTAAATTACATTGCATATTAAAACAAGCAGCCTTTAGAGCTAAAGGTATTTGGATTTTTTTTTTTTTCAGCTAATAATGTTTTGGAAGCATTAGAACTGGGAAAAAAGGGAAATTAATGTAAGTCACGATAGTAGCCCTTAACATTGCAGCAGTGAAAAATATGGAAATGTAGCACACCTGTTCAGAAATCATTCAGAAACTGTTATTGAACTGTAATGTAAATTTCATGGGATGAAGCTCTGTCTTTAAGAAGCACTACGTAAAAATTCCATTCAGTTCAATAGGATTCACTGCTCTCTATAATTTATGCTTTACAGTTTTCAATTAAAAGGTAACAATTACTTCCCTCTCTGAAAGGGAGAAATGTTTTGGGGTTTTTAATTTTATTTGTTTAATAATTTATTCTTAGGCAATTTTTTAGGATTAACTCATCAGTTTTGTGTATAAGAGCTGTATAGCCATCAACTCAGTTTTTACAGAATGACAAAACAAAAAATGCTGTACATTCATGTTATATGAACCAACAGAGTTCATCATAGTCTTATTTTTAAATTAGTTATTCAGCCTATGACCACTAATACTGAAACCATAGCAGCTACTCCTGTTAATAAAATAAGTTTTCCCCTTTCTCCTAGTGTCAGCTTCAACACTGACCTAAATGTAGCTGCGGTTTAGAAGGACCATCCATTTCACTGCCTGACAGACAATTTTGTTCTGTAAGCTTGCAGGTCTGAGGAACACATTGAAGTGATTTAAAGGTGTAAAAAACCAACATTTCAGCAACGGTATTGTCTGACTCACATGAGACAGAATTTCTAGTGAAGTAAGGTTTTAGGAGGCTATCCATTTTCTAACCTAGCACAAAATATTTACTATGATACACAGTTCCATATAAATGGCATGAACAGTCTCCATGATGTTATTAGTGAGACACAAACTCAGTAGTGACTGGAGATCTGATTAATATTTTGAAATATTCAAAAATTCTGTACTTCAAACAAGGAAGACCACAAAATGCCACCTCTTCTGCAAAACGGGATGTTAGCTAAAGGTGAAGGCATGACCAAGTATAGAAAAAGTTACTACCAAAATCTTAGCTCTGTCCAGCCAACAGTTATTCATTTGATCTCTAATGAGCAGAAGACAGGCTTTGTTTTCAAAGTTCTCTCTCCAAATTCAAACCAGATAGCTTCATCCTGAACTGAACTCTGTTGCTAGTCTAGGTATAACAAAGAGTATTTCAGTCCCCACACTGACATTATATTAACATGACTAATTTCTAAGCAACAGAAATAGGAAATGAAAGAAAGTTTTTCAAATACGAAAACCAGATTTACTTCTATGAACATAAAATCAGGATTGATATACATCCAGGTCTCAGTAGAACCAAAAGGATAACTTAACTGTTACAGTGTTAAGCAAATTTATTCAAATTCTGGATGCTGTTGTTTTGAAACAAATTGTCTGTGTACCACTAAACCCCATTATATTGTCTTATCAAGCATTTTTTTAAGGAGTGCTTAAAGTAATAATTCTTCATAATCTAAAAATTAAATCATGTTATCTGGCTGTTGAAAAAACTATAGCAAGTACAGATAAGAAAACATTGGAGGACTTACCATACTGAAAGCTCACAAAACCCTGTCCAGTACACAAGCACCAAAGGGAGATGGAGCTAATCATGAAAGTTCAATTCTAATAACAAAAAGACTATAAAAAAACTGTAAAGAAAAATAACTTATGAGTATTATATATCAAGGATATTTTGTAGAGAGGTTATGCTGCTTCTGTATGAGACCACAAAGAACTTGTAACTGCTAATTCTATTCAGGACATACATTTCTCATCTTTGCAATCCCCTAACTGGAGTCTAATTACTTTGTATTTGCAGTTTCTCTTTTGATCCAAAACTTGCTTAAAAATGAAATCTAGAAACCATTTCAATTTACTTTTATGATATCATTTAGTCCAAAAGAGATTAAAAAATCAAAATACCTGTTACATTGTGGCTTTATTCCTGGGGGTTTTCCCTATGTTAGTAATTCTGTTTTCAGAGGGATTTTCTGATTTTAGTAAGGAAGTTAAGAAAAAAGCAATATTGCTTTTTCTAGGGAAAAAAGAGTTTTCCAGCAGCAGAAAAATCTCATTAAATTTCTGCTCAAAAAGCTGTTTGTCTTACACTTGGAAATGTTTTTCTCATTGGGACTTCATCAGTAGAAAAAATAGTGTCCTGTGGCAAACCAAAAAATTATTTCTGAGATTTTTTATTATTTTATACATTTTATCAAGTGGAATCGGGAAATATTTGGGTTTATAAGTGACACCTTTTTTTTTTTTTTTTATTTTATTTTTTTTAATATGAAGAAGCTATCTCTATGTCTTGGTACCTATAAGCAATTTCTTTATTCTATTGAAAAGTCTGTTTGTATTTAAGTATGGTTTAGATGAAAAACTTGCCCCAAGAAAACTCTGCTTTTTAATACAAATGCTGTAATTTTGTCTTCTAAAATTATTAGTTGAAAAATCTATTAGCAAGTGACACATTATAAATAACTGCAGATCCTTGTTTTTCTTTGTGGTTTATAAAACTATTAAGGAATGTTATGTTAATGTCTTTTAACTACTAACAACTACAAATTACACCTATGCAGTTTGTTGATTAGCTTTGTTTCTATGTGCATAAAGTCAGTCCTCTGGCCTGCAAAACCTGTTAAGAAGGGAAAGAAAAAAAAACCTCCAAAACTCAAATCCACCATACTTACTATCAATAATTTTGTTGACACCATTCAGGAGTTCCATAGACTCAAAATAAAATCACAGTCCTTTTTCTCCTTTGAGAATATAGCCTCTTAATCCAAATAATATCAGAGAAGTTAAAATTTAGTCCATTCATCTGGCAAATGTTTCCCTCTGTTTCATAAACATGCATATCACAGAGAAAAATTGTTCACTTTAAGTTTTTTTTACATGATTAGAGTGTAAAAAATCATCATAGAAATATGTTTTTTTCTCAGACTTAGTAATGTCCTTATTGCAATGTATCACATTTACATAAATCAAAGATTTAGCAAAACCAATTGTGCTATAACCAGTCAGTAAATATTGTTAATTGTCTTGGAGGATTATAAATATAAATTTTTGTAGTACAAACAATTACGTTCCAACAGTCTCATCACAAGCTGAAGGCAAAATTTCAAGAAAACTGTAAGGACAACATGGGGGAAAAAATGTGTGACAGCTTATCAGAAATGCTGGTTCAAAAATTCTATGACTACTGTAAATAAAATAGCCCATCTGGAATAATGCAGTACTACAGATACCATTTCCTCTACATTTGTTTACAAACTGTAGAATACTTTTTTAATATTTTAGCTAAAGTTATGTCCTATGGGAAGGACATAGGATATGATGACTTTTTACACAATGATAATTAATCATCCCATTTCATTAAAAAATTATTGAGTGCTTGCAAGCTGTCCACAATCTTTTTCATCTAGTTTGCATGTTTTATAATGGTGGAATAACATTTTAAAAAGTTTGAATAGGCACTTACTGGAATTACAGTTAATCCTGATACAGTCTAGATGGGGAAGAATAGATGAAAAATGAAAATTTATCCTTCAAGGTAATAGCTGCAGACATCCAATAAAATCACAGTCCACCCTTCCGGGGACAGACACATGCAAATATGGCCACTCCATATCATCAGTCTTTACATACTGTTATAACCCAGATATACTGCGATAAATCTTTATAAATATAAACGACAAATAGGGTAAAAATGGCCAATTTCAAACAAAGCTACATGGTGACAAATCTAAGTGAAAAATTAGGATTAAAAGTCAAAGATGCTTAACTGAGGCAGACTGCAACTTTCTCCCCATCTGTGAAAGAACAGGTAATTTCTCTCAATGCAATTAGAAAGTGCTCCGTCACAATGGGTCATAGAGCAAGCCAGGCCACAATCAGACATCTTGGACAACTTGTGGATAGTATACCTCAAAGGCTTATCTTCAAAATTTAGGTATTAAAATACAAAGCTCGTTACTCAGACCTACAGAAAAGGTTTTGTGGGTTTATATATCCTAATTTAAGAAATGAACAGTGACTACTTTAAAGCTACGTTAATACACAGGAAAAAAAGTCACGTATTTATAAACATTCATCAGAGAATGAAGAAAATTCTTTTTATTTTGAGGTTACTTTCTTGTCTGACTTTAAAAAAAAAATTAAAATAAAAAGAGAAAAAAAGGGATGTTAGAGGAAGGAACAGTATTGCTAGGGCATGGATTTATTTACTTTTTATTTACTTTCATAAACTATAGAAATAGAATAGCCTGATCTGTGCACAGTCCTCTGCTGGGTTACCTGGATTTATTTATTACTGAAAAAAAAAATAAAAATCCCTAAACCATGCTACTTGGTTTGTAGAACTATCCCTGGTTTATACCTTTGAGGAACATATATACCATCAAACCTAGATTTTGTTTCCATATAGCTGAGTTTGCCATGTGTCGTCAACCGCATCAGAAAAGTGGTTGCAAACAGCCAAGGAGCAGCACCCGCACACCCCCTTTACAGAAAGCACAGGGGAGCCTCCCCACCACAGCCTGCAGTAGCCCCAGCCCCACAGTGGAGGGCACTGCAAGGGAAGAATCAACCAGTACACCCTTTGCTTCTCCTCCCTTCTGACAGCTGAACACGAGGACAGGGTTTCAGTGAGCAACACTTTTATGAAGTGAAGGGTTAAGTGATTATTTTCTTACCTCCACCCATGCTTTCTAGAAATCATTTGACTGCAACTAATGCAATATAACACTTAATTCTCTTTAAAAGTAGAATTCTGCTGAATGGGAATGGCTTCATGGAATGTGCATTTTCCTGAGTATACTCCTGTTCTCTTTCAGGTCCTAGCCTTGACTTATTCATAAGCACGCAGAAGTGCTTTTCTTTCTTTCTTTTCTTTTTCAATTAGAGAAAACCATTACCTGACATTTTGTCCATTGTATTTTAAAAAAAGAAACCAAATTCTTTTTTCTGTAAAAGGGTTTGTGCTTCCTGTGTTCACAAGGCTGTTTGCTGAGGGCCGCAGTCTTTGGGCATTGAAGGGTTGTGTTATCGTTCGATACTACAAAGATACCACTACGGAATTGTTTAAAAAAGAGGAGATGGATTTACTACAGTTTTGACACCTAAAAAGAGGAGACCAAGAAATCCATCAGTGGGAATATCTAATTGCAATGTTTCCAGTGCTAAAACTAGGAAGTCTTTGATATACTTGCATGTTGTACATTAATTGGTGGAAGAAAAAGTGAACTGACCTACATACACATTGTTTCTGCTTGCACATTTAAATTCTGGAATTGCTATTGTGAAGCAGTTGTGGAGGGAGACCAGTCTTCCACAATAAAGAATAATTATTTATCCAAAAAATATCACCGATGAATTTGTCTCCTTTTTTTAGAATACACAATAGTACAAAAATATTGTAATGGATTATGTTAAGACTAAACAGAGAATACAAAAATGCAAAATAAAATAAATTATAATAATGGCCATGTATTTGTGTATGTACATACGCAAATGTTGCATTGACGTGTTTATATTTAATTTCAGTTTACTTTCAATGTTAAAACAGGCTGTTTCATAAATGTTTGCAAGCAAAAAGAAAAATGTAAAGAAAATGTTAATTTCTTGCAGGAAGAGGTTGTTACCTAGGTTGACCGTTAGCTTAACTCGTCCTGCATCCAATTCTAAACGAAGGGTATCTGCAGATTCCCTAGAAGTTGTTGCCATTAAAATGCCATAAGCTCGCTGAGACCTGAACCGTAAAGAAACATCTTCAGCCTCTGTATGCATCACAACAGGGAGCTGTATTTTCATAAACATACTTCCATCATAGCTTAAAATTGTTGCCTCTGAAAACATAAAGGAAAAAATCAGTTATTAAAGAATCATACTCTATCTACTTAAACTCCTTGAAGATAAAACAGTAAATGCATATTTAATTAGCATGACACAAAAAAATTGTATATTATATTTCATTATTATTACTGGAAAACATAAGCAGAGTGAGGTTGTTTGTTTGGGTTTTGTTTTGTTTTTTTAAGGTATTGTTCTTGCTTTGTTTTGTTTAAGAGGCATATCTTGGTGCTTTTCAAAGAAACTAAATTGCTCTTTAATGACCCAGTCAGTCATGTATGCACTTCAACCAGATCAGTCAAATTACATATAAGGCAATGCTTGAAAGACTAGTCCTGTACTACTTAAAAGGGGTCAAAGCCAGAAAAGGTATTCAGGCAAACCTTACAGCTTAATAAAAGGCCATGTCTGATGATCATTCACCTACATAACCACCCTTAGGATGTTTCATGTATAGACCTATCAGCATTGCTACCACCACGGTTACAATTATCATCCAGTTAGCAAAATGCCTCCTAAAACAGGTAACTGTGCCCAGCAGTTTGGATGGGGCACAGATTGCTTCATGACCACAAAAAAACTGGTACAGAATCAAAAATGTGTATACAAAGATTATGACGGCCTCAACAAGACGATTGAGACTGGACTTGGCATATTGAGGGTAAGATCTTAAAATCCCTGAGATGAGCAAATAACTGTCACTTTCAGACATTACAGGAAACCCTCCTGGCAAGAGACTCTGACACAGAATAATCACAGTATGTTAGAGCCCAGAGCAACCAGTCACAAGTCTTCTTTTCCCAGCTTCCAGGCTGGTAACAAGAAGGTAGCAAAAAGACTGCATTTCTGTTCACAGAGGGGAACTGCAGTTCCTAGAAAGCAAAGGAAATGTATTTCTGAGATGTATTAGTAGTTTTTTTCTTGCAGGACAATCAAACATTGTGGCCAGTTAACCACTACAGCCTTTGGAAATGGCTCTTGAGCTTGTGGATGTTGGCACATCATGGTGGAAGAAGCAGTGAACACGCAACACCCTTCACCCAAAGACAACAGTCACTGGGCAGACCACCAGTGGGCTCTGCAGAAGCACACAAAACTATGCATCCTACATAACTAAAACTACTACTTGATTGGCAAAATACACTATCTGAATGTGCCCTGTTTTTATGCACATCTGATTGTTTATGTACCACTAATTCACTAGAGACCTTTTGGTTTCTTCCATTCTTTAACTTACTCAAAAATTCTCCATCTTAGAAATTGTTTAAGTGTTAGATGATGATGTCTAAACAAAATGCTACAGAATCTTTCTTAGAAAAAGGTGCAATTCTGAGGGCACCTCAGCTCACTGAAAAAAAAGTCAGTTATTTGCCCCGAAACAGACCAAATGACCAATGAGCAGAAAGAGAAGACAGTAGAGAACACTTATGGGAAACTTCTCTATGCTTCAGTTTGCTGTAGTACAACGGAGACACTTACCTATAACAAAGGTGTATTGTGGTCCCAACATGCAATAATATTTTCAAGGACCAATAAGTATCATAACTAAGTTTGTCAAAACTGTTTCCATTGCATATCTTGTATGCTGTTAAAGACAAATAAGCTCTTCAAGGTTTCCAGCCTACACAATCCATAGAAGGACAAAAATGTTCTACTAATTCTCTAAGAGGCAAAAATGATAGATGGTATTTTCATTAATGGAATCATAAAATGCCTTGGGTTGGAAGGAGCCTTAAAGACCATCTAGTTCCAACCATCTGCCATGGACAGTGACACCTTCCACTACACCAAGTTGCTTCAAGTCCTGTCCAACTTGACCTTGAACACTTCCAGAGACAGGGCATTTACAGCTTCTCTGGGTAACCTTCTGCTGTGTAAAGAACTTTAGACCTTCCCAATATAAATTTGTAGAAAATGTTATGATGTTGGAAAAAATGGATTACTAATACTGGTGTGAAAGTCTTAGATGTAACAGGTTAGAAGGATACATTTACAGGTTTGATGATTTGTAGCTATGCAGGTAATGATGTTTTCAGCATTCTGTTCAGTGAAGCAGATTAAACACTTGCAACAGTCTGAAAAAAGATTTCAAGTCAAAGAGCTTTCAGTGAAAGGTGACTTGCTTTTTGATCATACAGGGTTTCTCTTTATTGGTTTTGGGTTTAGGTTTTGGGGTTTTTTATTTGTTTCTTTCTTTCTTTTGGGAGGGACTGGGGTGTGAAAGTCATGAGCTCATTCCTATATCCATTATACAACTGAATTACAACTCATTCCTATATCTAGTTGTGTAGTCTGTCCATTAAAAGTTCTTAGATGTTTATTAAGGTAAACACAATTTAGGTAAAGAATTTCTGCAAAAAAGCTAAAGTTACTTGCTAATGTAAGAGAAAATGAAAAGCATCTAATATTTTCTACTAAAAACTACCACACTAATAGTATTCAGGGTTTTTATATACAGAGCAAAAACAACATTCAGCAACACTGGATGTCTGTTGATAAAAAATTGTCTTAATGTGAAAGGAAGTAATCAGAATCGGCACTATTACTGCTTGCCAACGTTTCTGAAATTATTCAGGCTTTTTAGAAAATTGCAGAAAAAGGAGGGAAGGAATGATCTTAATTTAATTGGAGATGACCTGTGAATATTTAACATCATGGTGAACAGACGTGATGTGATTAGATACTCAATCCTCCTAACCAGACTGTGCCAATTATTTTGGAAACAGATGTTCCAAGAACAGACCAAGGATACTGGACAGAAGATCTAATGACTTAAAAGCTCTGGGCAAGGAGGAAGCACCCTCATGTTAACGAGCTCCTTTCAATATGGGGAGGTCCAAGTCTTGGGCTTTATAAATATGAAGGTAACGAAGGAATCACAGGGGAAAAAAAAACTAAAACAAAACAAAAACCAAACAACAAACAAAGCTAAAACACACAAAACTGGCAAGAATGAATTGCTAATTTGCAAGGCCTGGTTACTAAGATGGTGATCTAAATGACAAGAGACACCAACTATGCAAACCTTGAAGGAAAAATTTGTCTAAAAATATGTATTAAGTTTTGCCCCTCTCCCTTTTTTTTTTTCCTTTTTTTTTTCTTTGAACCAACTACTTCCAAGTAGGTATTTGTCTCACCTTTATTTGAAATCTACACTGCTGTTGGTAGAATGTGTTTTTTTACTTGTTCAGCTTTCTCCTAATTATTAGATCAAATGATAATAGGCTATAACTTTAGCTCAGAATCTGCTATTCATTTATATAATCAGAGTCTCAACGGCAAAGAATAATAGTTTTATTACCACTTCAGCATTGGAATCATAGTATTAAAAAGAAAAATAGCAGAAAATCCTTATAAAATAGCACTGACAGGTTTTTTTTTGTGGCAGCAAATAAGTATATGCAATTGAGTTATTAACAAGAAATAAGCCATAATTTAATAAAAATTATTTTATACATTCATCCTTTGACATTTTTATAAGCCTGACAATTAAAACCTTTGCTGTTTTTGAGGTAAAAAACAAGCAACCAAAACACACATCTGAATCAAAACCCAGAAAAGAACCCACTCAGTTCTCCTTCCCTATTTTCTTCTTCAGTTTTTTTCTTATTAAAATCTTCAGAGGTAGATAGTCCGCCTTCCTAAATACACACACACACACAACACCTCAGTCATCTCTGTGCCTAATACCAAGGATGCAAAGACTCGTACTGACATGAGAGGAGATTCAGGACCTTAATTTTCACTTGAGCTGCAATTACCTAAATTGCTGAAGAGACTGAGGCACCAACTCATCTGAAAACTTTCCTACAAGTGTTCCTACCCTCAAAAATGATGAACTGGACAGTTATAGGGAGAGGTAGAATTTTCCAAGTAGATGTTATTCTTCAATTCACACCTTCTTTGAATTAGAGTGAAAGAAGTATGGACCAGGCACTTGAATTTCAGTGTTCTTTCTCATAATTTTTGCAGTCAAGTTTGTGTTGTTTTAAAAACACGATGCTTCATGAATATGGATCTTTATTGTATATATTTTTATAAATAAAACAGGATTTTGTTTCCTCTGGACCCCTTGTGATGCCTGTGAAGTCCCAAAACCAGAATTCTTAAGTTTTTCTTGCTTTTTCAGTTTCAAAGCATCTGCAATAATATGAGGACTGTGTTGCAGCCCACAGAGTTGCTTTTAAAACATGAAATCACCCTCTGTGTCTGCTGTCTCCAAAAGCACACATAAACTTTGCCCAGAAAGTGACAGACAACACAGTCCAGAGTCATTCCAGGAGATATGTGAACAATCTGGATCACCAGTAATCAAGTATTCAGGTTTGCTCTCTGATTTTGTTTTATTTACCAGTGTAAGTAGAGCAACAGTATCCTTCTCTGAAAACACTCTCTGATATATGTGATCTTACTCCTAGAAATTGTGTGAGTATTCAAATATATCAGCTGCTACTGAGTGAAATTTACACTTTTAGTTTTTGTTCTATTCCCAGGATATTTTCCCTATGGCAGCTGCTTCAGTCCACCTGGGCCTAAAGCTGCAGCTTTGATGAATTATAGGGAGCCTTTCCATCAATCTGATAGAAGCTATTATTTATATATGATTTGTTACTAGATAATATGTGAATAGAAGTTGAAATGGTTCCTCCCAATTCCTACACTGGTATTATTTCAGGACTGAGGTCCTAAGCCACACTGTAGAGGTACTAGAACTTTAATACACACGATCAATCAGTTAACTTAAGACAGAGATGGAATATTTTGAACACATGATTCTTCCTACCATCTATGATCACATCGTCTCTATTTTTCTTCATTTAAAATTGTAAAGCATCCAGATATATAATGAACACTACATTTCTTCAATGTATATATGTGTACACAGGTATCTGTGCATGCACAGTGTGAACATCTACACACACTATAAACATATTTTCTCCTCAGAAATGTCACTTGAATAAATCTTTGTTGGCATGCTTACTTTTTCTATTACTGTTTGATTATTTTACTATTTTTCGTTGTTCCTAGCCATCCAGTCAAGAGCATACACCTGCAAAAGGCCTTTCCAAGAGGCAGTCATATTCTGTGATCCACAAAGTAAGATAGGAAGCAAAATTATATTGCTGTGACATCTGTCCGTCCATGTGCTGTAGTTTCCATAATCCATTAAAGCCAATCTACAGATTATACTGATGTTTAACCTTATTGAAAATTCAGAATAAAATCAATAATAAATTGCAAAAGGATAAAATGGACATGGACATAAAAAAAGCTTATATACAATTTAAAGTATATTTTAATTAAAATAGAACCAAGTGGTGTTCCAGGGGTTTTATGCACTAATAAGATGAAATTATTTCAGATTCTGTACTGTACACTAAACATCCATGCATAGAAGTTAGCACTTGTATTCCAGGGGAAATAGCATGAAAAATAAATCATGGTAATAAAAAGTTGCTACACACTTTTGTTCACTGAAGACACCTTAATCACTTAGTATTAAATATTCCAGTTGTTTAATCTCCAATATTTTAATCTAAAGCTTTCTTTTCTTTGTGAACCTGTACTGTATGTTGAAATGAACATGCCCCTCTTTTATTTAAATTAGCCTGAACAATTATAATTATGTTGCTTATATCACCAAAACCAAAAGTTTATCAGTTATTGCACACGCGCAGTAGTTACAGTAACTTTGTGTGGTATGATGCCAACACGACGCTTTCAGAATCCCAAAAGCTATAATCTTATTAATGCATGACCATTTGGGATATGAATATTACTGAGAGGACATCTCCTTTCAGTCTAGTTTCCTCTGGAGAAGGAAACCCAAGAGTAGGAAAAGATCCCATACTGCTGAACTCCTGCATATTTTTCTGCTGGACAAGAACCAAATGTTATTGTAGAGAAGCCAACACCACCACTATAGTACCACCATTCCTACTAGGGGGAAGAGGAAGCCTTAAAACGAACAATGCTTGAAAATAAGGTATGGGAAATAAAAAAGACAAAGGTTTCTATATAAAGTATCACCATCTGTCCAAGGCATTTATGGGAAATTATTATGATGAAGCCTGCTTTGAAGTTCTTTGCAGATCTGCATGTGTTTATGTTTCTAATGCACCTGTTTCCCGGCTTTCCACTGGGGGAAAGAAAAAAAAAAGCAAATCTGGTTTTCACTTGTGCCCTGTGTAATAGGAGAGTCTGGCCACAGGGTGGTACACCAGCCATGTTTAACCGAAGGCTTCGGGGATGCATCAGGCAGCTCGGGTGTGCCCTCTGCCAGCAACACTCCACCAGCAACAACAATCTGGTGAGTTCAGAGTAACTGGCCATGAGCCAAGGGCATACGTTTACAAAAACTAAGACAGAAAAAACCCACAGAAGAACCTGAGAATCTACCTATGAATTCTAATAATATGGTAGTATTAATACTACATAAATGCACATATCTGTTTACATACAACTAAAAACATTAATTAGGGTTTTAGTTTTAAATAATACATTTTAATTTCATCTGACTAACTAGGGGGGGGGGGGGGTGGAATCAAACTAGATGAAAAGAACTTGTTTCCAGTCAATAAACTTTAGGGTTAGATTTCAGGTTAAAGAGGATCTGTACTGTGTCAAATGTGAAATGAAAAAACACAACTTCTGGCATTGACACATTTTCTATTCCAATAAGAATAAATGCCTAAAATACGAACTACACTTTTTTATTGTTTTCCTATTTACATTAAAATATTTTGTTAGCACGCTCCATAATTTTAAATAAATTACAGGGTTCTGTACCTATTAACTAATTTCAACATCTACCTTCCTTGCCACTACCCATCTTTTCAATTAAAAAAATGGACTTTTTCAACTTCAGTTACCTTGTCTAGGCAAGAGGGATACTCGATTTAAATAACTACAAACAGTTTTCTTGGGTACTAGCATCTTTTTAAAAAGAGCTAAGTAAGAAATATTAACTACTACACTGATTCCTCTGCTTTGACTCATGGATGAAGTTCTGGGCATGGATTTAAGTGACACTGTGGAATTCAAATGCAAATTTAATTACAGATTGATATTGACATAAACAGGCAGAGAACGAAACCTCTCTTTGGAACTGGAATGCGACCATTTAGCAATGCAATAATATTTAAAATTGCTTTCACAGAGCTTTTCTGAACTCAGCAATATACAATGAGACACAAAGGGAGGCATTTTCTAAGAGACATTCAGCAATAGTGTCTCTCTGTCATAGGTGACTAATACTTCCTCCTGCATCTTAGAGTTTTCCCTAAGATTTTCCTTTAGCGTTCTTTCAGTCTAGAGCAGGGCTCCACCTCATATCAAGTAAAACCAAGGACGCTTTTTTGCCTCAGGACAGTTAATGATAGTTTACCATTTTTAATCGCCATGCAGGATTCTATAAAATAGAAATGCAGTTATCTCATGGAACCTACCTCTTTCACATGATCTGCCAAGGTACCCCGTGCCAGAGCAGTCACAAACATATCTGTTCCACCCATCCCTGCATACACCATTGTTTTTACAGGGGTTGCTAAGGCAAGGTTTTGCAGTTTCTCTTGAGCATGAGGGTTTTACACCAGCTGTGCTTTGAATTTCAGCCATCTGACGAATATCTTTGCTTTGACCATCAATAAATAAATCCCTAATGCAGCCGACGTATCCATAATTGAGAAGTGCTGTCCACACTTCTGTTGGGAAGATGAGGCCTGCTTTATTTTCTGGTAAGCCTCCAAGATATAAGTCATCATCCAAGTCCAGGATTTCACTTTCCCCTGGTGCAGTATATGGTGTACGTAATGTGTTCACAGATATGGTCCCTGAAAAGACAACAAAATGAATGGTTTTCAAGTCATTCATCCGCATGTCACATTAGCTCCTGACAAACAGCTATACATGAAGCATAGGTATCTTATTTGTACATCTACAGAAACATAGATACACTTCACTATTCTAATTATAATGTAGTATAAATACTGTCAGGAAGTGGATGATGTAAAAACCTTTATGTACAATACTGCATGATCACAGTATGAAAAAAAAAACAAAACACAGTCAAAATCATCCTACCTATCTTGTAGGGGAAGGGGGAATGCAGTTATTTTCAGATATATCCTCACTATGCAACAGCAACAACAAAAATCTTCACTACCTCATATGGGCTTCAAAAGATTAAAGATTAAGGCTGAGGTTGCATTGATACATTGCAACCTGGGGGGCAAATCTCTGTCTTTGGTTTGGATCCAAAGACACTGTATTTTAGAAGACTCTCACCACTTTCAGTGGGCTTCAGATAAGAATTTCTCCTTTAAGTGCAGAAGAAAAATACTCTCATCATCTACCAGGCAGGTAATCATTAAGAAGGTAGTGATGTGCTCCTAGAGGGAAAAATCAATGCCTCTGACACTTACCTTGAAATGTGTGCATGTTACAAAGACAGGCAGAGAAGATGTATATAGATCTTCAGAAAACCAGAAGTATCTTTTCAATTTAAGTTTAAAAATTAAATAAACAAAATTAAACCTAAAATAGTGTCCTTTTTTTTACAAAGTGTCTGAATAAAGAAACTGTAATCAACTGCAAAGATCCTTTTTGGTTATACATTTTAAAAATAGTGAGGTATGCAATTTTTACAATTTGAATAAGCAGAAAAACAAATTTAGTACATGAAGTCACAGAACAGACTTATGTCATCAAATTTAATTTTATTTTTAAGTAAAGTCACTTGAAAAAAAAATCTTCATGAAGATCTTCACAGAAGTGACTTGTTATCATTCTATGTGGGTGCAAAAGCAAACAAAATATAAATCAAAACATTATATAAGTCACCAATTACTATAATGCACCAGGCACATCATGTAACAGTGATCTCCTGAACATGTCATTAAAAATTTATTAATGATGACAGACACTGAAGAATCACATTTATCATGATAAATTTATCATATATACATATACAAAACTAAATATGATTCACTGTCTCCACTCTTAGCCTGGAACAGATTCCCCAAGATAACACTGATTATCAAAAATGCTTCCACTGTCGTAGGAGTTGTGCATAGGAATAAAAAATTCAGATTATTCTTTTTTTAGCATACATACTAAAATGTGAGTTTTAAGCAAACAAAGGCGGGTCAGAAAAAGATCATTCTCTTACTTGAATACATCCTAAAATTTAGGCTTCTCTTTTAGCAATGGACTCCTCTGGAAGCTGTGTTTTTTCTGTTCTTTTGTTGGTCTGATAGGTTAACTTCAACAACATGGGCAGAATGAATAACTAAAGAATTTGGATCTGTTGTGAAAGCTCCTTGGGGTAAAGACCTCAGGAGTTCCAACTCCCTTGTGAGACTTGAGATATATGGATTTTAGAAGGGCTGGATACCACTGCAAACAGTCTCCCTACTATAAGAAGAGATCTAAAAAGATAAAACAAAGGTTTGCAAAGCATTTTCACATTTTTATAAGCATGTATAAAGAATGAGGATGTGGTCAATTTTCCCTTTTATGTATTATCAGAAATGTGTCAGTTGAATAATCACGTAGATGTAAAAATGAACTTTCAGTCTTAAGTGTAAGAAATAGGCATGTTGAAACAAGATTCTTTTTCTTCCAAACCTCCATCTGTTTAAAACTGATAAGATTATTATGTTTTGCTAAGTCTAAAAATTTGTATTACTGCTCAGATTCTCGAAGCAGAATTTGGCACTTGTATGGAACAGTTGCTGTACATTTGACGTCAGGCATGCAAGCATAAACATTTTGAAGTTTGATCTTATTAATCAGCTGCATCAAACAAGGACACCTATGAATGACCTGTCAAATCAAGATAGCTAACTTTTCAGAGAGCATCCTGGGCATCAAGAAGGACTGCTAACAGACAATAGGTCATTTCTCCTTTAAAAAAATTAAAGATGCTGTAAATCATACTTGTCCTCACAGTATTTCTTACTGTTGCTTACTGCTACTGTTGCTTGCTCCCATCTGTTGCTGTACAGGCTAATTTAGGACCAAATGCTTTAAACCTATATTCAGGCAGCACCCACTTGTGCACCTACACAAGTTAACTCACTGCAGCCTCCAACCTCAGGCTCATGAATGCTGTTTTCTATCGGATAAAGACATTTATATTTTCAAGATATTCAAGACAACTTCTTGGACTGCTTTTCTTGTTTACTTTCAATGCACAGGAAAAGACAGATAAATCTCTGCTAGTGTAGCTGCAACATTACATGGTGTTCCAAGCAGAAGCTTTGCAAGCACGGAAGGCTTAGAAAGGCGCATGATAAAGAGAGCTTGTAGATCACCACTATCCTCTGGTGACTGTGAATTATAGTTAAGTGATGGATTGAAACAGGAAACTTTTCTTCTGTATGTCATAAAGGATTACCTAGAAGAGAGCTTAAGTATTATTTTGAACAGTTAGCAACAGTTTCTTAAATAAACGAAGTTTTTACCTTCCCAAGAAATGAAACCCCATAAAACATGCCCTGGGAGAAGTCCTCTGAAATCTTAGTGCAATCACAGCATCTAATGGCTATGGGTAGAAAAACATGTCAGGAAACAACTCATCTGTGCATCTTTTTCATGTTTTAGAAGGCCACAAAATCTCTATTATACAGCTGGACTATCTTCAATTTACTGCTGGACATGTCCATGACATTCCAACTGACTGCCATACTGTGTGCATTATCCTCAATCAAAATACTGTGAATTACCTCTATTTAGTTCTTTCAGCTGAGAGCTACACTAAGTCACACAGCACCTTCAAAAGACCCAAAGCAGGTACGTAGGAGCTTGAACAAAATATCATATAGCACATTGTCTGGAACAAGAACTAGGGCTATAACACAGATAGGCTGTAGTCTAGCTAATAGCAGACAACCCATGCCTGGGCACCAAGAGTTTCATGCTATCAGTTACCAAGTTGTCCTGCTTTCCAGCTGAACTTCTAATAGCATGTCCTGGCAATCATACAACCGTCAAACCATCACTACTCTTGGCACCCAAATTACCTTTTATGTATCTCTGACAGGTAACGCAAACTTTACTCACTAATTGCTTTGTAAATGGAGGTGAAAAAATTCCAAGAAAAAGAAGGGGAAATAAAAAAAACATTCCAAAATACAGTAAAAATTACAGGGTCTTGTAAGTATCCTAAAATAACATGTAGAACTCAAGTTCATAGAATGTGGGCCTACAGAAAAGAAAGGATGGATCTATAAGCACTTTTAGATTCACAGAGCATGCAGAGCTGTGACAGGAGCATGTTGCTTTATCTTGGTGAGACTTTTGGGGGAGATTTTAGTTTGTTTGTTTATTGTCCTGTGGGTTTGTTGTTGTTCTGGGATTTTTTTTTTTAAAGCCTGTCATCTTTCTTGAGGGAAACTTTTTAATTTCTACTGAAAACATCTTAAGTTGGACTTCAGGACAATGGCAAGTGCTACCTCAGAAACTGGGGACTGTAATGCATACCCCTTTGACAGATTTCAATTCTACTGTCTCTGGGAATTATAGGCAGATTAAAAGGAATTGTTTTGTCAAATCACCAGTGTGCCCCAATTCATTTGGATGTTTCTACTTATGAATGAGAAGAGGCATCACTTTCCACAGAAGCAGAAAGAAGGAAAGCTAATGGAGCCTACCATCTTCAGTGGTCAGCACAAGAAAAGGTTAGTAAATTGCCCTGTAAAGATACTGGAACATCAATCCTTCTCAAGACAGAATTGTCAGGTTTGACAAGAGAAAAGAATGGGACTATTTCTTTGAAAAGAGCAACACTGAGACAAGAATGCCTGCCAGGAAACAAGCAGCTTCCTTGCAAAGTTTTTTAATACTCAAAAGAGGAAACATTGTATTTCTATCAAAATAAGAAAGAAATGGAAAAATGCTGATAGCATGTGGTTTGTCCAGCCTAAAAGAAGAAAAAGGGAATGAGTGAAAGACAAGTGGGGTGACTTATTTAGTCTGGGAATTCATGACCTAGCTTCAGACAAGTAGCATTTCTAATCTCCAGAAACTGGACATAAATTTAATGACCCTATAATGACTTATGGATACTCTGATTCTGCAGCATTTTACCTGAGAACAAAGTGCAATTTAAAGATTCAGAAACTCCTTTATGTATTGGAAAAGCAGTTTGAGAAAAACTAATGAAATTACAGTTTTCAGCAAGAATTACTGACTTTAAGAGTAACTGATTAATGAGCAGTTCTTCACAGGAAGAGTCTACAATATAAATCAACAATAATACTGTCCTGGTTATAGTGACCAGGACCAGTTTGTCACTGTGTGGGTGTGGCTAAGACTGTGTATTCTACACCCTCTAT
>JAWWEU010000111.1:11629510-11675577 GCA_035583155.1 Acropternis orthonyx | reverse complement strand
TAAATTGTAGTTCTGACTTGCAGTCTTTTTGTGAGTTGGGTTCTTTTCTCCTGCTGGTTTACCTTAAACCAGCACAAATATACATGAGAAAAATGGGAAATACATTGGGGGCTATAAAGAAGTCTATTGTACCACTTTACTGAGCATTGATAAAATTTTATTTTGACCTCTGAGAAAGATGTATATCAAGTCAAGGAGACTGCAGAAGATGGTAACAAAAGTGGTCAAGAGCTAGAGAACATGACATATAAGGATAGGAAGCAGCTGGTGTTTCTTAGTCTCTAAACTGGAGACTGACATAACATTGAAATCATAAGTATTATAGAAATATGACATAGGGGAAAAATGTGGTGTACTTTGTGCCTGTTATGGACAAGAAAATTATGGAAAAAATGTCTTCTTGTGCATAGAGATTTATTCATAGCATGAATGATTACATGTGAAAGTCGTGCAGTGTCCACTGCTGGAGTTAACACCTGTCAAGACACACAAGTATATTATCACTACTTTCATTGGAGGGATAAAATACTGGAGCTCTCAAGGTCACCCCATCTCAATTTTTTAAGAGCTTACGAATAAATGAAATTTTCCTTAAAATGCAATATAAACTCATTCTTCAATATATGCAAACTATTAACATCTGTTAAAACAGGAACATGACAATCTGTTCTTAAAAGGTTAAAAACATGTGGGAAGTAATATATAAAACTGTATATGTAAAAGAAAGAACCTGCAACACAATACATGTAATTGATATCAACAAAGCACTACTTACAGCAAGACACTAATTATAGTTAAGCTCTAATTACATACTCTAGAAATAATTTCTGGTATTCAAGCTGAAATTCTAACTTTAGTTCAAAATTTCAGTGACTTAGGCCTTAAATGCTATCTACCTATGAATACACTGATACATTTTGTTTTACGCTGCCCTACACAATTGAGGTTGACGAGAAGATTAATTTTCTCTCTGATTTCACTGTGTACTGATGATTTCCAGATGATGAATGGTGGTTTAGTAAAAAAAAACACTTGCAAGGTTATCTTTGAATATGGAAAACAGTTTAAAAATTTTTAGACAATACTTAAGTCTCAGAAAACAGTTATTAAACCTATTTTTACTGTGTTACAAGAAACACTGTGAGCAAAGACCTTTACAGCTGCTTCATGATCAGTTTTCATTTAGTTTGGGGGTTTGGGGTTTTTTCCCATTCTTTTTTCTGCAGAATTAGCAGTACTGTTAAGAGTAGAACAGACAAACATTTCCCTTAGGTATGAGTTAATGAGCCTCTCCAATCATATTCATTATCTCAGCAATTTACTTTTTCATAAGACTATGTATAAGAAACTAAATCATATTTCTAAACTTGTCTCAAACCTCATCAGTTAAATATGAAAATTATAACTACAGCTCCTACAACTATTCTGATCTCTATGCTTACTTGATGTGGCCTATTCAGTTGCTTCTGCCCAGGAAAAACATTTGCTCATAAAGAAGCAGTGAAAAATCAGAGTAAGATATGAATTTTAAATACACTTTACATCTTGTGTGCTAAAGCAGGATATAACAGCTGTGATGAGGACTGTGACCAGAGCATACAGTCCATGGCCAAGACAGGGTACATGTGGAACAGCTAAGAAGCTACTGTCCTTCACAGGAATTCAGGATATACAATTCAGGAGTACTGGGGGGGAAACTCAGCTCACTATGACAGGACACAGCAGGTCGTGTCCTTTGTTGCATACTGAGCAAGAAAGATGGAACAGTGGAGAAGGTATGAAAATTTCCTTTAGTTAACCCTGGGAAATATGATCTCAGGAGCTCCTTCTTACCAAATATCTGCTTTTTAGAAAAGGAAGCACTCAGAGTAAGTCTTAAAGGCAACAGAATGGGATTATAGGCTGAAAAACTTCTGTAAGAATAATAGGTCAAAAGTTCCTTCAGGAAAAGGAAATCAAAAAGCATCATCTCTTTTCTCTTCCTTGTATCTCTCAAAATCTGAGAAGATTGGCAGAATTTACGATTTAAAAATATGTCCTCAATCCTTACATCTCCCTCCCCTCCTCCACTGCAGTCCCAGACAGGCAATGGCAAAGTCAGTATTTAGAGTGGATGCTCACTGTGACTGAGACTCTAGAAGAGAGAAAAGAATGAAAAATAAATCTAGTACTTGCTGATCCAGCTAATATGAAAGTCAAAGAAATTAACAAAGCTCCTTGAGAAATGTCACAGCATTCTACTATCAGAGGCAACCACTCTACATTGGATTTGAAGGCTGGGAGCAAAAGGTTGCAAGACACTAACGTAATTAAAAAGAAAATCGTCACAGTTTATTTGAGCTACTTATCCATTAGCAGAAGAATCTCTTCCTTTATACTTGATAGCTAGGGAAGTATGTGGTCAACAGCGACAAGAAAGTCTCAGAAAAGCACCTTTTTCTCTATACAAAGTATATTCATTAATTTGTATAAAAATTCTGAAGGTACACAAAAGTAATCATATTCATGTGATTTCCAGTATGTTTGGTTTGGGCTAGAGAAAAGAAACAAAAAAGCATCCTGAAATAGTAAAGTGAATTTTATGATTCATGAAAAAAAACACACCAACACACATAATGAGATGCACAACTCCAAGAGGTGGTGAAGTTTTGAACACTAGATGGTGGAGTTTGAGATCCTCAGGGCAGTGAGGACGGTGCACAGCAAGCTCACTGCTCTGGACTTAAGGACAGCAGATTTTGGCCTCTTCAAGGATATACTCCATAGAGTTCCATGGGAAAGAGCCCTGGAGGGCAGAGGGGCACAAGAATGCTGGCTTGATATTCAAGGATCATTCCTCCAAGCTATGGAGTGATGCATCCTGACAAGGAGGAAATCAGGCAAAAACGCAGGAGGCCACCATTGATGAATAAGGAGCTGCTGAGCAAACTCAGAGCAAAAACAGGTTTCAGAAGGTGGAAATGAGGACAGGTGGCCTGGGAGAAATATAAGGAAATTGGAAAAGAAGCTAGGAATAAGGTTAAGGAAGCCAAGGCCCAGTTAAAATTGAGTCTGGCCAGGCATAGCAAGGGTGACAGGAAGGGCTTCCATAGATATGTGGCAAACAAAAGAAAGACTAGGGATAATGTGAGCCCTCTCCAGAAGGAAATGGGAGACCTGGCTACTGTGGATAAAGAGAAGGCTGAGGTTCTCAATGACTTCTAAGCCTCAGCCTTCAATGGCAAGTGCTCCAGCCATGCTGCCCAAATTGAGAAGGACAAATGCAGGGACTGGGAGAACAAAGAGACGAAGCTCACTGTAGGAGAGGATAGGGTTTGAACCATCTAAGGAACCTGAATGTGCACAAGTCCATGGAACCTGATGAGATTCATCTGCAGGTCCTGAGGGAGCTTGCTGATGAAATTGCTAAGCCACTATCCACTATCTTGGAAAAATTGTGGCAGTCAGATGAAGTCCACAGTGACTGGAAAAAGGGAAATATAATCATCATTTTTAAAAAGGGGGAAATGGAGGACACAATGAACTACATGTTGGTCAGTCTCACCTCTGTGCTAGGCAAGATAACGGAGCAGATACTCTTGGAAACTACACTAAGGCACATGGAAAACAAAGAGGTGATTGGTAACAGCCACCATGGCTTTACAAAGGGGAAAATCATCCCTGACAATTTGGTGAGCTTCTATGACAGGGTACAGCACTGGTAGTAAGGGGAAGAGCAACTGGCATTGTATACCTGGACTTATGGAAAGCATTTGACACTGCATGACATCCTTGTCTCTAAGTTGGAGAGACATGGATTTGATGGATTGATCACTCAGCGGATAAAGAATTGGCTGGATGGTTGCACGCAGAATTGTGGCCAATGGCTCATTGTCCATGTGGAGACCAGTGATGAGTGGTGTCCCGCAGGGGCTGGTACTGGGGCTGATACTCTGGGATCAAGGGCACCCTCAGCAAGCTCACTGATGACACCAAACTGTGCGGTGCAGTCAACACAGTGGAGGGAAGGGTTGCCATGCAGAGGGACCTTGACAAGGTTGAGAGGTAGGCCTGTGTGAACTTCACAAGGTTCAACAAAGCAAATCAAAACTCCTACACTTGGGTCATGGCAATCCTAGGCACACCTACAGGTTGGGCAGAGAAGTGATTGAGAGCAGCCCTGCAGAGAAAGACATGGGGGTGATGGTTGATGAAAAGCTCAATATGAGCTGGCAGTGTGTGCTCACAGCCCAGAAAGCCAACCAAATCCTGGGCTGCATCAAAAGTAGCATGGGCAACAGGTTGAAGGAGGTGATCTTCGTCCTCTGTTCTGCTTGTGTGAGACCCCATCCTGACTACTTCATAAAATTCTGGTGCCTCCAACATAAGTAGGACATGGAACTGTTGGAGCAAGTCCAGAAGAGGACCACAAAACTGGTAAGAGAACTGGAGCACCTCTCGTATGAAGTCACACTGAGAAAGTTGGGGCTGTTCAGCCTGGCAAACAGAAGGTTGTGTGGAGACCTCGTACCAACACTCCAGTTTCTGAAGGGGACCTCTAGGGAGGCTGGAGAGGGTCTCTTCATCAAGAACTGTAGTGATAGGACAAGGAGTAAAGGGTATTAACTGAAAGACAGGAAAATTATGCTGGATATTAGAAAGAAATTCTTTACTGTGAGATTGATGAGATACCGGAACAGGTTGTCCAGGCAGTCTGTGGATGACCCAGCCATGTCAGTGTTCAAGGCCAGGTTGGGTAAGACCTTGAGCAACCTAGTCTAGTGGGAGGTGGGAGGGGGAGTTGGGCCTTGATGATCTTAAAGATAATCATATATCTTTATGATATGATATGTGATAAAGATATATCATATAGATAGTCATAAAGAACTAATCTAAACACTTAACACATCAGAACTTTCTAATCCAATTATAAGAAAACAGGAAAATATAGTTCATTATTTACTTTAACTGCTAGACGGTAATTTTACTTGGTTAAATCCGATGGTCATGATTCTACTTAGCCAATATGCTCATTAAGAAAAATAACAGTATTGCTGGTGTTATTGGTACTTCTACTGGAAAGTATTATTGGATGTATTAGAATAATAGAAAAACTGATGTCAGGTTCAGACTGCAACTAAAAATTCAGTCTGTCAATCCATAAGCCTATATATTTTATCATGTACTCCTGTTCAATGTTTTAGAGTGAAGAGGTATTATGGTCAGTTTTCAAGAGTGACCAGATAAATAAATTTCACCCATCTTGATCACAGGCAAGTCATCAGATGGATTAATTTGATTATTTGTACTTAAAAACATTTTGTGATCCTGAACACCAGGTTTGTTTCTCAAAATTAGTTTACATTCTTGCTGATGTTCATCAACAGTTTGAAAAATTAAAGTATGCCCTGAACTCTTAATGGCACTTGTGAGCTACATTTTTTGTGAAGCAATGAAAATGCAGAACATATCTTCAAATGTAAACAATTGGTATGCATTTCTTACTTTATAGTTCTGTTGGCTTTGGATATAAGAATATACTTTGCTTTCAGCTGAGTCCCCCAGGCATGATTATTATGGGATTTACTGCCTCTTACGAATCACTGAAACAGCACTTAAGAAGGAAGTCTGAAATGAAGATTGTAGTATAAATAATATAACTGCTGGATATTCCGTCCCAACTGAGGATTGTGAGAAGCTGTGTTTTGTTGTTTGGTTAGGGTTTATTTTCTTGTTTGGTTGGGGTTTATTTGTTCTTATTTGGTTGGGTTTTTTAACCTCAAGAAATGTAAATAAGCAACTGACATAATATAATTAAAAGTCAAACTTGCTACAATTAGAATTTGAAGCCACACAGCCCAGGATTCAAATTATTATTTTTCATAATCATAGGGCAGATCAATTGAATTTGGTCTGATTTTCCACATGGGTTTGACTGAAATCTTCAATTTAAGCCTGCACCTAATATTTGCTTGATCTGAAATCTGATTTGTGAGTAATAAGAAAGTAAATCATAAAACGGTGACTTTTTGGGGGTTAAAATTTCAGAAGGAAATTGTAAATGCAAGTTATGGAAAAGGAGTCACCAGAAAGCAGAAAGTGGGGAAAACCCCACAAAATCCAAAAGAGGAGTTTATATTTTTCAACACTGAATTTCAGAGTGTACATAAACTTTAGATTGAATACCATTATTAATCAGAACACTCTTTGATGGACAGAATTACAAACGCATTACATTCCCCAGTTCCTTCCTCTCCAAATTCTGGCATGAACTACAGGAAAGATACCATAGAAGAGAATTGTCCTTCAATTAATGTATATTGATTATTTGCTTAAGCCAAGATATATACTCAAGATCAGATGCAGTTGAAACACAATGACAATTTCACTAGTTAAAAGCATTTTATGCCATATTATAATTTCAGTAGAATTAGGAAGAGTTTATGAATTCTTAATTTTTACCCTTTTTGTTGAAATAATTTTTTGAATAAACTACTACACAATAAGAAACATACTGACAGAATGCAGCAAGGCAATTATTTCCATTTCTGCTGATATGTGTTGTTAGCCATTCATTACCATATCATTTAATTATGCTGAGACCTGCTGACATGATTGGAAGTTCTGTGCTGTTTCTGTGAGCCAGCTATTCCCTGTGTTGGAGATTACTTGCAATAATCCTTTTTTGCTTTATTTTCATTCTTGAAATTTGCTACTTCAGCTATTCGGTGTAAGCAAGCAGAGAGGGAGATTACAGTTGGTTTTTCAAGTACACAACACACTTATTTGCAAGATTAAGCACTTGATTAGCCGATAATGTTAACATAAGATATTTTACTCAGCAAATTACATCATTCTGGTACCTGAAAATAAAGACTTCACTTCCCTTAATTTTCAGATGATGCACAACTCTGTGGCAACATTAGTAGGTACCCAGTATTCCTTCAGATACAACAGGAAAAAACACACTTAATCCTAAGAAAAAAAGCCTTACCTGATCGTCCATCCCGTTGAAAATCCACATGATACCATTCACCATCATTCACCTTCTTCTGCAAGGCTTTTATTTTTATAGTACCTGATCCCATGTCTAACAGCAGGTAGAGGTGGCCATCAAGCATCTCAATGGCAAAAAAGTCAACCTTCACCATCTGTGGATGTTTGGCATCTTTTTGGTGCCTTGGTTTTCCATGACTGAAAAGAATTAGGCCATTTGGCTCAGTTGTACGAAAATCAAATGATATTGAGCCTGTTTTCTTGGCATTCCATTTTGGCAAAGAGATGAATGACTCTGGTGTTTCAAATGTGATTGGATCTAATGTTGCAACATTCTCACATTTAAATGCTACAACCCCATGAATCTTCATTTTAGGATCTCCTTGCTTGGCAAGTCGAGATAACTCCAACCGGACGTCATTATTTTTATATACAACCTGCAAGCAAAGCAGAGAATTTACTCAGAGAAACCTGAGCATTTTAACCAAGCATATATAATCCTGAACAGGCACATTATTTAAAGGATAATAATGATATATCAGTATGATAATTTACATACACACAAAATTAAATAATTATTTTCATTGACTAATGATTTAATAATTGTTTTCATTAAACCAAACAAAGTTGGTCTAAAAATATCCCTAGAGTTAATTCTAACAATCTGAAAGAATCTACACATAATTTATACTGTGAGTTGCAAATTAGCTTGTGTGGCCTTGATTACTTAAAAGGCCTCTTTGCACAGCCATTCTGCTAAAATAGAGAAGTATTAGATTTCTTCTTCCTCCAAAGCCTTTATCACTGTCTTAACTCTACTGTTCACGTACAGAAAATGTACCAAGGTCAGATACCTCATAACTGAACATCTTTTCAGTTTGTCCTTGGGGCTGAGGAATAGTAGATTCATGGTATCCATGAGGCTATAAGATAGGCAAACTAGCATCATACAGATCAAAGCAGACAAAACAAGGGAAATCTTTGAGCCTGTTCAATTGGACAAAAAATAAATCAACTTACGTATTTCCCCTGACTGAAGATTTTTCTGATGAAAATGAGAGACAATATTAGTTTGGAATCCAACTGACCTCTGCAGCAAATACTCTTGCTTCAAATCACATTTTTACTTGCTCCAGAGAAGCCTGTCATGATACAACAATTTCCCAGGGTTCTAGTCTTTGTTAGTATATTCTGAAGTTGCTGCTATTTCTGAGCTATCCAGAATAGAAGGGCTACTTAAATGAAGTTCCCTAATATCTAAGGAGTGCACAAATATTTTGTCAATACTTTTAATTGTTCAGTAAATGATACACTCATGCTAAAATACCATTGAAGAGCTGGCTATGACTCCATAGCTACAGAAGCTAAAACTTTCTTCTCTGTTACTAAGGTTAAGCCCTTCATTAAAAAGCAATTTGAAGAAAAGGCAACACCTCAGCAAAACCAAGCACTTTGTGCTGAGGCGTCTTCGTCTACAGATCTATACCATTCAGGACTAGATCATGTCTGGCTCCTGATCCAATATTCAAACTATACAGTGTAGCTGGAAGCTGTTCAGGGACCAATCACTGATTTAGACCTTACATCCCTATTAGTGGTTAGAAAGTGCTTACTGAATACTCAGGATTAATTTCCTCTGAGACCTAGTTTAAACTCACATGAAATCCACTCTGACACACAGAAGCAGAAGACACAGGGGATTCACCACAGAACTGTGCTACTGCTAGAAATCAAAACACTAGCATACACACAATCTAAGATGGGATGCCCCATAATTAATAGTTGCTACTGAAAAATGATGTTTAAAGATAACAGAACAATAAAGAAATGATTGATAGAGTGACAATCTTTTACTGTAAGAATTGTGTTTCAAATTATATCATTATCCACCCTGCAAATTTCATCATAAGACATGGCAGAATTATTCTACTAAAAGCTAATAAATAAGCCTATTTCTTCATTTTATTACAGAGGGTTGAGTACAAGTAATGCTGTTCTCATGGAGGCTGTGTCTCCAAAGAAAACAGATAAACCTCACTGTGGATTGCTGACAGCAGAAATGATACTCTGCCACACAGACGCAGATAATATGTTGCATTCTTTAACTAAAGACATCAGAAGTGAATAGAATTGGACTAAATTGTAACATTAGCGAGTAAGAATCCATATTTCCATTTATCAAATACATCAATAACACCTCAGACATCACAGATAGTGCCAAGGAATTTAGAAAAGTACTAGAGAATAAGTACATGCAAGTGATCTCCCTTTGGAGAGACTTTCTGTCTTTAGAGTGAAGAAAGCCAAAAGGCAGCAGAATGTAGTAAGAAGGCAGTAGCCTGGCAGGTTACTTAGAGATATCTGGTCCCATGAAACATTGGCCACTTTCTATGGCAAAAAGGGATTTTGGATAGCTTCCACTTTATTTCAAGAAGTTACAGGGGGCAACATTTCTAGATTAGACTGGAAAGCACTAAATATTAGCCTGAGGATATGATTAAAAAAAAAAAAAAAGGAACAAATGGGTTTTTATCAGAATTAAATCATGCATGATTTATGATGCATGATTTCATGCAATGAAAGTAAATAAGGCAACAAAGAATATGAGAATAACTTCTTTGCCTGCTGAACAAAGATAGGTTCCAGGACAAGGCAAATAAATGTACAAAGAGATAAATGTATAAAAAGATTGTTTATGGACAAATCAAACTGTCTGATATTAATGAAAGCTGATTAACTGAATATTAAAATTAGGAATTAAAAGCTATATTAGAAAAACTTGGCAGACTAAAGGAAAGATAGGCTTTCCTTGATGCCTAAAACGGCTTTATAGGATTTGAAGTCATTTGTCAACTCAGACAAAATAATTTTTAATAAATGTGGTTCTTGAACAAGAATCTACAGGACAATGTGCAAACAGAAGTATGGGCAACTGTTTTCTCAGTAACTTGTCACCAGCTCTTTAAGTAGCTTAATACATATGAGACAAAAATTGCTACAACAATTGAATAAAAGTGGCAAATATTAACAATTTTATGCCACCAATATTAAAGCATTCTTGGAATCCCTAAACATTGCATATGACAATTTCTAACTTCCATATACCACAACTGAAACTTTATAGCTATTGAGAAGCAAATGACGACATATTATTACATTCATGGTGTGGAAACTGAATAAAGCCTATATCTAAGTTTTAGAGTGCTTATGTTCTATGTTTTAGAATGCTTATATTATTTTAATCTTACTAAATGGAAAATTTGGAACTGAATTATCATGGAAAATTAGTATTAAAACAGGAATTTATGAACCATAACTGAAAAGAACTGTAAATTGCTAACTGAACACAGCTGGCATTTGGAAGCCCATTTCCTGGATTTATGCTGAGCTTCTTACCCCTCTCCCTGTCTGTGAAAAATGTACTCAGCCATCAGTGAAGCACAGCAAACAGGAGAAACACAGTATGTTCACAGAAAGTAGTCATCGTTAAATTTTGAGAAAACAACTGAACATTAAGGAATAATTCTGAGATGAATATCTGCTTTATAACTCATGAAGGTATATGCTTCAGAAATAATAGCCTCTAGGGTACAAATAACTTACTCATTTATCCAATCATTTTGCTTTTTTCTTTTTTTTCCTTCTGGGTACATAAAAACAAACATGTTTTTAACAGGGCTTACATTATCCACTGTTTCCATTTAAGGTGCTCTTTAATGTTAACTCAATATGTTCTCCCTCCATTAGAGACATGGATTAACAATTAGTCAAATGAGGGTGATTTGCGATGGATAAATATTAGAGTCACATTGACCTTTACTCCCACACAACCTACAGTGAGTACCCTTGCACTGCTGTACGCTTTCCTCACATCTATTGGGTTGACCCTGGAAATAACTTTCTTGCTCTTGCACTCACTTTCATACCTGAGCAACAATGTAAGTTTCCTGCACATGAAACTGCCAGTCCCCAGGGAATTGTATTATGCTATTAAGAGCACCTTGAATTTGTTTTATATTCACTGTATTATTCTTAATATAAAGAAAGCTTCAAGACCTCAGTCTTTAAAATATGTAATGACCTCATTCTTGGAAACTGTAAAAGGTCACCTAAATTTCCAAGAGAAATCAGGCAGTTAGCACTTCCTCACATAACTTGCAAACAAGCTATCCAATGCAAGGAATAAATTTGGTTCTAAGACAGACAGGCTAGAACTACATATCATTTCACATCAAGATACAAGCTTGTTTGCTACCATCTAGGCCAACCACATGCTGGGTAACTTGAAATAACACAGTGCTGAGTCTTATCAAATAAATCCACCTATGAGACAGCAAATATTACCTTAAGCTCAGCACTCTTTAACTTGGTCTGTGGTCATCTTGGAGCATAACCTAAATTAATTCATGCTTCCCAAAGATGTATCATGTATATATATTTTTTGCAAGCCAGGGCCTTAATATACAATGAACTCCAAAAGCGTATCAGATCACTACAGATCCTGACAGTGGTCATGGCTGGTGCCTTCAACAACAAAAAATGTAGCAGAGCAGGCAATGAAATTACATTATTAAACCATCAGTATATAAATCTATGAATGATATTGAGAAAAGATGAAGGAAAAGAGAAGAAATTCTTACTAGGGACATATCCTAAATATGCAACCATTCAATTATCGAGTTTAAAAAAAAAAAAACAAACAAACAAACACCAGAACCCTATCAGTTCTTTCTACTGTCCTTATACCACGAGATTTAAAACCATGAAAGATGTGAAATAATTCCAGTTTCAACACTGTTTTCCATTGAATGTGCAGCCCTTCCCACATCAAACACTATGAGTGAAGAAAGGCATTACCTTCAAATATTTCAGAATACTGACCAACTTTGCCAGCTATGATCATTATGATTAAAATCCTTTAAATGACAATGAAGCATTTCTTTCAAATTACTTTATATTATTAAAACAAAAAATTATCCTCAAGAGGCTAATCACATCCCCTGATTTGCAGCATCTAGCTTTCCTTGAGAAGGAAAGAGAAGCCAGGAGCACCTACCATTATGATTTTGCTTCAAAGAGCTTGTTGAGGGAGGTGAGGAAAAATACTTTTGTAAATGCAATTTTAATGAATGGGTGAATCTAGTATCAAAATCTGGTAGAAACTGGATCATATAAATCTTTGTGTTACCATAAAGCAGTATTTTAGTATTTTCATATTTTCACAAAACCTGGTGCAAAAAAACTAGTGCAAACAGTGACAATTAATTCTCTAAAATGGAGATTAGTTTCATCCAAAATGGCTCAAGTAGGTGCTGCTAATCTGCAAGTTGATGCTGCTCAGTGGAGTCAGCAGGAGATAACTTGCTGATGTCACAAAGTGTAACAATGAGGCTTAGAGTTCAGGAAGCCTGAGGAAATTTTTATCAACTTGCTTTAATAGTCACAAGAATTTCCATCCTCATTGAGACCTACCTGATGCATATAACATCACATTCCCAAGAAATCCAAATGCAAAACTAACCACTACAAGTTATCATGTATTTTTTTAGTATTTGCTGTATGATTTTGAACTAATCTATGAATGTCAGCTTCTCACAGAAGGGTTGTCATTTTGCTAATCTATTTCCATTTATTGTCAAGCTCCAAAATTAATATATCAATGAACACAATAAATTACAGACTATTTACACAAAACTTAAGGAGGCCCAGTTCAAATATTTGCAATGGGGTGCATTTTTGAAGAAAATGTGAAAGCACACAACATGAATCACAACAGCTATTCAAGCCTCTAGGATTACTCAACACTATAAACCAGCTTTGTTTTCTGAATACAGAAAAGAAATTAACAGGTATATTGAAAGCTCCAAGGCATCAACTTATTCACCCTAAAGTGAAATGTTTTTCATTCTCCTGAGGTTGATATGTGCGCATGTGTGGTAGTGATAGGGTGGGACATTTAGAAGGGGGGGCATTTTAAGCACCAAAACAAAACCCCAGTATCTCTAGAGTCCTACTAAGGGTACTAAGTAAGCCTCAGGCTAATAGGATATGGTTCCATGGTATGGATACATAAACACCCAAGAAAATGATAGCATGTACATTTTGTATTATTTTAGATCAATTAATATGGTCTGGGAATCTTATCTGCCAGTTTCTGCTCAAGAAACCTTTGAATTAATTGAGCTAAGAAATTAAAACAAAACAAAACCACTGCAGTGCCACAAATTCCATGGAATATATATCTGGGAGTTTCACATTCTCCTGCTTCTTCTTCCTGTCCAGTCTGAGCATCCAAAACTGTGAAGCACAAACAGACCACACTCAAATTTTTGAAAAATACTAAATGGGCTTTTCTGAGGCTAACACATTGTTCATACAGTATGGTCACGTGCTTTGTTCCACTGTTTATAGCTTGACATATAACAAGTATATTTTAAAACCAGATAAATATTCTCTCCACTTTGTCTTAAGGTAGAAAGAAGAAAATCATTATAATGACTCTTGTGTTAGAAGTCAGAACCAGTAATCCAGGGATTTGGGTTTAACCTGCATATAAATGCCTCTCAGACAACTTCACTTCTTGTTTCTCTGTAAAATGAATACAACATTTCCTTAGAGGGTAGAAACTTGTTTGACGACTGAAGTTTGTGTTAACAACACAAGGTCTCATGCAACTTCATCCAAAATCAGACATATTTACACACACATTTCCTATAGAGTGTCACTTCCCTGTTTTCTTGTTAGGGATGATGATAAAATGAGTATGGTGTAGTTTTGACTTTCTAGTATGCAACTATAGAGTACAGTGCACACTTGACACATTCAAATAGAAAAATAAAATACACCCAATCTGATCAAAAGCTACAGTCAATAAAAGCTGGACTGGAACAATCCATGTCTCAAGGTAAACATAAAAGTGTAACATACCATTTCCTGATAATACACTTGGCAAGTGCTTTAATGCCACACTAAATGGCTAATAAATTTGTGATGTTTATTTTTTCTGTAACAAAGCAAGGTGAACATTTCCTGCACTCCTCTTTCTTAATATTACAGGTTATATTGCACATCAGACATTTTAAAATTTCTGTTCACTTAAAGAAGACATACTTACTGCGCACAAATGTATGCTCCATTTAAATTGCAAATTATCATACCCCTGCAAATTCTAGGAAGGGAAATGGATACCAAAACAAGGCTAAAATTAGCATAATCATATGGAATTTCACAATTAAGTCAATAGCACACCTGAAGGTCCACTGTAAACTCTTTGAAAACCATCACTATCCTACCCCCAAATAATGATGTAAAAAGAATGATAAAAACACAACAAACCTAAAGCAAAAAAGCACAACCCTTAAAAAAAAAAAAAAAAAAAAAAAAAAGCCAGAAGAACCAATAAGTCACAATTTGGTACAGAGAAGACAGCGTAATTATTAATTATTCTATGGCAATAAAAAAAGTTGTTAATGGACATGTACAACTCTGGAACCAAACCAGTACTAACAGAAACAAAGTTATAAGTGTATTGTGAACACGAACATTTAGATTCACTGTGCAGTAATGGGAAAGGCATCTCAGTTTAATGCATGTCACCTATTCGGAGAATTAATACAGTCATCATAGCTGACCTTCAAGGTAAACTAGTCTCTTCTGCTGGAGTTTTGAATGCAGATCCTAGAACTGTTTGTTTCTTTTCCCTCCCACTTTGACTGCCTGAATAGAGATGTTTAAAGAGGATGCCAGAAAATGTCTTTTTATGTTCTAAGTTACTGGCATATCGCTTAACATGATATATTGGCAGAACTTAGGAAAAAAAAAAAAGAACATTTTTTTCTAACAACCTTGATAATGGGATTGTTATGTTTTTCACCCTGCTGTGGACACAAGTCTTTTGAAGATCTTTTTTTCCCCTCTTCAATAGGTTGTTTTATTATTCTTTGTATGTCCTGCTGTCTGCTGCCAGACTGCTAAATGCTTCTGACTGTGGTTGCTATGCTTTCTGTTTTAAAGAAATGGGGTCAGGTTTCCTTTTTTTTTTCCTTTTTTTTTTTTTTTTTTTAACTTCCCATGGCAAAGACTAATAGAAATTTCTTGGCAACAGCTAAATTGCAGTTTAGGAACAAGTTGGTCCCACAGAAGTTCAATTGGCTCCCAAGTAAGAATAAAGTCTTTACCAAGACATAAGTCATGAAACAAAAACATGAGAAACAAGAATCACCAAAAGGAAAACAAAATGCACTATTTGAGGCAAAAGCAGCTTTGCATTAATGTATTGTATGAATTCTAAGGAAGAAAATAAATGTTATGCCACATCCAATGACTGTTTGGGAAAAGAAAGGACTATAGGAAACTCAATTGTTGTGCTGGATTTCAGCTTTCTCCTCTTCTTTCTTTCACAGTGCAGCAAGAGTTACCAAAGACTAATTCTGCAGTAGAGTCAGAAACATGCTATTTTTCCTCTTTCTCCATTAACCACTCTTACGCAAGATCAAGCAAAAGAACTCTTTAAAGGCTGCGAGAAAGAGGTACTGTAAAGCAGAATACAATAATTACCATTGTAGGGTTGAAGCCTTATTTCTTTAGCATAATATTCATTATATGCTAAATTTTTCCAATCTTTAGCACTGAAAGCTTTAAATTCAAGGTCAAAAAATACAGAAGTAAATCATGGAAAAAGGAAAAGAATATAAATGCAAAAATTAATGTTCTAAGGAACATCTCTACTCAAGTGCATCTGAAGGCAACATGACAGATGTACTTAAAAGCTGAGCTACCTTTCATTACAGTAGGAGTTGTACAAGCTAAAATGGAAACTGTCACAAAAAGAGAAAAAGAATGAATCTCAAATTAAAGAGAAAAGCTAAAATTTACCCAACACAATTCAAGTTTGAAAGGTCAGTGATCTGAAGACAAATTAACAAAAACTTTTTTAAAAATTCAGTTACCAATATACCTAGCCCTGAACACCTCATATACTTGAACAAATATTTTTTCCCATATTAAACAGGATCAAAAACATACAAAAAGAACTGTCAATTCAGTGTATTCTTTGGTGAAATGAGGGAATTTTATTCCACTCCTCCTTTCCTTCCTTTAGCCTCTCCCACCAGTTTACTAGTAACTACCAACTTAGGACTCTTAACATTACTTTTCCAGACTAATAAATACCCGACTGGCTTTTTCTTCCCCTTTTCTCTCACCTGTATAGGTTACTCTTGCCTCTAGCTGAATAGCTAGCTCTTGGCTGATGGTGTTTCTGGCTGCTTTCTGTTTTGGACTCATCTCCGTTTCCCAGTTCCTGGTTTGAAAGAACCTTTTGTTCCACTGAGGGGAAAAAAGCCCTCTAATCCTAGGCTGAAATGCCCTGCCTATTGTATGAACTTCTGGATGGCTTCCACATAGATATCATCACTCCCTTGCAGCTCTGTTGGCTGACTAATGGTTCAGTGAAGTTGGCAAGCCACAGAAACTTTGATTCTCCCATTCTGAGAGCCACCACAGTACTCAGCTACCTTAACAGCTCTCTGATTTTTTTTTCTCTTTTTAATATAGCTACAATTATGCAGTTGTTGGCTAAATTCTGCTCTACCATGTTATATGTAAATAGTTTAAAAATAAAAATGAAAATCAAATTTCCACCCACTAACTACATTATTTTCACTGTTGGAGTGACCAGCACATTCTGGAAGACACTCAGGAAAATTCTTCCCTACCTTCACCTGCAATTTCTTATGAATCCTTATAATCCTTTTAATGTATCCTTTCAGCTTTCCTGTACTGCAATGTCAGTAACTCCTCATATCAGTGATTTGAAACAATCTTTGCTTTCTCAGACACCTATGACAATTGGAAACAAAATTTCCTGTAGTACTTTAGCATGCAAGGTTATTACTACAATTCTAACACAAGGTATCAAGCTGCCACATGTTATTCACAGGCAGCTTTTCCTTCACCATTTTTTAATGACAGATAAGTACACCTCGAGGCTGTTGCCACTGTGTTCCTTCACACTCCATTCTGTGCTCACATTCCTTTTCTAAACAACCTATATTTTTCTGAAATGACAAATGAAGAAACAGTACCACGCACAGAAATGGTGAAGAAGAAATGCAGCGCCCTTCCAATCTCAAACACTGCTCTGTATAGTGGACAACATGGCTAAAAGCATATGTACATTTTCAAGAGAATAATTAACTCATGGGGTATTTCTAAGGCATCTCTTTATTATTTAAAGGCATCTCTTTTCTATTGAAAGGCATCTTTAACCATACTCTACCTATGGGTCAATTTAATGCTAATAAATTTTATTGAGTTTATAGCTGTCCTGCAAAATAAACTTGCTGAACTAACCCAAATTAATTATCAGTATAATGATAAGGAAGAGGGATGTATTATTCGGTTTTCAAGACATGTCATCTCACTGTAGTGAGTGAATGCAGCAGAGCATGCATACTTAAGTACAGTGTTTAAAGTTTAAATACTACTTGATCACCTCCAAGCCTGAGATTTTGGTGTCAGTTTAGTGCTAAAGAAATGTCAGACAATACAATTTACTTTTGGTTTGGCACTGAGCAAGAGGTCCTCAGCCTCAGGCAAAATCAATTCTTTTGACAGAAAACCAGCAAAAACACAGTAGTACAACAATGTTTGTCCAGTTACATTCAAGAAGAGCAGCTTACCATATAACATGAAATGCCAGCAAGTACGTCTACATAAGTTATTACTGCTTATTGAAATTTAACACATATTCAAACTTTTAAAAGTATATTGTTCTGTGAATATTATAGGTTTCCTCAAATATTTTTGATTATGTGTCTCACAATAAATACACTTCACAGTGGTTTTTTTTTTTTTGGGAAAATGGCTGTGAAGAGCACTAATTCTGTGTAAAGGGTAGACAGTGCAATTGCACATTTCTTACTTCTCTGTGTCATTGCATACACCAATGGAATGTCTCAGCAATGCTCTGACATTTGTTTTTACCTTTAGATGTTTTGGTTTTCCTTTTTTTCATTTCAAATAAGCACTTCAACATGAAGCTACTTTAAATATAAAACATGTTTTGAAATACCACTTCAGAAAAGTGGGAGGAAAATAGGTTTTCCTCAGACAAAAGTGTCAGGCAAAAATGATTTTCTATTTTTCTTAAAATACTTTCTTGGGACTATATATGACATTTGTTGAATTATACATGTATAAAAAAAATCATAAAAACTTTAGTTCAGGAGTAGATAACAGATAAACTCAATGCAGTATGAGAGTCATGATTACTGTATCCATATAGATGAAAAGCATTTGCCTTTCAAGAGAAAATAAATTAAAAATAGTCTCATTCTGATTGCAAAATAGATTTGAATACAATGTTTAGTAAGCAGGAAAAAGATATTTATATAATATGATAAATAATGTGAAAAAACCTATATAAGGCATAATATCTTTAAAATATCTAATTTAAGGTATACATAAATAAAAAGTATCTATATAAAGTAAAAATATCCATATAAGGTATTAATCCTAATATATACCAATAAATAATACCAAGGCATGAGACTAAATTCTACTCTGTGTGTGTAGCTCTGTGATGTCAGCAGAAACCAGAAAGGCACACCCTCTCTGCTTGGACTGGTGTAAGACCTACCACATCATCCAATCTCTGGAACTGTTTGACTTTCAAACAGGTGGTTCATGAAAGCAAAAAATACCAAGAGGCACAGGAGGCACACTGATCTCAGAAATCATAATGTTAATAATTTGCTTTTGTGAAACCTGACCTGCTCATGCTGTTTCTATTGTATTCCCTTCCTTTCTGCAAAGGATTCTTTCTGTGTTACCAGGAGGACATACAACACTGATAAATGACTGCTTTACAAAATATGAACATTTGCCCCACCCCAGCATCTTCTTCTGAAAGCTTTGACTTAAAAAGGAGAATTTTAAATGTACGAGCTCTGTTTTTTTATGCCACATTTTTCTTGAACCTTTCAGTGCTGCTACTGATACATGCAAGTGCCAGATTAGTTCTCAAGAATAAAATATGAACAGTGCTCAAAGAATACATCTAGATATTCAGTATGCACAAAGATCCTTAAAAGACCTTGACCCAACAGTCAAGAACTCTACTGAAAATATGGCACTCTTACTAGAATCCAGCCAAATTTAAATAAGGAAAGATAATGACTGAAGGGATGCACACAACCATACTATGGTGCTTTTTAATTTTCAGGAAAAAAATAATTAAAAGTCTTGTGTTAATCAGATTAAAATTGTTTCCAAATTAAACTATAAGAAGACGGTTTAAAAAGTTGTTTCCTTTCTTTACAGTGGACTGTCTAATTTCTGTTTCAGATTTTAAGCTTTCTTTCAAACAGTACAATATTTAAAAACAAATCAGTACTAATTAAGGAGACAAAGGTTCTAAATTGCAAATTTTACAATCTCTCTTTCTCCTCATGAAATTAATTTTGACAGAAATGTAGCTAAGCTTAGAAAAAAACCCCAAAACATTATAACCAGTTAGCCACTAAAGGATATTTTTTACATTCCTTCACCTTTGACCCCTCAGCACTATCCCCTAGCTGAGTATGGAAAGATGTTTTCAAAAGACAAACTTTGGAACTAAAATTCATAGCAGCCTCTAATATTAATAATCTGAATCAACAGATACAGTGATCTCATGGTATGATTTTTGCTGTAAGTAATTTCTAAATCTGTCTCACAGAAATTATGAACTTGACAAGTCTTACACTCCCTAACAACTTCCTCTGAGCCTATATGAAAAGAAAGGATGGCATAGTGATTAAAATGATTTATTTAAACTTGGAGTATCTGTTCTTAACCATTACTTAGTTAAGTTTGACATTTACTACATAATTGAATTAGAGGTTGCAAAACTGTCTTTTTCAACTGCATCACTGGCACAAAGAATTGCATCATACATTCCTACTGCTAAACTGGGACCAATTTACAAGACATCTTAATGTACCAAGTATTTTTTATTTATGTCTTTGGCCAGGGTAAAAAAAGAAAAAAAACAACCAAAAACTTGGTGCTGCTTTTCTCTGCTATATTTATTTAGCTGAAATAACAATGATCAGAAGTTTTCTTATCAGCATGATTGTACCAGCCTTTCAGTTCTTCAAATTAATAAGAATGGAATACCCAAACACAGATACAAAAAAAGTATTTTTTGCAAACTTTTAAGGTGTCAGATGTGCTAGTCATTTTGTTTGCACATTCACAGTAGAGCCAAAATACTCAGGCTTTTAACTGCATAAGTCACCTCTTGTTTTCTATTCATTTTATAGCTCTCTTCGTAGGCATAACCTTATAATTTGCAACTTTGAAGGTATCTGCTCTGTATGAGTAACAAAAAAAAAAAAAAAAAAAAAACCACCAAATTTGTACAAGCTACAATTTTCAGTTGATACCTAAATAAGCCTTTTTTTTAAGACTGGATACATATCTAAAGCTGTAAATACCTGAAAAACTGACCATGGACTTCTGAATGAAAGAATATGCCCTTTTGAGCATACTAGAACACTAGAATATTTATATAATTGACTTAGGAACTGGTTTAGGTTTATTTTTTAACATTCATTTTGATACTTTCCCAACATGTTAAAGGTACACTAATTTTTTTTTAATGAAAGATTGGGGGAAATATCAATCTAGCCTTCACCTAAACATATTGAAACAATTGCAAAAAAACTCAAAGCATAGCTGTACTTTTACTCTGACAACTGGATGATATCGGGGTTGGCTCCATAAGGACCTACAGATTTTTATACTTCTCCAAATCTTGTTCATTAAAAGGTTTTAAAGCATGTATTTAATCTTTACTATCTGAGAAGTAAAGAAACAAGACTCATCTCATTACTGATTTCAAGCTGTCCAGTTAAAACTTGTAAAACATGCACCATCTAAATTGCAAAGAAGCATCTCAATCCTCAGTAGCTTTTATACATATGTATGGTGGGTTCTTTCTCTTTTACAACAATATAGATTTTATAGCTCAAACAGTAACTGGATGGTCTATCTCTTCTCTTAAAGAAGTCTGAATTAAAAGAGAATTGTAAAATTCCATATCCTAAATGTATATTCCTTTTCAATATTCTGGCTTTAAAATATATTACTAGAACTTACTGCTTTCTGAACTCAGTGAAGTTTACAAGTGTCCCTAAAAGTAGGAAACTGAAAAAGCACAAAACAAATCTGCTAACTCCTGGAGGTTTTACAGAAACTTAAGTATTATACCAGCAGTGGTAAATGAATACATCTTGTAAGCAAAGGTTGTAAGGATATAGAAGCTGACATCTAGGTATTCAAACTGCTCAATTTTACCAAACAATTCTGGACTCTAATGAAATACTACAGTAATATGTTCTCACAGAACTTTCAGATGTTATCTGTTAATATAATACATCACCAAATAACCGTCACTAATATGATGTATTGCTAGTTAATGTGCAAGAAATCCCAGGAATATAATCCACATATTTTCTACAGTTTTGGATTACAAGATCTTAAAAAGATTAGTATTTCCAGTAAGGGAGAAAGAATCTTGACTAAAGAAGTGGAGAGTATGGTCAACATCTAAAGAATGTCACTCTCAAACAAGGTTTGCAGCCTTACAATGTCCAGGAAAATGACATTTTGAGAATTTCTGTTCTATGATTCTGGAGGAACAACTCATCAAAATCTTTCTGCCAGGTTCTGGCTACTTTTGTCAGTTTATTGGTGGGCTCTTGAAATCCAATCTGCATTTTGCAATCTTTTTAATTTGTCTTATCTCATATAGAGCAAAACATTCCATTTTCCGCCCAAATATAGTGACAGATGAAATACAGAGAAGTATTTTCTTTTCAAACATTTGCTTGGAACAGCTTTTCCTGTATCTTGCATATTTCCATTTTAATCCTGAAGTTGCTGAGTTGTATTGAATATTTAATTTATGCTAACCTGTCACTTTTTTTTTTCTCCCTATCTATATAGGTATGAATATTTATGAATACAGTAGTGGCTGACCTGCACCTTGTATTATCTGAAAAAACATGCAGAATATGCACATGGGACAAGAAGAGAGAACAACTAAAATTTATTCTTCCATCTTTGGAACACAAAGTAAGCACTCTCCACAAGAATTGTGTTAATGAAAAGGAACATGCTGTTCTTTATGATAATTGTTTTAAACCTTTCATCTACAGGCTTAGGAAACTCTCAGTCATTTCTAAGCTCTGACATCTCTGCATGGGCAAAGTAAAAGAAGAGGTGGGGGGAAAATAGGCACACCACAACTGACCAATGATGTTGCTGAAGTGCATATCAAGGGACCAAAAGGCCTCCATGAGTACTTTTAATTTTTTCCTCTTGAAAGCAGAAAGGAATATAATCAATAACTCAATAAACATCACTTGTAGCCTCCACAGCAGAAGCCCTACATCAGAAGTTTGTGAACACTGAGGATTATTTAGTATCAAATGCGTGTCCTTCCTACTGGTGTTTCAAAGAGTAAATATTCAGAACATTGCATGTATTCAAGAAGAATTAATTCTTGAAAAACTCCCTGTGACAACTCACTTTTCTGAGCCTCTACACTATCCAGCCTCCTTTGATTCTGTCCAGCTTGTCCCTATGCAAAGCATACACAAGTCTCTGGAGAAAGACTGTTAGTATCTTGGAGACAAATTGCCCTTTCTGATGATCATATTCTTTAAGGAAGTGTACTCCTAAAACCTTCTGTGTGCATTTCCTTTGTATCCTTCCAGTGGTACATTTTAAGGCAATATCAGCACCCAGAACACTTAAAAATTTTAGAATGTAGGAAGGAAAACACTAGGAATAAAGGATGAAACTTGGGTCACACTGAAATCACTTCACTGGGTATATAAACTTCCAGAATTGCCTCCTCAAACACTCCCTGTGCCAGAACACAAACATCCTACATCTTTCACACTCCCCTACTTCCTCCTCTTCTATAAAATACTCTATTTCACAAAAGCATAATGAATAATGTATATAAAATACTATTATGGGATACCAATTTCCTAAGTCTGTCATGAACACAAACTCACTATGATCCACCGAGTAGGGTAAGTGGGAAATATTATAGAACTACTTTCAATGAGAACAAATCTGTAACACATCTCTAACTGATTCACAGAAATTACTTGTAGAAAATCTATTAAATCCTTCCAGCACAGCTCTCCAAGAACAGCATGTTTCCCTGCAGAATAGCTTTTGCTTCTTGATACAATCTACTCTGAAGTATTTCAGTGAAGACTGAGACAGGGCTTTTACAAATACCTTCAGGAAAGTGCTCCACTACATAATCTATTCTCACTGTCAATCACTTTTTCCTAATACTCATCCAATCTGAATTTCACTTTAGTAATCCCATCACATCACTCCCCTTGTGCTTCTGTGCTTTACCATTTATACTCTTCAAATTTTTATACTTATTGTAAAGGAGAACAACAGACATTTTTCCTCAATATGGCAGTTTCTGTGCCTGAATGCTGTTGGTTTTCCTTGGAGTGCTGTATCACTTTACTCATTCCCAGTAACTGTCAGAGAAATTAATATTTGCTGTTGCTAGAAAAAAATAACCCAGTAAATTCTTTTCCCCATTATACACTTTTCCATGAGCAAATGTACACTGCTGTTACATCATCAAAAAAAGATTTATGGAACCAAATATTCCAATTAGGGAAAGCAAACTGTTAGATATTTTACAGGGGGAAATACCCCAATCCTCATATCCAATAATTTTGGATACCTGGTCCTAACCACAAATTATTATTAATAAACACAATGTATTAACAAAACACAATGTATAATCAAAATATCTTGGATAACAAGTACGCTTTGGTAATATTTTCATTCTCATTTCAAATGCTTCAGAACAGATGGTTTATAAAAGAAAATGGTCCTTGTTTCCCTCTCTCTTATTTCTTCACTATTGTCTCAAACACATTAGAAGTCTGAACTCAGAAAAAACATATCCTGCACCTTTAACACATCAGTGATCATTGTGATACAGTTACTTCACAGATTTAATGCCTTTATCACAATCAACATTTTCTCCAGACTTTCACCAATTTTCTTCTCATATAAAGTCCAGCTTGAAAAGGAACTCAGAAAGTCAGCTGGTCTAATCTTTTAAGGGAGCCTAAGTGAGATTGTATAGCACCCTGTCCAATTGCATCTTGAAAACTTTGAGCAATGGGGACTCCACCATGTTCCTGTGGAGGTTGTTCCAATGATCAATCTCATTTTACCAAGTTTATTCCTTATATCAAATAAAAATCTCTCCTGGTACAACTTGTATCTGTTGCTCCTTGTCTCCTCCATAGTGTTCCTTGTGAACAAAGAGCCTCTGTTCTGTTTGTAGCTGCTCTTTACATACTAGAATGCTGTTAGATGATGTTTCCCCAAGTCTTCTCTCCTCCAGAAAGAAAAGACCCTACACTCTCCCAGTCTTTCCTCAAGGGGCAAATCTACCAGCTCTTCTGAACATCTTTGTGGCACTCCTTTGGACCCTCTCCAGTCTTTCCCCATCTTTTTTGAATTTTGGAGACCAGAACTGGGCACAGTACTCCAGTACAACCTGACAAGTGCTGAGTAGAGCTGCTAGTAGTCCCCTTGTGGATGCAGATCTGGATCCAGCAGCTTTTGCTGCTCCAGTGGCCCACCACTGGCTCATGTTTGGATTGTTGTTCATCAGCACTCCCATGTCCCTTTGAGCAAATCTCCTCCACAGTCACACAAATGCCCGGTATTGGGCATTTTGGTTACATCATCCTAGGTACAGGATTTTACACTTGCCTTTGTTATTCTTAGTTAGTCCACTCTTCCAGTCTGTCCAGGTCCCCTCTGTAAGATGACTTTCCCTTCTGATGTGTCCATATTACCACTCAAGTTTGGTATCATCAGCAAACTTAGTGAGGGTGCTTCCAATCCCATAATCAAGATCATTTATGAAGATGGTGAGCAATGTAAGGCCCGGTATGAATCTCTGGGGAACCCACTCCCAGCAGACTGCCAGCCAGAGTAAAAACCATTGATGACCACTCTCTAAGTGCAGTCTGTTAGCCAATTTCCTGCCTATCTCACAGATCACCTGTCCAATCTATCTTGCCAATTTGTCTAGGAAAAGGCTGTAGGAAACAGCACCTAAGGCTTTGTTTAAGCCCAGGTAAACAATGTCTTCTGCTTTGTTGCACATTAGTGCACATTACTCAGTTCCTGGTTTTAGATTAATTTTTTTCTCATACGCTTTCTGTGCACTCCTATCCACCTCATTCAGGTTAATATTTCTTTATATAAACTTCTAGCATTTGCTAGTCATCCCTCAAAGATTGCTGTGAAGACTACATATTTGTGTGTCTCTCTCTCATTCACCATTGTCATAGTTAGCTTCCTGTTTCAAGTACTTACACCCATGAGTTGAAGAGACTTAAAATTCTTGATCCACAACCTAATTTGGAATTCAGTCTTCTCCACTAAAGCTGCTTTAAATATTGACCTTTCAGATAATGTCCCTTCAGCACAACTGAGGTATTTCAATAGTTCATCTATTTCTCACTCGAACTATCCTTTTTTAAAACCTGCAAAAAACCACACTGTGCTCTTAATCACTCTAGCAAAAGACTCTGATGTTCCTTCTGCATTTTAACACTACTTTTTCACCACTGTTTACTCACTGTTGTTATTTTATGTTCATCCTAAAAGTTACAGCCTTAAATTAATCAGTAAATAGCATTAGTTACTGACAGGAACCTACTTTTTGGTCAGTAATGATACAGTTCTCCAATTTTCCTCATCTTCACTCACTTTCATGTCAGCAAGAAATGGACTCAGATGTCTCTTTTGGGATTCTCTATTTTCCATTCAGTGAGTCTGACTTCTCTGTAATTTATGAATTTCCTTGCTAATTTGCTGAAAGTGTTACTCAACAGAATGCAGGTAGTTAAAAATCTCCCATGAGCACCTTTAATGCGGAGTATCTTCAGAAGAGACAGAATTTCTCCAGTGGCACTTGAAACACGTCTAATGTTTGTTTTCCTTTGTTTATATTTCTGCACTGGAAAATTATTCAGTAGTTATCTAGCACTGTAACTGTTTTTAAATATTATGGCAACCCATTTACTGGTTCCATTTCCATTTCTCCTATATAAATTAACTTACACTAATCTATACTGATGTCCATTGAAAAAAAATAGCTCATTAAGTTCATCTGAAACCACTAATGGATGCCACATCTACTTCATAGGAAATTCACTTGCTCTTTCGGGACATTTTCTGTATGCATGGCAAAGGTACTTCTTGGATCTTGAACGTTTTTACAGAATACCTCCATTGTCTCACTTTTACTGTGATAGGGAACTTAAATGTCAAGTTATCTGATTGAAGCAACAGCTCTTTTACTGTATTTCTTGGCTACTTTAAACACCATTTAAGAAGTCTCACAGGATTTGATTTCAGGAAGCAAGTACCACACATACTCACATATTTTCATATTATTAACTTATATTACTTGAGTTATTCCATTTATCCTGAAAGATCTTAAAATGCCATGGAAACATTATAAATAAATATGTCATTCAACATAGTCTGATCATGGCTATATCAAAGCTGATGAGAACTTTTTTTTCTTTGAGTTTGGAATATCTTTTTCTTTCTTTCTTTTTTTTTTTTTTTTAAGTGTCAATCTGTAAGAATTTCCACAGTAAAGTCTTGATATAGCTCCTACTAAGGTCAGTTGAAGTTAGGGGCAATTACATCAGACTGTAAATCAAGGCTAATTAGATGGAAATCTGTGTATTAATTGACCTAGGAGATGCAGAAAAAAACACTGAGATCAAACAGCTGAACTTTGAATGTGCATATTTAAAAGGCAGTAGCTACAGTATTGAATAATGTACCCAAATTCTACTCTTTTTTATATTCGTGTTTATCACACAGATGTATTCCGGATAGAAACTGGAGCCTTCTAATTTAAAAGAAACATAAACAGTCTAAATATCTCTGGAGAAATCTTGTACGCTCCTTGTGGATTCTTAGTTAAACAATAACATTTAGCACAAAAGAACATAAAACAAAAAAAAAAAAAAGGGAGATTGAGGGATGAGAAAAGTTAGAGACGGTACAGAGAAGATCAAAAAGAATTACCAAAAGACTGGAAAATATACTATACAGAAAAATGCAAAGGATTCAAAATGTTCGAGCTAACAACAAGGTGGGAAGCTCATTCAGAAGTATCCACATGGAGGTGGGAAGTAAGGTAGGTAAGGATAGAGCCAACCACAAAGGTCAAAAAACTGAAAGTAAATTAATTCAGGTGTGAAGATACATAACTACAACAGAGAGATCTTTTAACTGCTAGAAGCATTTCCTGTGAAATGTGGTATATATATATATGTATAATATATACACATATATATAAAATAAATGTGGAACAGTGAAAACAGTACAGTAGCTATGGTATTTGAGAAAAATTAGTTCAGCTAAACTCAATGACCTATTTTATACAGGAAGCCACTATAGATTATCAGCATTCCTTGAAAACGGTGACAGTTTCCATTCATAGAAGGTTACAGAATAGGGACAATTTTAAAGACTATGAGTGTCAAACTTCTGGTTAAATTTAATACAGATATAAATGGATGAACATAGTTATAGATGTCAACACATTTGTTTAATATTGGCTGAATAAATCACTGTTGCCTACTCAAAATCCCTGCATTCTTCTGCCAATAACAAGATAATCTACTGCTTCAATAAATATGTGGCTTCAGCCACCCAAGAATTTCATAGCATTTTGCAACCTGGAATTATCCTTCCATATGATACACTGTAGGTATCAGTAGAAAAGAAGCCATGGAGAATCAAGGGTTATAAAGCTGTAGGTCGGGAAACAGCAATGTTGCAATCCAACATTCTGCAAATGTACACAAAGGCTTCATGACCTTGTGAACCAACTTAACACATATATGGAGATCTCAAGAACAGCATTCAGATATGCAGGTTCCAGATCCTCATGACTATAATGTCTCCTTAAACATGAGCACCTTGTTTATTTACCATAAAAGAGAAAATGTTCCTGCTAGTTAATTACTGAGATGCTCTTTAAGTGTGTTGTGTTGAGGGCAGCTTTGATTCTGCACTGTGGAGATCAGTGGAAGCTTCTCTGTTTTTTGAGTGGTGTCAGGGCCAACCCCAATAAAAATCAAGTAGTGCATTACAGAAAAAATGTAAATAAAATAATTGATTCTAATGACAGTTACCTGGATGATACGTCAGGTTACAACTTTTATTAATAGCAGTTAATTCCTGATCAAGTATCCACAGAACCTCTACCCATCCTCCACTCAAGCTCAAAGGCTACCAGCCAGCAGTCAAATTTTCTTGCCAAGGATTCACCCTTGCTAATACTAGAGTCTCACACTTGCAATATAAATCAACCAGTGTGTGTGAGCTTTCTTACTTTTTAAAAAATTCAACACAAACCCTCTTTGAAAACCCAGCATTGTTCAATTCAGACATTCAGCAGTCTTCCGGATTCCTGCAGGTGACTCGGCACAATGAAAGCAGGCTACAGGGAAAGCTACTTGATGCTAATGTACACCAGATTCTGCAAAGGTCTGCATCCCAAAAAACAAATGGATAGACTTTCTTTAAGAATATTTGTGGAGTTTTGTATTTGTTGTTTGGTTTTGTTTTTTCTCATGGGTGACAAATTATATCCAGGAACCTCTTTCACATGTAAATTGAAAGCTACTGTACAGCACTAACACACATAGAAACATTTCTTTTTATAGTATCACACACCTCTGAAAGAAAATGCTGAGCAAGGAACTCCAATGGGACAGGCAGCTTTCTATTCTGTAGTAAAGCCTGGATTTGTGCCCTTGCTTTTTCACTACAGTTAATACACCTGTGGAATTCCAAATCATCATACAGAGCAAGAACAAAGTTCTGTTGCTACTATTTCTCATCTGTGTTGTAAAAGCAAACACAATCCATTACAAAAAATGGCTAGAGAGAGAAAATAAATCAGCAATTAACAAATAGAGTTGGAGTAGTTCCACTCTCAATAAACCTACACAGTGGAAAGTAAACAATTTGTTTTTAGGGAACATCTACCTAGTCTTGAGAGATCACTCTTTTTCATCCATATGGAATGATATAGCTCTGTCCGCTCCATATTAGAAACAAGTACACATATAATTGTGTGCTTTATAACAAGGACCGATATTTTTCTATTATCATCTTTGGTTTACAGCAGCTTGCAGAATTAGTAACAACAAATACATTGCATCAAAGCATCAATTCTTGCTGGAGTGTCATATAACCTTTTTGAAGAGATCCCCTCCCTTAGGAAAGCAGTTACCACATTAGGTCATACTGCACAGTACCAGTACCAACTTAAAGGTTTTCTATAAAGCATGTGTATTTCAGACTTACACAAAAACCACCTTGTATTTATATAAAATTTGTTGCACCATTACACACAAAAAATGTTAATAACCATAAATACTTATTATTATTTATTCTAGAAGCATTCATACAGAAATAGCAGTGTTTGTATAAAACAAACTCTGTGACTGTGATCTCAGTAAGAAAAGAAGTAATCAAAGTCAGGTGGTCTAGTGTTCATATCAGAGGCATACCACATTTAATTGTACATTTATTGGGCATTTGAACTATTCCAAATGTGTTCCCTGTAATTTATATGTCAGTAATACATAGTCTAAAAACCTACAATTTAAGAGTTTAAAATCCCCTCTGTTAAAGCTGACAAACTCTTTCTACTCTGGTCTACGTTTATAATTTTTTAATTTTTTTCCCATAGTTCTAAAATTTCTCTCAGAAAAAGCTTTATAAATTCACCAGAGAGAACCTTGGAAGTGGGCAATACCTTTGTCTTGGGTCCATATCTAGCCAGCTATAAAGCATTAATAATTTAAAATTTGGCAAACTGTTAAACTAGTAAATGAACAAATGTTCACAGGCCTGATTACATGTCACAGCTAAAAGATCAACAGCAATAACTTGTAGCATCAACATCTATAACTATTTCTGTAGCAAGAATTCAGGAATAAAAAGCCAATACCACAATGTAAAGCAACAATGTGGAACTACTCCCCTCTTTCCTCCTGCAGGTATTATATGGAACGGAAGCTACACAAAACCTGGGAGTAGGAAAAATACCACTGAGTTGGGAAATTCTACATTTAGAGTTTCTAAGGTGAGCTTTTTATTGCCATTCAACATGTGAAATAGTTTTTACAACTGTCATTAATACCTTTCAACCACTACCCAGACTGGATTTACAAGGCAAACAATGGCAAATTTAGCAGTTCTTCATCCTCAAAGGTCTACCTTTCCATTCTCAATAAACTTACTTTTACTGAAAGTTACTAGCAACATGGGAAGGGTTTATGTGCCAAATATTAGATTTTATGTACAGCATTCAAGACATTTAAAGGCATAATCCCTACTATTCATTTATGTATGCAATTTGCAGCATTGGACGGATATACAACAGCACAGATATGTATTATCTATTATCACAGGTAACTTCTATCTGTAACGAAATTCTAGGAAACAGAAGTCTCCGAAATATGCATATGCTCTACCTATATGAACAGAATATCCATATTACATAATTAGCTAACATTATGCTTTGCATGTTTATCTAAAGAGCAGTCACATGGTGTCTGATGAAGGCATTATTAACAAAAGTGTCACCTAAAAGAATTGCCATTCCTGTTCTGTCTGTAAGGAGCTGAACGCCTTGACATCTGTTAATCTTTCAGGACATGTTTGCAAATGTACTCTTCACAAATTTATGATCAATGAAGAGCAAGATCTTTAAAACATGAGGTCTCTACTTGCTTTCACCAAAATAAGGAAACAACTCCTTTGACTAGATACAGTTACATCTTTCCTTATCTTCCAAATAGAAATACAGTGAAATTGTATCTAGACCACCTTTAGAACAAATTATTGACAAAATCCAAAATTTCAAAGGAAAAAATTCAGACAATATTTATTATTTCACTGTCTGCTGATAAAGTTTTTCTTCTTTCCTTCAACTGAGGAAACTCCATGCAACTTTAATTCCAAAAATGTTAAAATCAAAATATGACATAAGTTCCTCTCTTCTTATATTAACTTAAATCAGGAGTTACCTTGTGAGAGACAGTAAAGTTTCAGTTACATATATCTAATTTTAATTAGAATTTCTACTTGCATTTTAATATTACATTTCTTCTTCATTAGTTACAGGTGCAAATGTCATTAAAACAATTCAGACTTTATCTTAATTTCTATTCTACTATGTATTTAATGCTACTGAGCTTCTTGTCATTCAATATACCAAATACAATGAAGCAGAATATACAGTTATTCCCCTCCAGTTAGCAAATGTGGGGGGGGTTTGTTTTTTTTTTTTTTTTTTTTTTTTTTTTTACAACAGTAAGGTTAAAATGTGTCACTTGGACATACTAAAGTGCAGTACAATACTTATTCCTGCCAAGTAAAGATCATTGCAAAAGTTAGCTATTCTTCATACTACAACTCCATCTTGAAAGCTGCATAAACCAGCCTAAAATTTCACTTAATGAACTACAATGATACAAAATGCACAAATACTCTCTTTTCTAAACGTTTTAAATAAAACTGTCCTGGAGTCCTATCTGTTCTATATGCCAAGCTACTTACTCAGCAAATTAATAATTAATGTATCCATCTCCTATAATACACAAAACCCAGGTGCATATATTTTTAAAATTCAATCCTGTGCCATCTCTCTAAGCAATCTGCTCTGTCCACTACCTTGAATGATGACAATAAACTGAAAGCAAAACAGATTAAACTCTGTGTTTTGGGATTATGAATTCCTGTGTATACCAATAACAGATTACGATAGAAAGATTTTTAAAGGAATAGTAGCATTTTTAGAGTATGAACTTAAATACTTTCTTATTTTCTTGTGTTCTAAAATGAGTAACAAAGCATTCAATAAGTAGATTTTGCAATCATCTCTAAGTTTACTTTTCAAGAAAAGTACTGAACAGACTGGAACGGATATTTGAACATGATTTCACTATATGAATTTACATAACTCTAGGGAAGAAGGGAAAGTTCAAATAGATCTTCATTCTTTTTCCTACTTCTTTAAATAAATTACTTGTATTGTTTTCACAGGGACTTTAAGACTTTGTGAAGTAATTATAACAGGTTAAATGCTTAGAGAAATAATTACAAAAAAAGCGCTACTTTATTAATAGTCCTCATATTCCTCAAATCAGGAAGCTTTGAATACCACAGAAAGAGTATTTCTCTCCTAAAAATAAAGAAGGTACTGAAATGACTACTGTTCTTACTGAAGGACAGAATGAGTTGTAATCTTAATTTCAGTTAAAAAAACCCCACACCAATGAGTGCACACCTACACTTATTGTGCACTTTTGTGTCTTCTTCATAAAAATCTTGTAATTTCATTTGAAATTATAATTTCCATTTCTTTTTTATCCTCAGTATGATATCCAATATATTGATACCAAAGCAAGAAGACACAACCCATCTTCCCCGTGGTTCTGAAGACTCCACACTTGAAAATTACTATTTTTTTCTCTCAAATACTTTTCCTTGTAAATGGGCTTCCCTACAGTAGATGATTTTTTTTTAATTCCTTACAGGTAACTTTCAAAAAAAAAAAAAGAAAAAAATCTACTAATTTGTACACCAACCTCACACCAAATTAATCTTTCCTAAATAGTGATGTTTCCTTGTAAAATTACATAATTAATTTTTCATTTTCTGCTGGGTTTGAAAATTTAGAAAGTGTGTTTAAAATCACAGGCTGCATATTTCAAGTCTGTCTGTTGTAGACAAAAAATTGCTTTTGTTTGCTATGCAGAGAAATATTACCATATTTCAAGTTTGGTGATATTTTAACTGGAATCTTCATTAAATGACTCAAAAAACTTTTTTTCTGGTAGTTCTAGTCCAAGTTTTTGTCTTAAGAAATACAATACTCAGACATATCACACAAGTTACTTCATTCTTACCCTAAGCTACATGACATTAGAGACATTAGATATGAATTAGAGGTGCAGTGGTTCAGCCAAGAAGTGACCATAAGAACTAGTGCAAGAATGACCTCTAGCATAACTTCAGTGATACCTCAAGGTCACCTTAACTTTAAAATACTTAATACCAAAATATTTCAATTGAAAATATTTCAAGAGCAGAAGTAAATTAACAACTAAATACAAATAACCAAGAGATCAATAGCACACAGAGCAGTAAGAAACCAATATAAACATACCAAGACAAGATAGGTTTGTAGGCAAGAAAATCTTGCCAAGTCTTTAGAGTATCAAAGCTATAGCTAAGCGTTAGTAAAAGGGGAAGGGCAAAGAGACAGATATAGCTCAAAAACGAGGAGCGAAACCAAATGATCAAGTGGTTCCACCATTTCCAGCAGATGTCCCAACATCTGAACTGAGAATCCCTTTCACAGGTTGACAGAGGCCCAGACTGCAAAACCACCAGTTTTTGTGGATATCAGCTTTTGAATTCTCAGGTCTTCTGGTTCACATGATACCAGCATAATGACAGCAAATTACCTCACAGGAAGACACCTGCAGTTAGGTACCTTGCTAACACTTCCCTCTGTAATCTCACAGATCATGTGGGTAAAGAAGAGCTGCTGCCATGAAAACATCCCCCAGGAAGCAAATAGCTATTGTAACATATTAATAGAGAAAGTACTGACAGATTTTGTCTTGTTTTGAAAAAAAGAATATAACACAGCTAGCCTTTCTAAAATGCTAAATAAAAGGTACAATATTATAGTTTGGAATCAAAGTAAATTACCAGGAAAGGCTTTCAAGTATTTTCTACATAACTAGCAGGAGCATACATAGAACACAGTAGGATACTTTCAGAAGAATACATACCTGTGTTGTTTTGTGCATTAGAAATATTAATATAAATAGGCAATAAGTAGACAATAGTCTAAGATTTTGGTATGAAATCCATGGGAATCTGCTATCATTCTAACTGCCAATTGTTCCTGTGACATCTGCAGGAATGCATTATAATTTAATATTTGAGAAAAAAAGTTGCTTTGATCATGGGAAGTCAGATGAAGACCCTCAGATTTGCTTTGTATGTATTTGAGTATTCAACATTTAACACAGAGGCGTGAAACAAACCTGTCATGGCCTTAAAAAAAAAAAAAAAGCTTCTAAAAATGAGCAAAAAGACTCAGAGAACAAATAAATATTCCTTACTCTCTGAAAACTTTCTTCAGTATTTATTTCATAGGGTCAGAAAGAGAAAAAAATCAGTATAAGAGAAGAAAGAAATTAGCTCAAAACCTTTTTGGTTCAAGATTCAAGCAGAAATTATTTCAATATACAGACCCTATATTCCCAAAGTGTATTTTATTCTTCTACAGCATTATTTCACCCTGCAACACCTTTCAACAGACAAGGAAAAAGTAGATAGAAATATATTGCTCATTCACAAAAATGACCCTGTTCTCTATCAATACCAGTGAGAAGGATAATGCTCTTGCTCACATTAAATGAAACACCATATAACAAAAAATCAGATCAATTTCAATGGGCAGTTCCCATTCAATTCCCAGTGTGACATACATGAGTTCTAGACTTCAGACTACAGAAATTAAATATCCTAAAATAGTGATTATTAATAAACATCATAGGTGATCCTCCCTCCTTGGTTCCAGAATTAGGGCCACAAAGGAGTAGAACAAACAAGTTTCAGATGTTTCTTTTACCTTTAGTTTTTTTGGAGGTTTTTTGTGTGTGTTTGTTTTGTTTTAACATTTTTTGTTATTGCTTTGTTTACTTGTTTTGGGCTTTTGTTTTGGTTTGGTTTTGGGGTTTTTTGGTTTTAGGATTGTAAATTACAGGCTCTGAATGTTTTTTTCTTAATGAGACTAATCACAAACTGCAATTGTTTCAAACTTCAAATGAATCCACATTACCTACACTGAATAAAAGAGAATTGAAAACCCTGTATTAGAAGGGACCATTACAAAATTGGAACTTGAAGCAAATACAGACCATATATATAATTTTATAAATATTAAAAAATATATTTATATATTTTCAATATATAAAGATGGGTAAAATGTTAATATATTAATTTTTATGTCCTCCATTATTTGGAAATGCTCACACTGAAATGTGAAGTGGGCTTATAAGTGTTGTCTGTTGTTGACACCACCACACTCCATAATACTGTCTGTATAATTTTGAGATGATGAACATTTCTTACACTGTCCCAGTATTGTGATTTACTAGGCCCATGTCATTTTGTGTGCATTTCATTTGAGGCTCCATTGATTAATGGCTTTGTAAAGCTTTGTTGAGCCATTTATTTGGCAGAAATACAGTGATTTTCCTTGGCACACTTACCCTTCAACAGTAAAAACGCATAAATAACCAGGGGCAATTAATATTACATGTGGACATGTAATGTTAATATTACATGTAATACATGTAATTACATGTATAATATAACATGTAATATTAATATTATTGTTTCAGTTCACAACAGCACAAACAAAAATAATTCAAGATCAAAATAAGTTAAGGCATTCCTTTAACATGACTGAAGGTGCTGATGCATTCATCCAAAGTGATCTCAGGCCAGCTGAAACTATTTTCAAATTTAGCCTAGTGTTGTGTTGTCTGGGGAAAAGAAATTAGCCTTAAAAATTCCTATGCATAGATCTTTATTTTGAATAAAGTAATTTACAATTTTGTTTTAAAAATGTGTTTAAAACTACTTACTGATTTCACAAACAAGATTTCACAAGATTCTTGTTTTTCCCCAAGGAAAAACAAGAATTTTAGTATTCAACCTTATTCAACCTAATGGTAGAAGAAATACAAAGCTCGGTTTGGGTGCTTACTTAAATCAGTCAGCATTTTAAACAACTTATTTCTTGACTCAATTAGGAGCTATATACAAATCTTAAAGATCCTTTTTATTTCTTCATCCAGTACTGAGACAGAATTTTACAACTTCTGACTATATCAGATAGCATACCAGCTGTTCAAGTGTGGTCCAAAATTCCTGCAGCAGGAGGAATGCAAGGCAGAAGAGTCCTGTAGTGCTGACATGAATAAAAATTATATCACACAGAAATAAATATCTGACATCTGTATGTTATGCCTAACAAAAAGACATAGCTCACATGAATGACGATACTTTTCCTTCACTAATACAAAGTAATTTAAAGATTTTCATCCTCAGCTAGATATTGTGGGCAGAAGCAAAGTATATTTATATATTTATGTCAAGTAAACAGGGGGAGATAATTTATTTCAGTACAGGTCATTCTTTGACTTGAATACTAATATTGGATTGCAGCATGTGGAATTGCTTTGATAAATGGTTTCTTGCTTGTAAAAAGAGCAATTCTTTTACTCTCTGACAGACATTTTTGATGGTAAAACCAAAATCACAAGACTACTAAAAGTCTTAGCTAACAAGAACCATTTAATATACACAATATTATTTCCTTTTTATATCTTAAATGAGGACGATGCACCTTCCAAAAAAAAAGACACATATTATTGTAGGTATCTTTAAAAGAAAACTCTCCCAGGATGCTAACAAGGTGGTCACTTCAAGTCAGAACAGTTTGTATGCAACTACATACAGGGGTGAAACTATACAGGTGTGTGTGTATTAAAGCTTAATACTTGCATAAACATCACCAGGCAAAAGATAAAACCAGTCCAGAACCTCTGTCCCCATGGTCTTGGCCACTAGTCATGTTTCTACTAGCATGATTTTATTAGTGTAACAAGCCTGAATTCCAAATAGCATCATGGCTTCAGCAAGACAGACAGACAAGCAGGCCTCTCTAAAGAGAATAAGCTGGTGCTGACTATACTCACCCAAGAAGGTAGAATAGAAATTTTATTCTCTTGAAGAACTGAACCTGAATTCCCACATTCTGAACTCCTACATTCCCACATGCTGCTGCTATACAGCATGGGCAGAAGTACAGCTTTTGCTCATGCTGTATAGGAAGTGACTGCCACTGATCTGTGAGAAACCAGGTTCTAGTGCAAAGCCTGTTGAATTACACCTTTCAGAGCAGGAGGGTGAAGGTATGCTGTCTCTTAATTTCAGTCAAATGCATACATAAAGTACAGAAAAAGCTTCCTAAATGTGCCAGAATTAAGACCTAAGCATCAAAACCTGTAAATGCACTCAGAAAAACAAACAAACAACACAACTTTACAGAATTTAATTCAACGTCAAGCATCTGTAGGCAACTCCATATATAGAAAGAGCTGACTTGCAGATTTCAGGAGACTTCAGTAGGACTTATATATTATATATATTTTTAACAGCTTTGTAAGAGGACTAAGACTCTTATGAGCGAAACACAAATGAAAATGTGTATGTGTGGAAGCAGCAACAGAACTACCATGTCAAGGGTTGAAAGAACAGCCTTCCTGGATAACCAGAAACACTGTTTCCAGGAAACTACTTCCAGAACATTACCAGCTACAAAACAGAGAAAAAGCTTTCTGACAATGCAAGTGCTGTGGCAGAAGCACAGCCAGACAACCCCTCCAGAGAACACAGCAATCTAACAACAGGAGGGTGGCAATACGGTTGCAGTCTATCCCATGTGCTGCTCATTTTCCTGCTAGTGAAACACGAAGAGACATATGGCACACATACCTTTCCAACCAACAGTGGTTGCTGCTCATTGTTTAAGAGCTACAGAGACTGAAGTAAGCAAAAAACTGAAGCAAAGTACCATAACAACTGCTGACTTACAAACATGAGGACAAAGCAGCAGAACAAAGACTAGTTTGTCACTGTCAGCAAGAAGAACACAAGAGATGCAGCAAGTACTTCACACCCAGTGTGCCCTTGTCTTTATGCTGAACACCAGAAATCCAGGCCAGACCACTTAGATGTTCCGATGAAAAAGTTGATGAGAGTGAGTGAATGAATGAAATCTCTGAGAGTACAACATGACCTGATCAAATAATTTACTTTGATATTTTGCTACTCAAAAAAAATCCCCTCCCTTCAAAACCCCCCCAAACAAACAAAAAACCAACCACCCCCAAAAAAAAATAAAAAACCCCACTTCCCCTTTCTCAAAAGCTTGCACAGTTTGGGTTTGACTATTAGTTAGCAAAGCCTAGGTTAAGTCTACAACTGTAGAACTCCAGTGTCTTAAACAGGAGCCAAATGGTTCTTCTGAATTAGCATCTCTGTATTTCACTGAAATGAAACAGAAATCAAGAAAATTAAAACATGATAAACATCAATTACAGGAGAAATTTTGCATGCAAAAAATCCCTACTTCACTAGCAACAAAATATTTTGTGGTTTATATTCAAAGCTTTGCTTGAGGCCCTCTCCAGTTCCTCTTTGAAATACTTATTGTTTGCTTAATTATTTCTTTATAAAGAAGGCGATTTCTATGAACATTCACTGCATTATACACAAAAATCTGCTATTTATGTATTTTTGTCATGCTCCAAGTATCCTGAACAGGTGGCAAAAACTGGAATTTGTAATTCACAAGATGATTAGAACATGAATTCTATCATATGCTTTCACTTTTGACACAAGGTCATGATCATCGCAAAGGTCTTATACAGGGAAAAAGTACAATTCCAGGATGGGACAAAGCTAATAGTGGACATTAAATAAATGAATACTGTTGACAAACAGGAATGACCTTTTAGGAAAAGCTAAAATAATTAAGGATTTGGGGGAAAGCAAGAAAAATTAACCATGTTCATTAGTAAAAGTTCTGATGGCCAAGACATAACACTTAATTGATAAAACTTTAACTATAAAACTAACAACAACAAAAAAAAAAGACACTTGCAGATAGCTCTGTTTACAAGCAGAACATTTATAGAACACATTAGTGGTTAAGGCCATAGCTGTAAATACCATCAATGAATTCAAGAATCAGCAGTCATTTTCATAGTGCTGGAAGTGGAAAAGGATTAAAGAAAACCTGGCTGGGTAGGTCACTGAGGTTAATATAAATCTAAAGTAACACATGTTCTTTGAGCTAAGTGTTGAATCTCAACTTAGCAAGCCCTTACGTGCCTGTGGTTAATAAAGTTTCTAAGTTGTCAAAGTGTAATATTTCAATGGTCTGCTTACAACAGTTACTTCTTTTTCTCATCAGTATAGATTGCTCCTCCCTACATTATATTTTAAATAGATATTTTTAAATACTACACTTAAGTACATTGAACTTTTAGTAGGCAGCTCTTTTTAACCGATTTTTAATATAAACCAACATGCATCTATGTCCTGTTCTTGCCCCATCTGAGTGTAGAGACTTTAAATATGGGAATCTAATTGATTCTTGTCATCACGGTGCAATACTTCATAAAAACATAAAAACCTGGAGCCATAGTTTCCCATCTAAGGCTCCAAATTATGCCCAATAGGTTCACTGTTGTTCAGTGATGACTTAGATTCATCTGTACCAAAAAGACTGTTATAAAGCAGAGATCAAAGATTCATAGCTATTTTGATAAATGAAGGTCTGACAGGGGCCTTTCACAGTTCACAGGACTAGTCATAATGACTATAAAAGGAAAGATTTTTCCTCACTCACGTTCCTGATTTTCCCCTACACTTTCATGGGGTTGTCTTTTTTTCAGATAACACTCATACAATCAAGAAATCTTATTTCAAAAGGCATTCCCCCACAGTTGTCACTTGCTTGTAAACATGTTTATGAATAAAAAACATGTCATAAATAGCCATGTAATAATTCATAAAATACAGAATGTTCTTTAGCAAAACAATATTTCAAAGTGTGTTATCATTCTATGCATACAAATTGCAGAAGAGGCGTAATGTCAAGACATGACCTTTTCAAAAAAGAGAGATATATGAATTGAGAAATATATCCTCTCTAGTTCCACATTTACTTCATATAGCTTCTCCAGATGAAGTACACATATTTTCCAGCTTCAAAACACACACAATTTAGTGCCTGTCTTCTCACTATAAACTGCATCTTTTTTAAGTTCTGTGCTACTGACTACTTTTCCAAAATTATTTCTGTGTTTACATGAAAAAAATCTCCTTGATCTTCAGTAATCAAGTCACTAGTTGAAAAATACCTTTACAGAGACATCTCCATCACAGTGTTAGCAAAACTTTGCATTTTATCTGTGTGGTTTTGTTTTTTCCTTGAACATTAAAATGGTTCCTTACACATCAACACATCAGCTTCTCTGCTTGCCTTAGCAACACAAGATTTATTAATCTGCTATCTCTCAACTTTGCTCTCCTGAGTCACTCAGGAGAGGACCCTGAGCTCATAGACATCTAGGCAAAAGTTTGCCAGACATTTCTCAGGAGTCAGCTTGCAATAGATACTAAATACTGTGATTGTGTATCACATCTTTCTAGAGAACACACATTTTTCATGTCCAGTATAAATATCTGAGCGAAGAAAGATAACAGAAAAAGTGAGAAGTAAGCTAAAGATTGCATGGAGAAGAGAAGCTAGATAAAAAAAATTAATGGACAACAAAAAGAAATAGTATAGCAGGCAAGGCAGTACAAAGGCAGAAATTGTGATTTTTTTTTTATTTTTGGGCAGATGGAGGATGTCAGAATTAGAACAGTTGTAGAGAGCTGATGATATCAAATTTGCATTAGAAATCAAGCATGAGTTTTCTTAAGAAAGACAGACTGATTTCACAGCAGAAGGCAGGCAGTAACCATAAAAACTTAAAAAAAAAAAAAGTACCAAATAAAAAGGCCCCAAGGTAATTAGAAGAAAGAAATTTGGAGAAGTCAGAAACTTACAGAAAATAATACTTATCCTTTTATTTGAAAACATGCATCTTCACTGATCTTTAAATATAATTATTAAATAAAATGTTTCCTCAAGAAAACTAGTTCCATAGAGCCTCTAGCATTAACGAATAGCCAACAAGAATGGGGAATTTTATATCATGTTGAGATAGTTTACTCTACATTTGTTAGTTATTTCAACATTTTAACTTTACTGTTTAGAAACAGAGCTGCTTAAAAGGTCCTGTTCCAGTAAGAACTTTCCATTGTTTTGAAAAAATCTCCATTTCTGTTAAACTTCGGGCAGTTCTATCCTGCTTTCCAAAAGTGGTTTCTTCTATCAAACAAAATTCCACAAATTTGCATAAAGAGCCACTTTGGAGGAATCCAGAACAGACTGTTTCAATACACACATATGCAGTATAGCTAAACACAGTAGTGACATGCAAATTACAGTAATTTAGACAAAAAAAAGGAGAGATGTGAATATCTGTGGGCAGAACAGTCACTGTGTCCTGACATAGTTCCAAATACACAAGTTTCATCCCAATTAGTACACTCACTATAGAGACTGTCCTCCATGCACCCACCGCTAATAGCTGGTAAAATATTAGAAAATCAAAGATGTAATGAGAGCCACATCACTAATTTCTCTACCACCAAATCTCCTTGATCTTACCAACATGATATGACTTTTAGACTCAGACTGTGCTTTTAAGAACAGACAAATATAGAATTTATGTAAAATCTTTGTGTTCTGTGTGGTGATAAGCAACTTGGAAAACACCAGTTTCGGCTACACGTCTACACAAGTGTTCTAGCTTTCAGCACTTGCTTGGGTCAAGACTTAACTTCCCACAAAACCAAATACAAGTAACTAAAGATTTGGTTTTAAACTAATACAAATGTTACACACAGTAATTAACTTTTAAAACAGCCAATAAGCTGTTATCCTTCCATAAACAAGATAACCATGACTCCCAACTTTTTTTATATTCAAATTATTTAATAAACCTGCACATACACATTTTAATAATGCCACATAACACTGGTATCACCTATCACCCTAGCAGAAGTCATGGAACAACACATGCCATAGCCACACCAAATCTATACATACCTAAAATTTGGCAAAGATTTTACTCACAACCCTTTGTTAAACTTAGTTAGCTAGGTAAGCCAGTTATCTAGTTAACTTTACAGTAAATCATGGTAATACTTTTGAAAGATTTTTCCAGTGTTCAGTTGATGACACCCATTGATCAAAAAACATTGAAGATGCAGCAAGAGAGCTGTTTTATGGCAGCTTTAGAAAGTCTCAAACCCTTAGAGCATCACAGATTATTTACAGAATGCAATAGGGTGAGGAATAGAGAGGTATTGAAAGAAATTAATTAATTAAATTTAGCTGACTTTTTTTCAGTGGGGATTTGATTCTCCTGAGTTTTTTCCTCTATTTTGTCCTTCCTTAAACTCAAACAATATTTTGTTCAATTTTAATAAAGAAATTAAATTAAAATAAAGACAATTTAGGCATCCAAAACTATCACTACAAAATACATTGCTCTGTCTCTTGCAAAAGGATGGGTTGTCTAAACATTCTCCCGTTTCACAGAGGAGCCCTCCTTTTCCTTGCTTAAGTTTACATGTCAGAAGTTTTGGGGAACTAGTGTTTAGAACAAGATCGATCAAGTTCTTTACTTAAATATGCATGTGCAGTTTTATGAAATTTGGAATGGGTCTGAAAATTGTAAGTATTTTTATCTTTATCTTAATTCTTACAAGAATTCCCATAACAATATGTATGTTGATCTTCTGCACCTCTGTTCATGAGTGTGGAAAAGAGAGAAAATTAGGTAAGTCTCCAAGGCATAAGAGAGTCTGTAAATTTAAATTCCTGTACTGAGCATTAAGCAAAGGTTTAGTGCAATACTGTTATTTTTAAACTAGGTCTCTTTCTTTGCATACAGAAATAAAACACTCAATCTTCAACACATTTATTTTGCCACCATCATTGTTACCTTCTGGCATTACCAAAAGGCCAAAGTCAGAGTGGAGTTGTGTCAAAAAGTAAGAAAATCTCTGCACTGAGAAGTTTTTAATCTGTCCTATACACCTTTACTGGGCCAGTAAAGTGACTCTGGCAATGGCGAACAAACTACGTTATTACATGTAGGATTGGCACCACTACAGACTTATTTCCAATCTCAGACAAAAGACTTACTGCAGGTTCTGCTATTCTGCCAATGTCACAGCAATGCTTTGTACCATGAGGTCCTCTTACCTTTCTGAATAAACAAAGCCAAACACTTCAGTCTTCCATTTTACTTGACTTTCCGAAATTGTCAGCATGGATCACAGGAAAACATATATTTCCCTGAGAACCAATGCTGACTTCCTCGGAGAAATGGCTATTTCTTTTCTCAATAGGTTTCTGTATGACTGTTCTCAGTGCAGCTAACATAAGGAAGTAACTGCTTAAATTGCATAAGTTTGGGCTTCATTAAAGCAGCATTTATCAGAGTGTTTGCAACACGGTTAAGTATAAGCAGCATGCTCTTGACCATATAAATGAAAAACAGCAGAAACAATCTTTAAAAATGCTACATTCCTCATCTTAGGAAATGGATAATTTGAGTACTAAAATGTTTTGGAATATAGCTTTTCAGCAAGTCTGTTCTTTTAAATGGATAATTAAAATTAGCCCAAAAAACCCCCCAAACAAACTAATAAACCCCACAGAACAGATTCAGGCCAGCCAAGATGATCTTATGTCAGAGAACATGTTATCAGAAAACTGTCCTGTTGGTCATATCACACGAGGTATATTGAAAAGCTTCCAGAAGACACTCATGCTATTAAACAACACGGTGTTTTCATTTATAGTGGAAACCAGAGCAAGACAGGTAGGTCTTAATCATTCAGGAGTTATACAGGTGATGACAGATTGAAGTCAAATAAGGCAAAAAGTTTAGGGAATAAAAAAAAAATGGATATTCTGCATATGACAGTGACAACAATATTAGACATTACAGGATTAAAGAAAATTCTTTACAATACTGGTTGAAAACTACTGTTATTTTTAAGATGTTTAAATAAATGAACAAAATTTTATTTAAAAATACATTAGGCACCACACAAACAAAAGTGTTTTATACTAGTTGGAGACAACAAGAAAGAGGATTGAGCTCAAAATACAGAATTCAGATTCTCAAATGTAATTTGATCAGGCATCACTTTCTGATGGTATTAATGCCAGAGGAAATGATGGCAGAACGATGGCAAAATTATTTTCCTGGGGAGATCCTTCAGTTTTCCAGACCAAAGTCCTCAAAAAGAAATAATCCATCCATCTGCTCTTCCCATTCACCAGGGAAATCTTACCTCTTCAAACTCAACTGCAATAACACATCTCTTACAACCCCATTACAGACTCCTGAATTTTAATTCCTCTAGGTTTCTACTATATACTCCAACTGGCTTATCCACTGCCTGCTCTCTCTTTATCTCCTTCCTCCTTACTGCAAGTCCATTAGTGCTTAATCCCACATTCTCTACTTCAGTCCTCCTGCAGTGTTATGAACTAACAGCGTAGTTACAGATAGCCAACAAAGAGAGGAGAGGAAGGAACAGAATAACCTTTGGCAGCTCCCAAAACAGTCACCGTAATCTTTGTGGTGATCATCTATAGCTTTGTTACAGGTGGCACAGTTTGAAAAATTGTGGTCTTGATGGTTTGTAACCAAAACATTTGGCAGTTTTGGTAGAACTGCAGCTTATTTTGTCCTTGGAAGTGCTGAGCCCACTCAACTGACACAAATATACAGCAAAATCAATGCAACTGAGCATTGATTTACTGTCCAAATACACGGTTGACCAAGCCATCTCAGATTCACACTTCATGTACTTCAGGACCAATTTATACAATACATACATAAAGCATTCTCATATGTGAGCACAAAATCTCCAAATACTACTCAGGTACATCTTTTGCATGGAAAAAAAATATCTGGAGTCAAATCCGGACATATGGGAGACAATGATGGCCACAATCTGTATATGGCTATCAGTTCTGGGTACTACAGAGTAAATTCTGCTTAACAGAAAACTTATGTCTGTGTATCTCAAACAAGAACACATTTTAAAGTTATATGTTAGGCCAGCTCACAGTATGAAAGCAAGTAGCTTAGCATAAGTTATTAGACAATTCATTCATGTGATGATGTAAACATTATTCCTAACATAACTTTATACATAATTGCTGTTGCTGTCACTGTTTGGGGTACAGGAGGGGTGTGTGTTATGTTTTCTGTTCATTTGGGTTTTAACAACATTAATTGTGTCAGTTAAAATATTTAGAAAATATTCTAGGGAAAAAAACACATTGCAATTTAAAATTGGACTTTGAGTTTTTTACGTTATCCTAATGCTAAATATGTGCAAGTTTGTAGTACTGGAGATTTAGTTAGTTTTATTTAGCACCAAGCAGGAAAACGGTTTTTACAGTGACTCTAGTTGAGAAACTTTCTGAGCAATAAGTAGGCAAGCAGAAGGCCAAAACTAACACTAGATGGATTCAGTTTGGGGTTCCTTCTCTTACCACAAGTCTTGCTCCTGCACTGCCATTTCCTTTCATGTTACTTATTTAAGGCATCCTTCTTATGTTTCTTTCAGTTGAATTTCAAAGGTAAATAGTATCTCCAACCATTTTTACAGTTATCAAAACAATTTCAATCAGTTACAGAAAACGTAGCAATGCCTGGATATCACATACCAACAATATTATAACTATTCCTACTATTAGATAAATATTTCAACTATAATAAAAGTATCACATGTGTACTGAAGCTCACCACAGCCTTCCAGCTGTGGGATTAAAAATCCCACATGTGCCATGTATATAAACACTGAGGAAAACTGATCTCTGTCCTATGTTACCCTAACCACAAAACATTGGTTAACAACTTCACTGTAGCGTGGCTGTCATGAACAAAGACCAGATCATTTAAAAGGAGAAAATATTTCTATTTCTTAGCCATTTTTGTTATAAATCACTCTTTAGTGGGCAACAATAAAGTGAATAAAGAGGTAGGGATTTTGAGTTGAAATCTCCAATACTGAAATTTCAATTGGTAATCTAAGGATTTTATTACATATGAGATCACAAACCATTCAAGACATACTGTTCCAGTTTGAAGGTTAGATTTTGATTCCAA
>JAWWEU010000111.1:11614510-11624510 GCA_035583155.1 Acropternis orthonyx | reverse complement strand
TAAAATGCATGAAGAAAAGAGATAACTAAGATTTACTGTAAACATATTTTACCTATATTTATACAATTTTTATGTGTACGATTCTGACTTTTCAGAAAATATGCTGCATCAGCAATTGTGTTAATCTTATTTAAGAAATCTGATCTGAAACACATCTACATATATAACATTCAGGTGAACACACAAACCAAAGCATTATTTTAGTCAAAACACAGATCTTTTCCTTCCCAACTCTCACTAAAATCATAGCAACTCAAAAAGAATCAATAACCTAGATACCTCCAGTTGCTCTGGCCTAAGGTCTTGAATAAACCAAAGCTACAAACCATTCACTTCAGAATCTACCTTAAAACTTTATATAGCAGCACACCAGAGAGCAAGTTAATATGCATCAGTAAACAAACAGGGTTTTTTCTAGGATTTCCTTTTACTAGCCAGTGTGTGCCATAAAGGTTTATTTTTCTTTGTTTATCCTGAAGGTGACTAAGAAACACACATAGCAGAAGCTAAGCTTTAAATCTCATCAGAAAAGCAAGTGAAGTATAACATATAGGGAGATTATGTTTTCCCCTTAAGTCTTACAGATGAACATGTATACTAGCCTTACACAAGAGGTGTACAGAGTTTAGAGCTATAAAAGTCAAGATTTATTTGTTTAGCTAACAATAAGTTGGCACAATCTCAATAGAAACCTGTAGATGTTTATGCAGTGTAAGGATGAAGTTATGAAAACCTGATGATGTCAAATTTCATCACTCTTGAGAATAAACTCTATCTCCAGCACATAGCTGCATACATCAGTCTATGGTACCATCAGAACAAAACCAAAACACACGCATAAATATACAGATAAAGAAAATAACAGTCTGAACTTAAGAGACGAGTGAATGACAGAGCATGCAAAAATCAGGTGTGAGGACACAGGTTTTTTTGAAAAGTCCCTGAGCATATTTGTTTTCTGCTGTTCATCTGCTTATGACTTCCTGCACTAGTCTATACATTAACTCCTAGATATTCTCAATGCTTTTCACAGTGAGTTCAGACAGTACTGCAAAGTACTTCAGATAGGACTCCAGATAATCATTGCATTTTACTTTAATTTTGATTTGAAATAAGAACATTAGAAATTACTGGTCTATATTTATTTCAAGTGCTTTCTCACTGATTTCATGCAGAATTCTTGTTTGGTTGGTTTTTCTGTTTTGTGGGTTTTTTTTGTTTGTTTTTTTTTTTTTTTTTTTTTTTTTGTGTGTTTGTGTGTGTTTTGTTGTTAGTTCATTGGGGTTTTTTGTGGCAGTAGCAAAATCCCACTACATTACTGTATAAAAGAATAAAATGACTGTTTATCCAACACCTCTCTCTACAGCCCAAAGCAAGATTCACTTGTATCTAACCCCAAGTGAAATAAATTAGTTTTCTCCAGGAAATCCGCAGCTGGATTTCACAGCCTTGGCCTGTTTTGTAAACACTTCTTTTAAATGAAAAAAAACCAACCACCACCTCTCTGAGCACCCTTAAGGATGCTTTTCCCTGCTGTTGACAGCATATCTCACAAAACAAAACAATCAAATCAAATATAAACAGTCTCCAGATTAAGATAAAGCCCTGTTCCTCTACTACAACAAGCATTTGGTCACACACAGCACACACACTGCTTCCTGTCTTGGCCATTCATCATGCATGATAAATATACAAGAGGAACTAAATGTGTATTTATGTATGTATATCTCTAAAATGTGCTACATCCTGATCAGGTTCCATAAGGCTATTTTATGTAGACAGCTAGTACCTCCACGGACAAACCTAATCATCCATCTGCTGCAGAACTAATAAACAGATAGCCAGGCTTACCAGTAACAAGCAGTTGCACAGTGAGAAAAGCTCCAGCATAACTGGTGTCTCACCCTTCCAGTTTGAGGACAACATGAATATTGAGTTTTGGGTTTTTTTTAACAAGAAATTCCATGCTGGACTAAAGTTACACTCTTAGAGCTCTTGCTTACTATGATGAGAAAAGCAGCTAAAATAAGTCAGGTACTGTATCACCAGGCCACTTTCATCCAACATAAATTTTTGACACTTAGGACAAGAGTTACTCTTTGTTAACTTCAGATGTGAGTTAGGTTCCACATGCATGAATGAGACTAAAAATTAGCATTTTCAAGAAGTCCAAAAGTCTTTATTTTTTACCTTTGACATTACCAAAAGAGAAGGAAGCAAACACCTATTTATCGTACTTACAGCTCTTCTTAGTCTATCTGAAACAACAGGTCAAGAGACACTGCAGCTTCCACTAAGGACACACAGGAATGGTTGTACCCATTCTCCAGGTCTTAAACCTTCCAAATCAGTCCTACATGTAGAACACCACTACACTGATGGCAACATATCCTGGACCCTGACATATTTCAGTAGAGGAGGAATACCTTGGCTCATGCTGCACAGAGAATTCACAAACAATGCATTTTCAGGGGTTTCAGTGTACTAGAAGCAGAAGACTGCAGGAATACCCTGCAACTCATTTAATGAATATTTAACAAAAGCATAAAACATTGAAGAGCAAATTTATTTGGTGTGGATGTTTGCTGCAGAGGTATATTAAAACAGCATGAATACCTACAATAGAGAGATGATAAAACTTAGATGCAGCAACGTAGTATGTGTAGTGTTGTCCTGGGTATTTAAAGACCATAAGGCAAAAAAATGAAGGACATAAATGAATCAACGTGCAAAATATTTATGCACACATATTGTGCACTGTAAACTACTTCTGTAAAACCAGATCATTCACACAGATGTGAAAAATCCATGGATCTTAAATACATGCCAGGCTGTTTTTCTTTCTTTTTAATTATTTCTAAACAAGGACCTGAAGAAGCAAGCAGCTCATCCAAGCAAAATTTGAATAATTCTTCTTCAAACAATACTGTGAATCCTGCAGCACTCACTTATAATTTTTGAGCTCTCTCCCATTCCTTTTAGCTTCAATGATACAGTCCATCATACTCAGCAATTTCACCAAAATACTGTCATTAACTGGGATGTTTAATGGTTTTCATACAAGACATCTAAAACATCTTAGGTAAGATGTATTTATTCCCTTCACCTTAGTGTGCCATCACTGACATGTGAGCTGATCAAAATCAACTCATGTATGAAGTTTCCACAAATTCATAGTGAGGTGACACCCCCTATGGAGCATTTCTGGAAAGAAATATTGACAATGGGTTTTATTTAATAACTGGTTTCAGTAGTAAAACTGTACAGAAAGCTTCAGCCTGAAATATTGGGAGTTGAATGACTAAGTTACACTGAACCATTTAATTTTTAAACAAATCAGTTATATTTACATCAAAATAACATTTATTTGTTTAAAAACTGAATTTGAACTTGAAAGCAAAAATGCTAAAACTGAGCATAACATTTTACTTCAAAAAACACACTTTGGTCAAAAAACCAGAACACAGTGAATAAAGATATTAATTGCATACTTTGCCTACCAAACTATCTTTTCTGTGCACCAGCCAAAGCCAAAGTGTCCATTGTTTGCTATTTTCACATTGTAGGACTGAGTTTCACAAATCTGGCCTTCAGAATTCATTGCCATACTACAGTAGAGACCCCCTACCAGGAATTCATTAGGGTAGGTTACTGGTGCATCAGAGCTCTAGAGCTCTAACATTTTTCAGGTAGGTCTCATTCATACTTCAAATAACTGATCCGACAACAGTAGGCCCCTGGGTTGCAGAGTCAGGAGGCAAATCCTCCCTTTTGTGAATTCAAGGCAATGTCACCTTCTAAACTTTCAGTTGTGTTACTCTGGGCACCCTGACTGAATGGCATCGTTCTTGATGCAAACTGGCTCTGTTCCTTTCCTTTGCCACTTATGGTTGTCGTAATTATGGGCTGCCAGTTACTATGTTTTCTGTAAAACTTGTTGAGATTCCTGACATAAATGGCTTTCAGGAAGATAAGCTTGAGAACGCTGAAATCTTTCGGCTACATTTTGATATATTAGGAAATTCACTTCTGATGTCAGTAGTTAAAACAGCTTTGACTTTTATTCTGATGAGTTTCACTATTAGGAAAAAAAATAAATTGGCAGACTAAAGGCTACAGGGCTTGACTGAGCAGCTAAAGAGACAGCCTGGATACTCAACTAGCTAGTCATTTCATTTTCCAGTAGGTGCTGCCTTCTAAGAACTACAACACTACTACACAGGCATCTGACAGCTGAAAATATACTTCCTGGCCTTAGAGGAGAATGAATCCTGAAAACTACTGATTTCAAATGATTGAAGGGAGATTAAGCGCAGAGTATCTTTTCACAGGAAGTATGTCAACAAAACTATTTCCCTATTTGAAGCTATATCCATGGCATGAATTCAAATGTCATCTTCTATGACAGTATTCTAGTTTGTCCAAACTGCAAATATTACAGAAATTATTTGAAGGGGAGAGTGATGCCAATAACATACCTCCACATTTCTCCACTCTTTAGAGTAATGTATTTCCCACAAAAAATTTGTTTCCTCTTATGATCACTTGCATGTAGCCCCAGCAACTTTGTCCTCCATATAGCATTGATATTTGGAAAGTGTTTAGGAATTGTAACTACAACATTGCCTTGCCACCCAGCTATGAAATAGGAAGATAGAAGGTGAAAAAGCACAAGTCTGCCACAATATGATTTCAGTGCAGGCTAGCAAAGACTCAGGAAAACCAAGAATAGGAAATCAGGTTACAAAGTTTTATTGTCTTTTGTCACTGAAAAACAGGTGTTTCTAGCAGACATACAGCAGGAGGCACATAAGTAAAAATGTTTTGACACAGGACAGAAAAGCCACTAAACAATACTGGTAAGCAGTCCTGTATCAACTCTTTAGTATCAAGCAGATGTACTATTTTACTCTTGATATGCATGTATTTAGAAGGGACAGATTAAAAAAAAAAAAGGAAATATTCGAATGTTTTATGTAAAAACCCAATCATAATCTGTTGCTACATTTCATACCACAACTTTTGTTGATCTTCTAAGTGAATTAAGAAAAGGCTTCATTAATAACCAGTTGTGTATACTGCTGGTTGTTTGTTTATTTTTTTCAAATTATCACTTAATGACACTTACAGAAACCATTAAAAATGCATGGCAGTCATTCTAGCCAGTGTGAAGTGTTGCACTTCATTTAATGATTAAAATGTAATTACCTGCATAGAAAAGCACAAGATAATATGAACACCAGTAGCTGAGTTTAACATGGTTTTATTCTGAATTTTGACTACTGTAAATTATTGTGTACTACGGCAGTTAAAATCCAAAATTACGGATGATGCATAAATACAGAACAACATGATCTGTCTGTGTCACAGAAAGGATCCAGAAATGAAGAATGTTTCATTAAAGCACATGTTGCTGCAGAAAGGGTATATTTCTTTACCTTATTTCCCACAAAGTCAACAACTTCGTAATATTCACTTCTTTGGAGGTTCATTTAAGTCCTTAGTCTGATGAAACATCTAGAAAAAATACTTCCATGGGCCTTAGCAGATTTTATAATCCTACATAAGCTTTACAGCATATCTTGCCTACTCACTGGTAGTATTACATCATAAAATAAGTCTGGCCAATTCAATAATAATTTGATCATGTGTCCATGTCTGATTTAAATTACACAGATAATAGTAAATGCTCTGATCTTACTAGGTAGTAACAATAACGGGACCATAGACAACAGAAATAAAAACATATAGAGAGAGGAAGGAAAATCTGTTTATTGTTAGCTGCAATGTTTCTTTACAAAAGAAGAAAACAAAAGTCTTAAAATAAGTTTAATAACTAAAATCCAACAACCCATGTTATGTGATAAATCCATGTATTATTACACAACAAAACATAGTAGACTGCTGTCAATTTATCTGTCTGCCAAAAGAATTATTGTCAAAGAGAAAATAAGCTGACATCAGTGATACTCTACTTCTAAGAGTCGAGCTTCTTCTGTACAGTTTTGAAAATATTAAATGTGGACTGAATAAATAAATTATGCCAAACCAGAGTCTAGGATGGTCCCAGATGTACTGTTTAGTGCTCCATTTCACAACAATTTAAAATTCAAACATTTATCTGGTATGTTATCATCTTATTTATAAAGTCTTTCTGAAAAAGTAATGCAACTAGGGAAAATTACAATGAAGCAGCACGTAGACAAAACCATTAACAAGAATAACTGATACAATAAAAGCTAACAACATGAACTGCTACTTCTGTAGTAAACTTGCAGTAATAGCAAACTAATGGCTTGCCATTATGTACAATGGAAACACTCTCTGCATAAGGTGTGCACCATTGAACCTAGAATAATCTCAGGATGCATAATGAACAAGGTTTCTCAGTAAACTGCTCTTTTAGGAAATCAGCCAATACCCTTCCATGAATACATCACTTGATCTTAAGATGAAAGAATATAAAGGCTATAAAGTAGTTCTCCAAATGCTATACTTGAATTTGACCCTTTTTTATTTCCCAGTTACATAAAATAGGCTTACCAGATTGCATGCATAAACAAATCATGCAGGCACTCAAAGAAGAAACCAAAATACTACTGTCTACTTAACAAATTTAAGTATGAAACCAACAAAAATTATGGAATTATGATAAAGCCTAAGAAATTAATTCAAAGATAATGCAGATGGTCTACTTTATCAGATAGGGTTTAATTAATTTTTAAAAGTACTGCTGTTGTTATACACTAGCAGTTTTCTGTTTCTATAATTTGTAAATATTTTTTTTAATAGAAGACTATTCCATGCTTCCTTTCATTTGTCACAGTCTTTTTTTCCTCTCCAGAAACTGTTATTTTTGCCCTTTAACAAATCTTCACTGAAAATTTCAAGGAAGTAATTTGGAGGTAAAATGAGATTCATGATTCCAAATCCATAACTTGCAAATATCTACCTGTATATTTCCATTTTTTATGTCCCCTTTCCTCTCCCCGTCCCTCCACGTACATAAAAATTTCTGTCTCACTTCCCTATTATTATGGTGTATTCTGAAAAGGATAATGAGTGTTGGAATAGATTCTCCAAAAGCAACTGAAATTGCTGTTCTTGAGCACCTTATTTGTCAGCATACTCAGAAATTCATTGCACAATCCATTGTTCTAATCTTAGAAAACTTTGAGTAAGAAACAAGTTAGATCTTTATTACACATAAATCAGTCAATAAGGAAAGTCATACTCAAGGCTGTTAAAAGCAAACAGCTACATTGCAAATGGGAACTTATAGTCTGAAAAGAGCTGCTATTGTTACAGAAAGATGAAGATGCAGTGTCACAAAAACAGCAGTTACCAGCTGCAAAAACCATTCTAAAATAGATTTCAATTTTAGTAGTCATATTACACTGCCTTCTTCTTCCTCTATTAGGGAATAAGTCCATTATGAGATAATCATGACTATCTTAACATGAAAAGAAAACATTTAAGACCATAAGCAACTTATTCTGAAGGACTCAGGAATCATTTCTCATGGGCTTATTATTATTATTTTAAATGATTCTTTTGCAGAAAAATGCTGTAAGAGTGCCTATTCATTTCCAAAGATGCAAAGAGCTGGTGAACCAACTCAAGCCCTTCTCCAAGAAAAAATGTTGCACTCAAAATGATGCCAAAGGTAGTAAAACTTTGGTTAGTTGTTATAACCAACTATTCCTAACATACACTATCAGTACCTTGTTTATCTGAAAAACACACTACAGCTGTAATCCTGGGCACCAAAGTACTGCATTACTTGTGTCTAATATAAAAGTAAAACTAGTCTCCATTTAAGTAAAATAAGGTGTAAAGAAAAGTTCTAGCTGACAAGAAGAATTTAACAGCATAAGTGATACAAAGTCATGAATAATATCAAGTTGCAGAGGAGAAACTTGGAAAAGCTCTTCTAGTTCCTGTTTTGTTTTACACACAGTCATTAAATTAGTTTCAAATTACAGCAAGTATGAACCTCTGATCCCTCCCCACCATCTCAGATTAGAATAAAATTATGATAGTTGCCACTCATGATAAATGACTTAAAGGGAACACTAGATAAGTGAAAAATTACTCCATTTTGCTAAACAGCAATTTAAATTCATTTCTAAAATGGCTAGAGCATGCAATTTCCTCACTAATTTTCATTTCCTTTTATTTAATCACACAGAGTATGCACTTCAGAAACAAATTGCAACTGGGGAGGGAGAGGAAAGCAAACAGGAGATTTTAGGAATGAGATAGCATCTTAGTGTACATTAGATACTAAACTGCCAGAAGGTGAAAATAAGTGAACCTTTTTCCAATTAACAGTAGTATCATTAATAAGTATCTTAGAAAGTCCTGCACTTTATATCTTAGTGTCAAAATCCCAAAGTTTGACATCACGATTAGGCATTCTTGTTAAAATAAGAATAAACTGCAAAATGTCAAATACTCATGTCACTTCTCCATTCACAGAAGAAACTGCCTTTACTCAACCTTACTGTTGCCCTAAAACTCAATTATAAGTTTTCATAAAATGTTGGGAAACCAGAGCAACATTATACCAAGAATATTATACAGGCTTCCATTTCTCCTCCAAGGTAATAAATCGTGCTGGACAATATACCAAAGGCCTTTCCCAGGCCTCAAGATTCCCATAGACTTTACACGTAAACTGTAAAATACAGATTTTCAGCTTTTAAAGGATGAGAAGTACAGACACTTTCAATATCAGATTGCTTACAGAAATGGTAGAAAAACTGACATTACAATGATAAAAATAATGTTTTTAATTTTACTCTCTGCAACTATATAAGTTCTGCAAATGCAAGTTTTAGAATGAATCTGGTCTGAGAGATGAAACAGCAAAAGAAAATTCTTCCTCTCCATTCTGGGCTAGCTCTCTTCTGCCTTCATCTTACAGGTGAGAGCTGTACAAAACCCAAATGCATTTGGTCTTGCAAAAATTGAAAGCAGTCTGTGTCCTGGATAAAAACCCATTTCCTGGACTGCTCCTTGGAAAAAGCAGTACCACCTTACTAAGAGGTTTCCAAATGATTTGGATTCATTTTTCATTGTTGTAAGTAAAAATGAGGATTAGGAGAGGAAGAAAGATTGTTGTGACTTTGTTGAAGTTATATTTAAACATATATTTCAAATGAAAGAATAAGGAAGAAAACAGTCCTGAACTAACACATTATATGAATTTATCATATGTAGAAAGAGTTAACTAATTAAATGCTCTGATAAGGAACAGTTCCAATGCTAATAAGAAACTCGTGAAACACCATCTGGATACCTCCATTAAGGTACCACACAGCAGTACAGAATTAGTGCAGCGTGTCCTGGGGTTTGGATGCAACAAAAAACAAGTAGCAATTTTCTAGTCCTAATTAACTCCTGTTAAAAGCAGCCCTTTGTAACAGTAAGCTTTCCAGAGACGCAGAGGGAATGACACTGCAAAGGTATTACGTGTGCGATGAGGCACTGTCTTAAAACCATTTTCGCACTGGTATCAGAGAGGTACTAAAGGAATATACAGCATTTGCCTCAGTAATAAGAACTACAGCAAGCTATTGAAAAAGGTAAAATAAAACAAACACCTTCTGGAGGATATTTGTTATGGATTTAAAATCTTGGAATTTTTCTTTCATCTACCAACCCTGCACCTCAGAGTGATCACCTCTCTCTCTCTTTTTCTACCGTGGAACCTGGAAAAAGACTGCATGCCCCACAGAAAAGAGCTCCACCTGGCCCTCTCATGAACTGCTAACAATTTGCAGCAGCTTGCCAGGGCATACCTGACCCCTCAGGCTACAAGCTGGGTGTTTGGGAACCTCTGAGATAAGAAAAATGACTCAGGTGTGGAAACACCCCTCCGGGAAGCCATTAACACCTTCACACCCAGCCTGGGGTGAGTCAGGTCTGCTAATGGGCCATCAGGGTTTCCAAAAATATGTCAGAGTGTAAATCACCCATTGTGAAACTCCCCACT
>JAWWEU010000111.1:11571740-11604240 GCA_035583155.1 Acropternis orthonyx | reverse complement strand
GGTGTGCCCCAGCAAGCTGCTGCAAATGATCCACTGTTAGCAGTTCATGAGAAATTACATAGAGGGTGTAGAATACAGTCTGAGCCACACCCACACAGTGACAAACTGGTCCTGGCCACTATAACCAGGACAACCACATAGGATTCTAAATAAAGAGAGGGTCAAATCAGACTATTTGGATATGAGTTTAATACTTTTCATCAGTGATCTAAAATTACTAGAACAAAGAGGAATGCAAAATAAATTTCATTCCGGGAAACTACTGTTCAAAAATAAGTGAATCATCCTGGAAGCATGTAACAAATTTCCTATCATATATTCACAGAAAACAGAGTTGAATTTTTCTTTTGTTAACTGTATTATCTAAAACAAACCTCACCTACATACTTCTAATTTCATCTTGTAAGGTGTACTAGAATCTTAGTGGATTTCTGTATCAGCTATAACCTACTCAATTTACTGGACAGTATCATACTCAGAGCTCTTAAGAGTCAGACCCCAAACTTCCATTGGCATTCCTAGGGCTAGGGATGCCAACCTTCATATGGGGTTGTGAAATTCAGCATAACTGCTATCCTAATGTTCTTAAACATTCCTTGTTGCTATACTGTGTTATTCTACTCTGTTCAGATCCGTAGTTGAGCAATTCAGTCTCTTGAAAGGAAGGCAGGATGAACTTTGGTTAGACACATTCACTGTGAAACTTACCTAGACCATTAACCAGCAAAGAAGGCATGAACAACTTTACTCTGTCCTTCACTACATATGCTTTCACTTCTCTGTCTTTCTACTAGCTGTATAAATAGTTCTCTTCATTTACCAAAAGTCTCGCTACAGGATGCCAAAGCCTGCAAAGTCATTCAAGAAATTTCAATTATAAACAAGTAATTGGCTCAGAAAAAAACATCCCATACTGGTATGCTTGTCAGAGTTCTTTAAAAAAATAAATAAAAAATCACTGCTTCCACACAACATCCCATCAGGCATTGCACTTCACATACAAGCCTTGTAAATTTGCACCTCAAATTAAGATGGACTCTGGGGCACTCTGCTAATTATTTTACAGTTGTATTTTAAAAGACATCCAGTATATTGTCATAAGCCTTTAACTGAAGTCATGTAGAGATGAAAGGATGCTCAATTTTGCCTATACTTTAAAAAAATCCTTTGTGTTTTTGGTCTTAGTTTCAAGATCTTTCAGACTTACATGGCAGTAGTGTCCAGTACTTGCAGTGACACACAAATATGCCACCCCACCTAAGCAAAAGCTTTTGAATTTTGCAGTCAGTCACCCTGTGGCATCTGTGTCACATTTTAAGTGTGTGCGCATTAATGCAGAACTTGCTTCAAAATATTAGCGTAGATTTGTCTTCTTGCTGAGCAGACAGATGTGAAATACTAACTACAAGGACATTCTAGTCCTTGTTGTAGCACAACCTTGCATAAACAAACTTCTATATGTTAATATTTTGAAGATGCAAAGTAAATTTATCCACTCTATTCCCTGGAATAACACATTCAAAAACATGTTAATTTAACTAGCATATGAACACATGTTAGTCCAAGTGCAAGGTGTTGCACCTGAGTCTGGGCAATCCTTGACATGAGTACAGACTGGGAGAAGTCACTGAGAGCAGTCCTGTGAAGAAGCACTTTGGTGTTCTGGTGGATAAGCCACACAACAGGCAATGTGTGCTCACAGCCCAGAAAACCAACCATATCCTGGGCTGCATTAATTGAAGTATGGCCAGGAGGTGATTCTGACCCTCTACTCTGCCCTAGTGAGACCCTGTCTGGTGTACTGCATCCAGCCCTGGGATCCTTAGCACAAGAAGGATGTGGACTTGTTGGAGAGTGTCCAGAGGAGAGCCATGAAGATGATCAGAGGCCTGGAGCACCTCTCCCATGAAGACAGGCTTAGAGAGTTGGGTTTGTTCAGCCTGGAGAAGAGAAGGCTTCAGGGAGATCGTAGAGCACCTTCCAGTACCTAAAAAGGGCTTATAAAAAGAGAGGGAGAGCAACTATTTGCATGGACAGACACGGACGTAGGACAAGGCAGAATGGTCTTAAACTAAAAGAGGAGAGTTTTATATTAGATGTGAGGAATAATTCCTTTACTGTAAGGGTGGTGAGGCACTGGAACAGACTACCCCATCCCTGAAACTGTTCAAGATCACACTGAATGAGGCTTTGAACAACCTGATCTAGTGGGTGGCATCTTGGCCCAAGACAGAGGGGTTGAAACTAGATCCTCTTAAAGGTCCAACCCAAACTGTTCTGTGACTCTAGGTTTTGGTAATTTATCAATCCTGAAATAGTTACCCTCTGGGGATTTTAGAATTTCTTTTTACATTACATTATAACTAGTTATTATGGGAGCAGATGGGAACGTACTGAGGGGGCAGTTTATGTGCCACAGCACATCTTGTGGTTCTATTTTACTTAATAATCCAGACTTGGGACCCATCTGGACCTCTTGGAGCTACACTTTACAGTCCATGTCCCCAGATTTACTTCCCCCTTACATGTTGTGAGGACAAAAGATGGCATATGCCTAGTTTGCACCCAGCATCAAGTCAAAATAGGACTGAATCACTGATCTAAATCCAGTTGTTGAGAAATATTTCCAGTTCTCAAAGTTTAGACATGAAGTCCAGAGCTTATCTGTCATATGAAAATAATTTTTTCTGATACTTTCTACTGTCTTCCCTGCCAACAGCCCGAGATATCCTACATGTAGCAAATGCATTAAACTTAAGAATTGAATTCAAACCTTGTAATTTATTCTCAGCACTTTGCATTTCACTTAGATTTGAAAATGACAAGCTGTTGGTCCAATTTTTGTCAACATGTTTTTAATTAGTTCTGAATTTATAACAATTAAAGTTCACTGTTGCTTTTAAAATGAGTTACTGAATTTGCCTTAATTTGTTTTCATTGCTCAGCAATATGTGCATTTTAATTCATGATGGAAATATTCCATCCTGTCTGCTTTCTGCAGGGAAGATGCTACCATCAATGCTATCATAATTTTTTTCCTGTGAAACTTTCTGACTAGAAAATAGACTGAAAACATCTCTTGGGAATGCTGGCCATGTTCCACATTTGACTGGTTCCATCTGTACCTCAGCTGACTCAAAGAATCCAATGCATTCCAAATCCTTTGGGGGGGAGGGGAGAAAAAAAAAGAAATATTGTACTATAGTACTGCTTTTGTATTTTTTGTGTGTCTGCAGCTGCAGTTTTGCTTTTAGGCAAATAACATCTATTATTCATTATTCTAGGGCCACATACAGCACAAAAAAAAGTGAAAGATATAATTCACTTAAAGGCTGAGACACTACCCAAAAATTAATTGGCACTTAAATTTCTGGGGGGAGAGGGAGAAGAGGGTTGAAGTACAACTGTCACCCTAATGAAGAAATAATTTTGTTAAGTTCTTAGAGCCTTAATAATAAATGACAAAATTCTATATATTAGAAGAGCAAGGTTTGATCTCATATGCCTCAACCTCATTTGTCCTACCTTGCTTTCATTTTTTATCAGGAAAGTAATTTTCTCTTCACAGGTCCTCTGTGAATTCATATTGTTCATGCACCATTTCTTTCATAAATGGCTGTAGACTGATCTATAGTTATATGAGTATCTGCAGACTACATGAAATTGCTTCAGAATCTTCTTCCAAATGAGTGCTTTAAAAAAAAAATCTGTAACAGTAGTTGAAATTAATAACCAAGAACATGGAAGTCTAGTAACAGAAGTAGAGTATGACAACTTGTTTTCTACTTAAGCTAACATGAGTCTACTAAAAACGATTATGTACCAAGACCTTTTTTGGTAACAATTCTAAAGTAAATTTTGTGGTGGAACATTTCCTCCCCTTCTTAACTTGTTTTAGTACTTTCTCTTTTAAAGTAGCCTTTCTATACTGTAATAGTAAAACAAGAACTAAACACCACTCTTAAAAGAATTTAGATATTATTAACAAAAATAACTTTTATGATAGGTTATTTCTTTACTAGTTTAACTATTAATGCAAGAAAAAAGAAATCGTTCATCTCATACCTAGTACAAATTACTAAATAATAGATATGAGAAACAAACATCACGGTTTTATTTACAAACAAATCAATTAAATGGGGGCTTTTTTAACATATAAGTGTGTTGCGGAGTTGTACAGTGTCTTGTCCAGCCTGGACCTGGCACCAGGGACTGCTCACTGTTGGGATTAGGGAAATTAAAAAGGGGCAAAGGTGGAACTACAACAAAGACTCCTCTGCCGCTAGGCAGGCCTTTGTGTACAGGGCGGTCAGCCATGCTGTCCAGGGGGGTGCGTCACCAGGTACAGGGGAGATACATCATGACCCATCAGGAGGAGAGCAACACCCCCTCCCCTTGTCACCTAAGGAGGAGAAACAACCTCAGAAGGCAAAGTCATGTTTAAATGAATATGTATTAACTGATGTAAAAGGGTGGGACTTTGTAACCAGAAGACGCCTCCAAAGGCACAATTTTTGACACTGACATGTGTTTTTGGACCCTCATGGCCTGAGCACCCAGCGTGTGCTGCTATTAAACTTTCCTGCTCGCTACACTTCTTCATTTAACAGGTTATTTTTGCCATTTTCCAAATTTAATAAAAAGGATTTTTCTCGCAATAGAGAAAGCTGAAAGAATTCCCTAGAGCCCAACTGTATCTATATACTTAAAAAACGCATTACCGTAAGTGAATACCTAACAAATTATGGGGAAAAAATTAAAACATTCATAAATTTAACTCTTAACATCTGTTGCTTACTTTATGTTGTTAACAGTTTATGTTCAGTCAAGTTAGATATATTTTTTTCTTTTTTTCCCCCTCAGGTAGATTCAATGTCATTGTTCCCCATCTGTTTTATACTCATAAAGGGTTAACCCTATTACTAGGATGATATGTGTCTCAGTTCCTATATACACTCTATTTACACTAAACCCACAAGATTTAACACCTTTGTGACAAACAAGTCTGTTAGCTTCTTATAACTGCTTACAGACCTGACCCAATTTAAGAGTAACAGATCCATGTGACTGCCAAAGACTCCAAAGGTTCAATGAACAGTTAGTATTCTTCAGCAAAACTACATTCACTTAACAGCTAACTTATAACTGCAGTCCCTAGCAAACATTCATAACCCCCTTAACCCCTCAAATACCTCTAACCATGAAACATACTCATTAAAAGCATAACCATTCCTTTTCTGCTAGGAGTTTCATATTATATCCACATATTATAGGTCTAGCAGAACCTTTGTAATTGACTTATAATTAAATCCCAACAGTAAAAGGTGATAACATCACTTTCCTTTAAATTTTCCCTTTTGTGTTTGTATACAGAAACATAATAGTTCTTGATCATTTATCAAAGAGGACTGTAAAGTCAACAATACACGTCATGGCACACATTCATAGGAGGAAGCCTCCTTCCCAAGAGCATTACTGCCTTTTGTTCATGCCTGTCCTGTAATTGGTGCAGTCAAGTCAGAGTAATGTGCTAGAATTCTGTTGTTCTCTTCAACGCCTCTTATCAGAGCCAGACTTTGTAATGTGTTTGAAATGTGGATTACTTGTTCAGAGAAGGAGGCCAAGTAGAAGCTGAATAACCTTGGCCTTTCTGAGCTTGGAAAATAAAACAGTACAAAAAAAAGAGCATTCATGGCTGGAATGGGATCTTTTCATCCCTTTCAGCTGCACATTCAGTAGTCATAGTATGGTCTAATTAAAAAAAAAAAAAAAAAAGCCAACAAAAACCCAGAAAGTTGGCAAACAATTTTTTTGTTCAAAAATATATTGAGAGAGTTGCAAGACTTCAAAAGCAGTCATGCCACCACTGATAAAAGAAAACTCAGTAAAAAATGAGGAGGAAATACCTCCACATTAAATCTATTCATATGGGTTTTGGCTTCACACAGGGTTACTGTCACCAACTTACCTCTGAATCACAAGTTTCTTTTCATAGGTTTGATGAATGTAATCTGTGGACGGCAAATCCAGTTTCCTGTCAAGCAGGTTATTCCTTTAGCATGCCACGTAGAACACCTTTTTAGTTGTTATTGTAAATATCAAACCCACCTTTGAAACACAGCTGTTGGCTCCCACAGTTGAAATTTCTTACGATATGAACCGTACCTCTATTTGAGACTACCATTTCTGAACTGCCCACTAAATGGCTTCCAATATCCAATTTACTTCTCCAGTACTGACCTTTCTCTCAAGGAGAGCCTTTGCATAACCATCATCTTCACATTCTCTCCAGATAATTCTTCTTTACAGTGATGCACAAGCGCAATAAAATCAATACTTTCTAAAAGGACAAAAAATGTGAATCTGTTTTGACATGCCATCTACAATAGTTGTCAAAACTTATTTTACCATCTTCGCTGTCATCAAGAGATGTTAGCAGCATTTCAAGCAACTTGCCTACAAAAATCAGACCTAAAGTTGACAATGATTATGCTGGGTATTGAGACTACAGCTTCATATCCTATTTATTTGTTGTCTTCTATCATATTTAAAATAGGAGAAAAGTCTCTGTCTCAAACAGATTGATACTTGTCCTTATGCATGGCAGAAAAATGGGTTCATTAATGAGCTAATTAATTACCTATTCATAGGGTTTCTGGGTACTCCAACAGTACAAACAACAGCAGCATTCATGGCATAATGATTTCATAATATCCCAAGTTAAGTATAAAACACTTTTTTCCTCTGTGTAGATAAAACCAGCAGGCTCTTTACTCTCATTCAGTATCCATGAACCACCTGGCTCCACTTTCCTAATTGAAACATGATGTACTTACATAAGGGTACTTCATTTTGTCTTTCTCCCCTTTCCCTCCAGTCTGTTACCTTCTTTCACAAAGGCAATCTAGGCTTGTAAGAGCACCACTACAGTTACCTAAACCTATAAGACGCAAACTTGTTTTGGTTTTTACCCTGCAAAAGCAATCCTTATCCCAAGGCTTTTTTTTTTTTTTCCCTTTTTAATGATTTGTCTGGATTTAATTGGTTTGCAGTCACAACAAGGATCATGTTGCATGCATTTATCACAACACAGTGACTCTAAGAGGTGCTGTGACACAGGATGCTGTATCAGTTGCCCTCCCCAGTGCAAATAGAATTGTTAGACTTGTTCAATACCAGTGCCAGTACAGAGCAATGACAATGAAAGCACAAAACTTGAAGAATTAGTCACCATTCTGAAAATCAGGCTTCTCAGCTTATATCAAAATCAGACTTTACTTTGGCACAGTTAGCATTTAATACCACTTCTACTCTGTACCACACCAGAGGTAAAAAGTTTAAAAAAAAAAAAAGGGGGGGACTAACAATCATGACACACATTATTGTCCTTGTTACTGAGTTATAACGCTACTCTAATTCTGTGGTCTGGCAGGGGTTGTCACTTCCACTTGCCACTGCTTCCAGTTACTCTGGTCTGATGAGACATAGTGCACGATTACATGTCACATCTCTTGAACTGAAACCCTAATGCAGTGATTTAGGTAATTTAGAAACAGCTTAATAAAGAAATTTGCATGTCCAAGGTTGCATTTTCTTGAGGGATGGAAGGAAGAGGAGGAGATCATGGAGATGATACATATGTCTAATGGTGACAGGTTTTTTGTAAACCACATAATACTGAAATGGCTTGGTTTGAATTCTCTGCTCCATGCTCTCTCCTTTGGCCAGTGCCTACAACACAAACAAGCCAATTTCCTACCTTTGCTTGGGTGTTTGAATTTAGAATACACACTTACATCAATTAAGAAGACAAAAAGAGCAGTTTAAAGCTGTGTTAGATCTATTACAAAATCATTAATTGAAGAATTGCTACTTTTTCTGAGATTAAAAAAACTATTTCTTTAAATAATCTTTACAAAGGCAAATTTACAACTGCAGTTTTTCATACTGTAAAAATCTTACATTCTTCTAGTATCTCATAAAAGTGTGGGTAATTCAGCTGAGCAGTACCCTGCAGGTCACACAGCATAATTCCACAGTATCAACTTATCTGCCTACACCTGTCACATGCAGTAGCAATCTCACTTTGCAGTTGCCATAAAGCATAGAGTTCTGCTAAAACACAAGTCCACATTTCCACACCAAATTAAAGAACTACCTAGCTGTACTTTTTTCAGATGCAATTCTCCACTCTTGAAGAGTCACTTATATTTCCCTAGCAGAAACTGCAGCTTGCTCAAGACTGCCTTCACTACTACCCAAACAAAACAAGACATTGGGGACAAAGGATTCAAAAGAAGACCTTTACTTCTGTGTTGGATTTCAAAGTTACACCATAAGCAAGAACCTGTATTTCCAAAAGTAAGCCAAATACTGATTTAGTCACAGACACTAAGCTATATATGACTGCATCTTTTAAAGATCTTTCAACAGCATTGCTGGGTGAAGACAACGATGCAGTAGATGACCAAAGAGTAACATGCTAAAAATGCTTGAATGAGTAATTTTGACAGTTTTGCAGGCTGTCACTTTTGTCCAAGTCCTTTGTCAGGGTGCCCATCTAACGTTATCAGAATCAGTGGTGACTTTATACTGGAAAATGGACCAGAAACTGGAAAGGTTTAGTTACATGTGTCTTATCTAAAATTGCTCACAAACTGTAAAATATTTGACCTTAAATACCATTGATTTAAGTGCAAAAAGTTGCAAGTGCAGAGATGCTAATACATGCAAACTTACCACTTAACCTGTGGACATCAGAAACAGTTTTTCTTTCATCCTGTACTTACACATTCTGTAAGGTAAATGCAGTGCTGATGAATTAGCATTTTTAGATGTCTTCTACTTGAAAGCTTCCTAACAAGGGTATTTTTATTCTATGTCATCATAAATGTTCTTACCATGTGCATGTTTAACTACTTAGTCCAGTCTCTAAGGAGTTAACTGCAAAAGTTACCTTTTCAAACATGGAACGTGTTGAGAATCTCAAATCACTGTACACTGACAAACATGCCAACAGCACAATTTGATCTTCACACTATACAGAAAAATAGGCTTGCATTCTCTAAGTGACAGTACCATATTCCTTTGATACTTCATTTATTGTTTTTCCCTAATTACTCTTCACATTCTTGCTTGCTTTAAGACACTAGAGTTAGCACTTAATGGCTCCTAATGAATCCTGCATCAGCCATGGAGAGAGTTGAAAGTTCTCTGCCAAGAACCTGCTCTTTTCGTTCTGCTTTCAGATTTTAAAGCAAAATATAGAAAGAGGTTACTGGTAGAATAAGACTGATACACTGTCTGCAACAGGAGAACAAGCGGCCAACTCTGTTGAAATTTTAAAATGTCAGTCTGTGAGAATGGACCGACTACTGCATCACCGTGGTGGTGGACACATTCAAAGTTTGATCATCAGGACAATATCAGGAATGGTAAAATATTACCATATACAAGTTAAAGGAATATTATATTCACTTAAAAGGCACATATGATCACTCAGCAATAAAGCAATTCTCTTCGTGAAATACTTACTAAGGAGAAAGTATTTCAGTACTCTCAATCCCAGTATTCTTGTGCCTAGGACCTCTACCTGAAGCTATGCTAACGATTTTGTTATTTGGCAGAAGTTACTTATTTTTACTTTCTATTTAAAGACCATTTGAAAGTATTCTCTGAAGGTTGCACAGTAGCATTACCATTATTATAATTAACAGCACATTGCTTTCTGTGCAATTCAACATGCTACATTTTCAGGTGCACCGATGCTACACAAGAAATATATCTCATCTCCATCTAGCATGATTAAATTTTGCCAAACAGAATTCTATTTCATTCTTTGGCTTCTGTTTCTGGTCCATGAATTATTTCACTTAAGATTGTAAACAGACTTTGATTCATGAACTAAACCCTGGATTAAATTTAACAACAGCTACTTATTATTAATAGATAAAGATACAAATGCAATCTATTGTTAATACACAACAATACAAAAGAGTGCATATTATGCATCCCCAGTGACATTAAAGTAACTAGATTCAAAAAGCATCCCTTTTACCTTTCTGATATTTGAACCTTATCTCCACAGACAGGGATGGTGACTACTGAACATTATCTACCTTTGTCAACTTTGTAACTGAGAGTGATTCTTACATGCTCTCATGAGACAAGTGTAGATACTCAAGCTGATGTCCCTTCTTTTGAAGGAAGTTTAAACAATTTCTACACCAAACAGTGTGAAGATGGAAGTCTCATAGCTGAGTAAATTCTAACTACTTAAAAGCTGCCGTGGCTGAAACATGAGTGGAGATGGGATGGAAAGGCCATTCAAGTGATCAAGAACATGGTCTCCTGCTATCGCTACACAAAATGTTTGAGCAGAGGGGGAAAAGGTATTAATTTCTTTTAGACAGCATACAGTTAAAGATAACTACAATTAGTATGCTAACAACTCTGACTAGGTTTTAGCTTGACTCTAAATTTTGCTGTTGTATTCAAGTGTTGAAAAATTGTTGTTGCAGTGGTGCTGCAGTTCTCATTTCAGAAAAATAAGAGATTTGTTCTCCAAAATGATTCCTTTAATTTTCATTTAAAACAGTCTTCACAGTAAACAGGAATTTGTATTTATTATTGCAGCTCTACAATTAAATACTAAAATCTCTATGATGCTGTAATAGCAAGTGACAGATGAGAAACCTTACTTGTTTATGAAGCCATGAATAGGACTCTAGCTTTCTCCAACATCAGCATTTAATACTGTATTTAGGTAAGATTATTCTAGCATTCTTAACAACAACATCTACTCTCTAGTCTCAAAACTAATGGTATATGCTTCATGTTACTCATGTTCCAGCCAGATTCCATTGAGCAAGAGGGGAACCAACTGTAGTGGCTCAGACCAGGGCTCTCTAACTTTTTGGTATCTCACAAAGTCTTTCCCAGATACTCAAGGAAGATTGGTGAGCATATCTTACAGTTCCATGCTTGTACTCTTCCAGCCACCCAACTAATTTAAGTTCAGGGAACTTGTAAGTTTTAGTGGTCATTTAGGATCTCAGTTGAAATCTGTTATGAGTAGTTGATACAGGTATCCTGAACTTCACACAACTCCTTGCATCACACTTCGGTGATAATTCCCACAAATCTGCTGATACATGAAGAGGTACCACGTGTTGGTTCTAAACCACACCATTTGATGCTTTTGGTTTTTTTTTTTTTTTGGTGTGTTGAAAGAGAGAATGAGCAGCTAATCCTCCTCTGACATTTACATACAGGTCTTATCCTCTTCCCTAGTCATCTTTTCAAGCTTGCGAATTGCCCATCAGCACTCAAGTGGAAGCCAAGAAATTTATCTTCAGAAGAATGGAAGTCACCTTACCATTAACAAGCAATAATATCATGGAAAGGTTATTTACCATGTCAAAATTTATCCACATCATCAGTGCATACCTACTTCTTTGTCCAAACCCCAAAACACTCCTCCAGAACGTCAGGAAACTGAAACTGTAAAGCTGTTTCAGATTAATTAAGACTACCGACAAATTCTCATAGGGTTTCTAAAAAATGCACTGTACTCTGGTTTTCTGAGTGGGGTTTTCATTACATTACAAGATTCTTTCAGCTACATCTATAGCAAAATCGTAGGGAAGGATTTTCCCAACTGATGTCCCTCCAGGCTATTTTCAAAGGTGAACAGAGAAAAAAAAATCTTTGATTACAGGAAATGCTAGTACTATAAGAATTACATCTCCTTGACAATGGGGAGTGGGGGTGGAATTCCAGTTACCAGTTTTTAATCACTTGCTTTGTCTCAAAGCTTTGTATAACAACCTAGTAAGACCTGTAGAGATGTTGGGATGCTTCCAGAACTTCAACATGATCCTAACCATCACATCTCTACATCACTTGCTGTACATTTTGTTTACATTCAAAGTAAACAGAAAATATGACTTTATCATTATATATTCAACAACAAAAAGAAAAATAGTTACTTAACAAACAAGATTAAACAGCATGCAAATGTTTTTATTGAAAGAAGTACCTAAAACTCTGGCCTTGAGAAGGGTCAAAAATTATTGATTTAATCCAATGCCTCTAAAGTGCTCTGCTCTGTTACAGATATGCCACTGAATCTATAAACAGGATATTTTGCTGTATTTCTAAAAAAAAATCATGTCTGCTATCACAACCAACATTAGTCCACAAAAAGAAAGTAGTATTACCTTAATGTTACCTAGTAATGGCTTTTTTGTAATTAGTGAAATCCCTGCAAGCAACAGCTACATCAAGACCTTGAAAACCTTCCCATTATAAACTCATTCAACAGAAACTGCTATTAAATGCAGTCGAATACTCATGATATTATTGATCCCCAACTTGAAGTCACCTGAAAACACTACAAACACCACAAAGTTCATGCATGACACAATAGAAATATCTTCTTTTGCATTAATTGAAGTTTCATAACACTATTAAATCACAAAATGGGAAAGAGTACTAATACATAGTCTTAAAATTATGTTGGAATACTTATTTTTTCCAAACAAGTTTCAGTATTATATTTTGCCCAGATAAGGGAGTAAATCCAGCACCTGTATATAGACTACCAGAACACAGTAAGGTTAGGAAAAATATAAGATTTCTTTTTCTTCTTTTTTTTTTTTTTTTTAAAGAAACTCCTAAAGATGACAGCAAAAGAGTCATGATTATTCAATTTAAGAGGCATTGCAAAGCTGAATTACCAAAATAACTAGTGATGGGAATTTAAAACTTTTAAAGTAAAAATCTGAAGAATCAATGGAAAAGTTCCTTCCAGCAATATATTGCAAGAAGAAAATGCTTGGCAAAGTGTTCAGTATGTGATAGGAATATTTACTTTTACACTCACAGTCAGAACTAATTTGATATTTATTCAACACCCACACTTGCAAACAAGAATTCTGTGTTTATGTCTCCATGATGCTTTATTACTTTCACATAGCCAAAGTATTTTAAGAAGATTTGCCACTGAAAACAAAATTATGTCTTCTGCTTTAGTATTAAAAACCAAATTCTACCGGAACTTGAGTAAATTTCTCAAAAACAGAATAAAATGGACAAGTTGGCTTGCTGCCCATTATGGTTCCACAGCTGCTACTTAGCTAAAAACATGGGCCCCAGCTTCAGACTTTTCCTCCCTAAGGGAAAAAAACAGGTTTTCCAGGGCATTATATTGCTGTTGTGTGCATGTATGTAAAATCTGGAAACCCGTTACTAGAAGCAATGGATTGCATTTCTCATTTAATACATTTAAAGAGACTTAAACTCAACATCATCTGATTTGAACAAACACATTATCAGATTTGTATGTTATTTTATATCTAAAGTTTCCTGAAAAATAAAACCAGCTAAGTACCACCATGGCTAAGATACTGGTTTGTCTCATAAAATATTAAATCTGACACCATCAGTAATTCTGATCTAAATGAGAGAGATGAGTAATTATGTGAGGGGAACTATATGTTTCAACTTGTGGTAATTTAAAAATATGGTGTAAGAGCTACTATAACCAAACTGTGAAATTCAGACCTCATCATTCAAACCTTCAATCTACACAAAGTCAGGTGACATTCTGCAATATATAATTCATTGTCCACACTACATTTCAACATTTCCAAATAAAAACTACTAGTAGAAACATAGAGATGATAAAAGATAAATGTTTCCTGAGATCTTATCTGCCATTTAAATTTTCCTAAGAAACAATATTTTATTCTACAAAGATGAAAAATCCTGTAGAGAAACATATTTAGAAAGAGGTTGTTAGTTAAACCCTGCAGAAATAACTGCTTTGTTTTTGTACTGCAAAATCATAAAGACCTCAAAGTATGTATCAGCTGATGATATCAACTAAAAAAATTAGATGTGCAAAAGATAGTCTAAGCAGCCTTTTATTTCTCCCCTGTGGCTGAAGCAGAGAAAATTCAACAGTTTTTACCAAAAATGTTCAAAGTTTGTACGAGTACATATTTGGAAAATTAAAAAAAAAAAAAGGAAAAAAAAAAAAAAGGAGAAAATTTGTCTAGAATATATCACTGTTGCCAAATAAATACATCTTTTCTTTATACCCATTAAAAGTGACTAATTTTAAAATACCTAGATGTATTGATGACCTCAGAACAGAGTTTAACATCCTAACTAGTCATATATAATCTTCACATTGGTCATAATCATCCTACCTGTTTTACACTCGTTTACATGGGTTTTGCTACAAAGACAAAAACACAATGAATTTAACATGCAGCCTCTGAATAACTGGTATTCCTAGTATCATCTTCTAGCAGTATATTCTAAACTGCTTAAAATTCTAATTCAAATATTCAAAACAGAATCACAGAATGTTTTGTGTTGGAAGTGATTCTTAAAGATCATCTTGTTCCAGCCTCCTGCCATGGACACAGACATCTTCTAGTAGATCAGGTTCTACAAAGACCTGTCCAAAATAGTTAAGACTAAGACAAGATAAAGTGGGTTTTCCATGACTGTACCATGTATATGAAATAATTCAACAGTCTTAAGACAGAAATAATTCTTCAGGAATATTCCACTCCCATGAGTGCTCTTGCTCACTAGCCAGGTACAATAAATCAGATTTTGCCTTTATCATATTTACATTGAATGCTCTTTCTTCCCATGCATTTATTTCACAATAACCAAGTTATTAAGGAAAATGTTAATTCAAAACCACGTTTCTTTTTTTCTTTGAATTCAAACTTAAAGTAGCAAAGGTAAACTATAAATACATATCCATTTTGTGTTGACCATCAAATCACTATGTTCAATTCATTGAATATTGTACCCTGAGGGATTCCCTTATCATATCAAAGAATATGAAATCAATATATGCTTTATTACATACATTCTGACTGCTTAAGAGAGAAGCATAGGAGTGATCTTCATTGTAACAACATATTTCAGGCAGTGACAGCTTCCTGTTTGTTTAGGGCAATAATTGAGCTGTTTCTCGTTTTTCAATCTTGTGTTCTTTGCAGTAATGCCAGTAATATGTGCTTCTGTGCTATTGTACATATATAAAAAAGTGTTAAATTGCAATATCTAGAACATTAACGACAGAAACATTTGGAAATATTTAACAAAAAACTTTCAAATGTCAGTTGTTCCAGTCCTTTAAAACCCTTAATTTTTATGGTAGCTTAGAATAGCTTCAAAATAAAACTTAACCATCTTAAGATTAATTATACTATGATTTCTCCCTTAGTAGATCTAAGTGTCTGACTACTATGAATGTTGACCTTTTACCTATCTTTTTCTTTATTCTTTTATTTTTCTGTTTTGTGAGCAATACTGTGCTATAATAATTTGTGTTAATACCAGGATTATTTTCTTTCTATTTTACCCTTGTTCTCGTTTTATCTTTTTCAAGGTCAAAGTGTTCTCTAAGAAGCTGCTCTAAAGCCTTTTTTAAATGTACCAACTACTTCTTTCCTCTTAATTCTCAGACATGTTTAAAATACTAATCAGACTGCAAAAAGTCACAGCCTAATTCAGTCTCACACACTGAATAAAATTTACCCATGTAATAATACTTGATTCTTGTTTATGAACCCTCCACAGAAAGTTTATTTTGCAACCAATTACATTTGTATGTAATAACAACTAAAGATAAGAAAAGAGAGAGATATTTGTGCTTTATGATCTAGCCACTCAGTGCTTTCCTTAAACGAACACTCATTACCAACAGTTTGTTCCCATGTCACACAGTCTACTTCATTTTTTACAATCATGCAGCTTCCACACAATGTTCTGGACAACTTACATCAGTGTCTCACTTTTCCACTAAGAAATTTTGGTGTAACTACCATTATTAATATTTTAGGGCAGTAAGAATATTGCCAGAGTTAGACTGTCAATCCAGTAAATTTGAAAATAATATGGAAATAAGGGAGTCTAGTCTCTAAAATCTACCACACTATTTCCATTAGCTCTGAAACAATCAAGATTTCCTTTCTGCAAACAGCACCCTGGCATTTCTCACATTTTCTTTTTGTAAAGCTCCCATTCGGGCATATACTTTCAGAATATCGTAGTATGCACTGAATAACCATTATCACACTCAGCTCCTCCTCACAACTATATCAATCCAAGTATAGGCTGAAGATTTGCAAGAGAAGTTTAATACCTTTATTCAGAAGTTACTTTATACCTATATCCACTGTTCACTTAACGAGTCTTGACAACACACTAAAAAAGTATATTTGGGGGAGGCAGGCTGGGTGAAGGTCACATCAGCAATGGGGACATGACACAGTGTGGTACAAATACTCTTTTCTGATATTCAAAATAACCAGATCAGAACATGGGTTTTAAAAATGGGAGTTGTACTTGCATTTACAGCAAAATAAGGATACACTTCTTCAATCAAAAATTAATCTCCCTGCCTATATAAATGCACTTTCAATCTACGTATCTTCAGCTAATTCGCATGCATGTAAAACTTGACACTTCCAGGGATTATTTTAATTTATGACATTTATTAAATATCTCTTTTCATAGCTGTATCTTCAGTGTAGCATCTGATCAAGATACTTTCTCAGATCAGAAAAGAACATAACCCATGTTGAATATAATCTGCCAGTAAGAAACTGCATCCATTTTGAGCAACTGAACATTCTTCTGCAAAAGTCAGTTATGTTCATATCCTTAAAAAAAAAAAAAAAAAAAAAAAAACCAGGCGCCTATTTCTTTTTAAAGAAATCTAGTATGTGAGAAGAGGGGACAGACAGAATCTCACTTAAAAGTCTCACTTAAACTTCCAGGTGGCACACTAAAGACAAATATGGAATGCTTCATGGCAGATGGCCTGCCTTTCAATCAGCAAAAGAAAAAAAACATTAGCTAAAAAGCTTTTCAGCAGCAGCATGACACTGTTATTATGTCAACTTCACCTGTAAAGCAAATTGGTAGAAAGCTTCAAAAATTAAGTAGGTTTTAGTGCTTGCTTATTCAAGTCAGATAGTGTTATGATCATTCTGTTTCTCAGACAGAAAGCATTTTTTAAAATACAATTTTATAACTGAATCCATGTCCTGGCATGATGCTGCAGTTTCATTTTTCTAAGGAAATATAATATTTCATGTGCTTGGCTTGCTTATACTCTTTGCAAAGCTATTTGCAGCTTACTCTGTGTTTAAAATAAAGTAGAAAAATACACTTGATGGTATTAGGGGAAAAATTTTACTTGTTGTTATATATTGCTTGTGCAGTTTGACCTCAACCTCTCAGTCAAACACAGTAAGATGTTTTGCCTTGCTAAGTTTTTAGATTATAGTCTTTAGGATTTATTTCATTATTTTCATGAACTCTTGACATTAGTAAATTAACTGTTGTATATGACAGGTACATGGATTACTGCAGATCATTTCCCTATAGCTTCTAAATATTAAAGATTTTATTATAAAACAAGACATAATTGCAAATCCATGGAAACTTTAGCTCAGAGCTTCACCCAACACACCTCTTGGCTAGGCATACACATTAGCTGGTAACTATCTGATTTTGTACAAGAGTTCTTACCCTTAGTCTTTTATCTTGAATAGTTCTGAATAACCATACAAATGGTAGACTTCAGGTCGCGTAATAAGGATGAAAGGATTTCATCACACCTATAATAAAAATTGTATCATGCTCTGCATCAGATCCATTATTTCTCCATGAACATTTCATGGCAGAACTGGTAAACCACAGTAGTGGTAACATCTGGGTGAACATCTTACCCCCCTTTTCCTCTTCTCATTTGTATTCTCTGCTCCTCAGCTCCCAAGCAGCCTCCCTGAGAGACACACACAGCTAACTGAACACTCAAATCTCACCACAAACACTTGTGATGCAGTAGCAATTTAAGACCCCATTCTCCATTGCGCTAAGCATGTTCCGGCTTAGGTCCAGCTACGCACTTAATACTTAGTACCCCTGCTAACAGCCACATGGCACTGGATCAGGACCAGCAAGCTCTGTACTAGCTTAGGTTCATTCTTCAGCTACCAATATGATGGTTAGGTACACCTCACTTTGAGTTACAGGAGATTACTTTTGTTTACTGCTATAAATTAGAAGGGGTTTTTGTTGTGTCCACGTAAGGGTCAAATGCACACAGGTATCCCCAAAATAAGAGGTAGCAAAAGGATTTAGGAGAATTTATTTCCAAGGTCAAGAACACAACATCTGGGCCCAAATCTGCACTGGGCCTAAAAAAAGAGGCACGCACCCTTCTCAGGGCCCCCTTGCTGTGGGGCCTTCAGACATGTCTGCAAGAACTTATCTTTTCTCCCACACCCAGGGGAGAATTCAGGCGAAAACATCTAAAACTGCCTCTGGGGAAGACACCTTTTTCCAGGCAGGAAAGCTTTCTTAAGTGTGAAGCCCTAATCTTCTGGTAGTAAAATCTTCCAGCAGGGTCTTCTATACTTACAGTTTGTTTTGTGGCCTTTTTTTTTTAAACAATAAACAACCATCAAACACACACCCCATCCGGCCCAAATTTTCAGTGTTTTCCTTCTAAGTAGCTAAATATCTCCCTTACATACCTTAAAAATCAAAGTGCCTGAACATCATCTATTTCAAGGTCTGAACAATTTTACCACAGGATTTACACAAGGGCAAACAATTCCCAAATCTGCTTTTCCAGAAAGCTTGGCATACAGGCATGACTTTCCAATTACCTATTTCCTAGCATTCTGGCAATCATTTATTTTGACATAAGTAACCAAAAGAGGGTTCTGCTGCACTTTTAAACCACCTTGTGATAGTCTTTTTACATGCAGACCATTTGAATCCAGCATCTCTGCAGAGGCTTGACAAAGTGTTCCCTATTCATAGAATTAGGAATGGGCAGGAAAAAACTGACTGTTATCTTGCAAGTAATACCACAGCTTTGTCCCAAATGCCCTTTTTCCCATTTTCTTGCTACATACTCTGAAAGCTCAGGGATAGTTAACAGACTCTGTACCTTCAATTAACAAATTGTTCAAACATGTTCTATGCACTTATACTGAGTTTTACAACACACTGGAGTTCTTTGCATTGGTGCACCTGCTCTCAGAAGGGACTTTGCTGACTGCTCCCAAGTAGAAGAGACAGGTGTACAGCAGTGTGAACTAAGCAAAACCATGTGCAAGCTCCTTTAAAAGTGGACATTTTTTCCAAGTATGTGATTTCCATCTGGTTACTGCTATCACTTCAATCATGCATAATCTATAATGTTCTCATTATATTCTTTTAAAGCTAATTACATTATATGCTTTCACATATCCAAGTCCACTACAAAGTCTTTGCTGACATCCTTACCAGGTAAAAAAGCATTAATGAATAAAAGCAGGTGGAAGCGCTACTGTATTGCATGCTACCAGCTAAATAGAACATCATTACTAGAGCTAGAAAATCCAAAGATTGGAAGACAATCTCAATGTAAAAAAGTTATGGAAATACATTCTTAGCATATGTCTAAATCAGATAATTTCAAAAACTTCCTTATTCTGCTTGTACTTGGGGTCAATCACCTCACCAGAAAAGGTTCATGCAGTTTTAATTGCAAAATTATTTTTCCTCATTTTCAATTAAAGTTACTAGAACTAAAAATTTGACAGCAAGGCCAAAAAGCTCAAGTCCTGACATTCTTAAAGAAAAGAGAAAAAAAAAAAAAAAGTATTACACACTTGCAACATGAATTTTATGTTTTTGGTTTATGTTTGTGTAGAGGAACAAGGAGCACAATTCATTTTGTTACCCCATAACTCAGAAAAGCACTGTTTTACCAGAATTTTTCACTTATTTGCTCAGTTCTTGACCACTATGATTATTAAAGACCATTCAAGAGTCTTTGTATGCTAGAATATAAGATTCTCGTAATTACCTCTGTTGCAATATGTAACTTAACAGAGAACAGAAGAATGATTTTCAAAGCATCATAATACATTTGCTTTTTGGAGGCCTGTTGTGTTGTTGCTGTTGTGGGTTTTTTTAAATTTATTTTAGATTTTATTCTATTTTAAAAGTTTGCCTCTAAGTGCCATCCATTCTACTGGCTTTTAGTGGAAGTTCTTGGCACCATCTACTACACGTTATCATCTGTACACCTTGCGCCCCTGCAGACAGTAAGTTACTAAGTCAAATACTGGTTGAATCTGAAGCAAACAACAGATTTGTGACATTTAAAATACTTGTCTGGAAGAGCCTGACAAATAGTGTTTTTCATTTAATTGTAAATATGCTGATATTTTACTGCAGTGATCAGAGATAAATCTTTACAGACAATTTAAAGGTCTGACTGCAATATTGAATACAACATTATGCATGAGAAAATGGCATTCTCCCCCATCTGTCAAAAATACTTCCTAGAAGCAGATGCATATGAAGATTGTCGGAACACTGATGAGGAAGCAAATTGACTTCTCTGATAAGAGCAACTCAGTGGCAGTTTCAGGTCTACCATGCCAGCAAATGAAGATTTAACTTGACCAAAGAGACTGCTAATTTTTTTCTTTTTAAAATCTTCATTGTGAAACTCTGAAAGAAATAATTATCCAAGTTCCCAAGACACACTCACAGTCCCACTCAATTATGATTTGGCTCATTTCAGAATATGTAATATAGGAAGAATTTAAGAATGGTGTTTTCTGATACAGAAGACCCTGTCCTCTGTTAAGTAAGGTTGCAGATACACTGTTCATAAATTCTTCATTGTTACCAGCAATTTTTAATGCTACCAGAATCAGACACATAAATAGTTTTAAAGTCAAAATAATATAAATAAAGCAAAATTACAGCCTTAAAAAAAAAAAAGTGTTAATTTGACAGCAATATTTCAAAATGGTAATGAAATATAAACCTGTCACTGCCATGGAAGCTTTAGTGCCCAACTCATCTGCCTGAAGCCCAAGCTTGCAGGGAGGAGAGTTCACATCTTCCCAGCTGCATTTCAGCCATACATATACACTCACTTGCATGTATAGTTATACACCACACAGTGCCAAAATTTGCATACACGAGCTCCCACAATCACATTGTGTCTGTTTATGATCTAAATTTTATGAGAATGTATAGGCTTTACAAACAGTTATAATTTTGTATGCTTACCAGAAGAATATACTTCCATAACTATACAATACATAATAAAATGTTTTACAAAAGAAAGCACTGAAATATACAGAAAAGAACTCTGAAATAGATGATTCACTGAAACTTAGAAGAACTGAAAGATTCATTTCAGAAAAAAAAAAAAAACACACCTATTTTTTTGTGTAAAACATGCCCCTATGGTCAAAATTTTGGGACTGATCCCATTCATAATTTCTCTACAGATAATGGGATATTCAGTCAGAGTTTTTAGTAGGAATTTCAATTTTATGTTGTTCCAAACACATTTTATTCGATTAAGGGAATATTTAAATCAATACACTTGATAATAATTTACATTATCAGTAAATGAACACTGACAGCAATGAAATTGTAGTTTTAAAACTAGAAAAGCACTCCCATAAATGGAGCATTATGTACCAAGCTGCATATATATACAGTGATGGTCACACTATGACTGGACACATACAATACAGAAACATTTAGCAGTAATATAAGAAAAATTAGAGTTCTGATCTGTTAAAACAGACACAAGATAAATGTACTTGCAAGAAGTGTACATCAACCTTTAAATTCCCACTTTAAAAGATTAAGGTCACTGGGATAGGGGTAATTTTCTATTTCAACTGTTTGTTTTAATATAGCATTCAGAAGCACTTCAAAGTATCTGTTGGCTCTTCAACAGTTTAGAATAGAAAGCATGAATTTTAGGACCAAATAATTTCCAGGAAAACTGGTGTATTGAAACTTGGAAGGGTACAGTCCAAATCCTGTGTTTAGGGAAAACAAAACAAAAAAATCCCAGACAAAATCAAAACCCACACACTTTACAGCATGATCTGTAGCCATGGAGTTGTGCAAGTGTTACTTGTAAAAAGTAAATTGTCTCAAATGGTAACTACTGGAGGTATTGAGAAGATTGTAAGGACATGTGGGAGAAAAGTGTTTGCTCCTTTAATGGTATCTGGTCAAAGGCCTTTTCCATGGAAAAAATCATGAAAAAAAGGAAGCCACAAACCAAAATATGCCTAGACACAAATCCGACTGCCAAAATAAAGGAGACGGTAAAGAAAACCAAACCTGGATAGGTACATTAATTAATAAAAGGTACATGGGAATGTTTATTTCAGTAATATATGCGCAGGCTGGAAGGGAACACCCACGTGGGGAGAGCCCTTCCCCAGATCTTCATTCACGAAGACTGGCCATTATATATTATTTACAGATCACAAAAACACAAACCTGACTGGCAAAAAGCAAGCCTGGCCAGACACACTGACTGAGGGACTATCAAGAAACTGCAGGTGACCCAGGATTTTTCCACTCATAAGGGTGTAAACTTAAGGGTCCAGAATATTGGGGGTAGGTGGTGTGTTTGTGAAGCTATGCAAACTGATGGAGGAATATGCAGGGTGAGGAAAGGATCAAAGGAAGGACAGACAGAAAGGGATATAAAAGGAATGGATCCTGTGTAACCCTTGTGTGACAAGGGGAGTGATCTTTTGCTAATATGCCCACAGTGTGAAATTTGCAAAGTCCCAGAGCATAATGTACCCATAAACAGGACTTGTGCTAGTAAATTCTTGGGGGATTTGGAACAACAGATTGAAAATGTTTACAGAAATAAAATATAAAAATATACTCACTGAAAATGCAAATCTCTTGTGACACCTAGCTTTAGACAAACACAGTTTACACAGTGTATACCTGAAAACCAATGCTTATACCCAGACTTCCCTGCACTGATAGATAATCCTTTAAAAATATTAAGGGGAGAATACTCATTGTTAAATAATGCAGTACATATGAATGATTAACCTACAATAAAGTACAACTTCAGACTGACTTTGATACATGCTCATTATGAAAAATTTAAACTTATTCTTGAATAACTGAATTTGTGAGTGAAGTTTGGTGGTGTTTTATGTACCCATAATAGTTCTAAATATAGTACATAGCATGCAGTAATTTAGGAAGTATTATATAGCAACTATTAGCAATATAACAGAGTTAGTAGTATTTTTGAATATTTGAATAAGCAGTTTAGAGTATTCGAGGCAAACCTGAATCAAAAACACAACTGTGGTCTAAGCAGAGGATACTATCAGAAAACAAAGATAGAAAACACACCTCCAATGAGCCAAGACTTTCCAGAACACAAACAGTAAGAAACAGCTCGTCTCACATATCAAAACCCACAGTTTCTGTATTAGACTGGATATTACAGCCATATCTTCAATTAAGTATTTCACCTTAAGTTTCTACAAGCACAGGGTCTGTACTACACTCGTCTGCTGAAGCACTCCTGAAGCTGTGCTCCCTCAGATTTCGTTGGTAGATTTCCAAAGGCTGTCCAAAACTTAGCTGCTGTAATACTTGGTCTGCACTAGGAACTCTCCTGGCCTCTCTCTGAAATGAAGTCTAGTCTTGATATAATGTACATTAGGCTTAATTTTCATTTTGTATTTCCATAATCAGACATTTTGCCTCTTCAAAACATGTGTGTGTTGTGTGCCTGCTATTTCTGTCGCATGAACTATTCTTTATTGGTCCCCTGCACCACATGTTTAAGCTGTTAAATAAGATACTTTTTGCTTGCTACCAAGAAGGTCTGGGGTTTTTTTATAATGACTACAGCCAATAATATACTTAAGAGTCACATTTATTAGATAAAACTTCAAAATGTTCTTACTTCAGTGATGTCCTGGGAAGTGGTATTATTTATTTGGGAATAGCCGGCTGAAAGATGTTCTTCTATTTGCTATTGTTTGTTTGGGTGGTTTTTTTTAATACCATGTAATCCATTTAGTTCCACACTAATTTAACTAAATTCTAGCAAGATTCTAATTTCCACTGATAAACTGTGAAGATCTTTGGGATAATCATTGTTTTTCACATGAGCACTAGAGGTCCATCCCTTTTTACAAGACAACTTCTTTTAAAATTCAGTTCAAGGCTGGATTAATTACAAACCAGTTAAAACAAATTCAGGAGAAACTGCAGCTCTGGCATGGGGCTGGAGAAGCTGCACAATACCACACACCACCAGGCTTCTTTAGAAGGTTCTGTCTCACCTATTTTAATTCCAGTAGAAAATGGGGGAGTTATCTTGGCCTCACAGCTTTATTTTGATAAATACGTTAAAACTGTTGTTTGACAGGATTTTAAATAATTTTTCTGAGAAATGCAGATTGAATTAAATCAAACTCATTCAGTTTTGGAATGCTGTGGCATGTGTACTACACCTGACTAGGGATATAACCAATTATTCACAAGAAGTTACCCTCTAAACACAACCCACTTGGTTTAGAGGAAGTAATAGGGAAGGAAAACAACTGCATCTGGATAGTGACTGCCTGCAATGTTGAATTTATTTCTCCAAGAAACCACTCACATGTATTTAACTGAAAGTAGAACTGAAACTGCCCAAAAGGGGAAACTTCCTCAAAGGAGGAAGTCTTCTCACTCTCCAGTTTTCTTTATATACTTTTCAGTTCATTTTTTAACAGTTCAGACTGACATGTAACAGACAAGAGACTTATTCCGTCGCCACCACCCTGCCTCATAAACACAGATTTGGATCTGTTTGCCTACGAAAGTTTTCCCATTGTGTAGAGGAGTACTTCAAAGAAAAAACTTTTGGTGTTTTCTTCATTTATTCCTTAATCACCTTCCAAATCATGTCTTATTTACTTTTGTTAGGGCCAGTACTTATCTGCCAAGTCTATTCCTTATTGCTTTTATTCAAAAAAGTCATCTTTGCTTCCTGACTAGGCAGCACAGCTTTATTTAAATCTCACCAAACATTTCTACCTGAAAACTAAGATATTGTTGATCAGTATGCCACAGATCATACCAGCAGTACCTCTGTCCTACTTTCACAGGTATCTTTGGAATAAACCCTGATTGTATTATATTTCCAGAGAGGCGTCACCATCATGATTCCTGGGACATAAACACTGGAACTTGCAGAGAGAAATTATGTGTAGTATGATAAATGAAGTATTTAAATGATCAAGAAATATGTAGTTCTGCTCAGTCTTGAGTGCAAATCTAAGAAAATTCCAACAGATTTTGGCAATGAAGATATAAAAATAGAGATAAAATAAGACACATCCTTATCTTACAGCAATAAAAGCTGCACAAAATGAATTGCCTTTCTTCCTATACAAAATTATCAAAATATTTGAAATATCAGAGGTATCATTTTCATAGAAATATTTGTCTTTCTTCTTCTATATTCATACCATCAAAAAGCACCAAATTCCCTTTTGCTGTCTGGTGTTAAAATGCCTTTTACTACTTCTTTGTAAGAAAAAAAGACTCTGGTCCATAGCATAATTTTAGTGTATCACAAGTTTTTCTGAAATCTAAAATGCAGGAATCCACAAGACAGACATATCAGTCTACACTGCTTCTCTTTGCTGTTTTCCCTTTCATTAACTGTAGAAGGACTTTTTTACAATGATGAGCTGCAATATCCAGCCAACCATTCACCTTTTCCCTTTCAGAAGTCTGTTGAGAATAGTTTCTTCTCCTTTCTTTATTTCTTACTTTCCCAATGGAGGCACCCTGCTGAAGCACCAAAATAATTACATCGTTCAACAGTGTAGAACAAGAAAAGTATAAAGGAATAAAAAGATCAAATTAACATCAACACAAAAGCAATCAGTAGGGTACCACAACAGCACAGCATTAGAGAAGATATAAAAGTTCAGCTCAGGTTCTCTCACTTTCAGTCCGTTCATGTAAGAAGACAAAAGTAGTCCTTCTCTTTGAAGCATTTAACAAACTGTAAGATTTACAGTGAACAGTTTCAGGGAAAAAAATACACCTCAAATTCCCACCAAGCAGAGCAGAAAACATTCAGATGGTAATCCTCAGCCCAGATACAGACCCAGTACACTGAAATCAGCTCAGAGAGCAACAACAGCAGCATAAGTCAGGCCTAAAGGTGCACCAAAACTCAGCATCATACCTCTTGCAGTAGTTAAAGTGACTGAAGAAAATACTAATACACAAAATAAATATAAATACCAATTATCAAATACTTGCAGAACAGGACTTCCCCATAATCACATTTTTTTACATCGGTTTCAACACTGTTTTGACTGGTGCTCATTAATACCTTTTTTTTTCCCCCCATAAATGTAGATAACACTTTTCTTTCAAGAATTTCTCTAAGCACTTCACAAACTCATTTCTATGTTTAGTTGTTGCAAGGGACGTGATAGTAAAACAAGATAGCAAGTTACATTGCTTACTGGAAAAGTAAATACCATTCATTTCAAGCTTGCACCTTAACTTTATTTTGATGCCCTTTACTACTCTCTCTGTAAGAAACAGAAGGCAGCCAACACCTTACCTCTCTTTCCTGCATTTTACTTCTTGAAATCATTAACATCTTTGAGGTGACACACTGAACTATGCTGCACTAGTGTAGATGCACTGTGACTCTGTACAGTTTCCTGTTTTGCTCTGTACTCCCTGCACAATTGTTACTGCCATGCTCTTTGTTTCTATTCTTGCCAGCTGAACTTTGACTGCATATTAACTCTGGCTTCAGGCAAGTTTAGAGGGACAGACCTACCTCTCCTAATGGGCAAAAGCCAATTCACAATCAGCCTCCTCATAAGCAGGGTTCAAGTTTATGATTCATTGCCTTTTTTTGCCATCTACATTTTTTTATTATCTGTCACTTAAGAAGAGAGTTTCAGCTACCTCTTGCAAAGTCCAGTGATGAAGCAATGAACTCCTACCTGTCTCAGATTTAGCTTTCACTACCTGCAGTAACTTGTGCCACCAGCAAGAATTATCTTACTATTTCTCCCTTCCCTTCAGATATTTGGATACTGACAAGCAGGATGGAACCACTATGGTGTATGTAGCCTTTTGTCACTGAAAGTTATTTCTTTCTACCTTTTGTGCTTTTCCTATTATGACCATTTAATATATATATAAGATTCTTTTTCTACTAGACTGAATTACTAGAATTTTGGTTTTAATGGTATTTCACAGCAATAGTTTAACCTGATTGCACATCAGTGACACCCAAATGCTCTGAAACACTGCAAGACCCACAACTGAAAGAACAGACAATTAATATATTTTACTTTCATTCTAAACCAATTTTTAATCAAGATTATCTAATTTATCTGTAATGGATTAGACATATTGCAAAAAACCAAAAAACAAAACAAAACAACAACAACAAAAAAAACCCTCTGTAATTCTACTGGACCTTGCAGACTACAGGCAGAAAAATCAGCCATTTTTCTAATTGAGAGTACAATTTGAAGAGAAATATAATGAGACTTTAATAAAATGTGGTACTAGAAATTTATTTTCATTCCTTAGTATCTACACTCAGAAGACCTTTTGAATATCTGCTACACCTGCAGAAAGGTCTACAATTGACCTAAACAGTATAGGCCCTTTACAAATTCATTAAGAAATGAGAACAGCAAGTCATACAAAAAACTGTACACGTACTTCTCAGAAATGTGCAGAGCATGAACAGATAAAGTTACACAGCTGAAAATCACCTATATTGATTGCATTTTGATACAGAACTTGAGTATGTGTATAATAGCAAGTTCATGTTCTATCTCAGCCATACTAACTATTTGATACAATTTATCTATAAAGAGGCATGTCTTGTCCACAAGCGAACCAATGCTTCCTGACAAATATCACCATCCTTCCATACCAAACTACCATGCTCTCATATGTTCCAATCCAAGGAAACACAGGAATGTTCATTGTCTTCAGAGTGACATCAGAGGGAGTGAAAGAATAACACTCAAACCCTCTTAACCTCACTGTGTAGTTCAGTTTGTGAAAATAAGCTTTAATTCCTCAATCAATACTAAACATGTTCTAATACTTGCATACTCTCTCCTATGAACAATATTAAAAGTGTTTGTTACTTAGTGGTTTGTGTCATCCCTGCTATTCTGAAGTCAGCTATAAGAGGGAGTGAAAAGGGTTGCAAAAATGGGGAGCTTTTACTCTTTGGGAAGGATTAATAATGCTCTAGTTCTACCTATTGTCAACTTTATTCCTCATCATCTTCAATAAAATATGAATTGAGAAAACCTTAAACTCAGTTCAGGATCCACATGACAGGTCTGAGAAACTAAATCTATGTTTAAGATAAAAAGCAAAATACTGGCTAACAGTAAAGTCATCAACAGCAGAAACTAAGAATAGTATCTTTGGAGAAAAAACAGGATGTGAAATGCATCTGACCCCATTTTCCAGTTTCCCCACCCACAGACACAGTGGCATCATCACCTCGCCAACATTTTGATACATTTCTCCTGCATGTTGAAAAAATAAATAGGGGTGAAAAAAGAATGTAACTTCACATGCAGCCTTGGTAACAGTTAAGTCAACAATGCATTTGATATGGGAGTATCTTTCAAAGCAACTAACAATTTACCTTCTGAGTCAGGTCAGGTGCAGCTAGTCTTTTTCATTTTCGGTGCTCTAAATACACTGATCAAGAGTTCCCTAGAGTAACATGCACTAGAAGAATCTATTCTCCAACACACTGAATGCAAAAGATAGCTATTGCATATGTAAGAAAGCTTTATGTTTCATAATGTTACCTCTTTATTCAATTGCAACCACTCTGCAGGATCACAGAATATGCCAACTTGGAAGGGAAGCACAAGGATCACAAAGTCGAACTCTTGGCACTTAATAGGATCATCCCCAAGAGACACATCATGTGCCTGAGAGTATCATCTAAATGCTTTAGAGCTCTGGCAGGCTTGGTGCTGTGACCGCTTCCCTGGGGAGTCTGTTCCAGTGCCCAACCACCCGCTGGGTGAAAAGCCTTTTTCCTAATATTCAACTTAAACCTCCCCTGACACAACTTCAGGCCGTTCCCCCAGGTTCTGTCACTGGTCAGCATAGAGAAGAGATCAGTGCCTCCCCTTCCTCTTGCCCTCATGAGGAAGTTGTAGACTGCAATGAGGTCTCCCCTTAGTCTCCTCTTCTCCAGGCTGAACAGACCAAGTGACCTCAGCCAGTCCTCATATGGCTTCCCCTCAAGGCCCTTCACCATCTTTGTTGCCCTCCTTTGGACACTCTCAAATAGCTTAATATCTTTTTTACATTGCAGTGCCCAAAACTGCACACGATATCCAAGGTGAGACCGCCCTAGTGCAGAGCAGAGTGGGACAATCCCCTTCCTTGCCCGGCTGGTGATGCTTTGTCTGATGCCCCCCAATACATGGTTGGCCCTCCCGGCTGCCAGGGCACTGCTGACTCATATTCAACTTGCCGTGGACTGGGACCCCCAGGTCCCTTTCCATGGCACTGCTTTTCAGCATCTCATTCCCCAGTCTGTATGAATATCCAGGGTTGCCCCAACCCAGGTGCAGAATCCAGCACTTTGCCTTGCTGAACTTCCTATGGTTGGTGATTGCCCAGCCCTCTAATTTGTTGAGGTCTCTCCATAAGGCCTCCCTGCCTTTGAGGGATCAACAGCTCCTCCCAGTTATGTGTCATCTGCAAACTTGCTCAGTATCCCTTCCAGTCCTGTGTCCAAGTCATTTATGAAGACGCTGAAGAGCGCAGGGCCTAAGATGGAGCCCCACTAGTGACAGGTCACCAGTCTGATGTCACCCCATTCATTATTACCCTGGGTGCTCGACCCGTGAGCCAATTGCTCACCCACCACATGATGCGTTTATCCATCTGTGGGCTGCACATTTTGTCCAGAAAGATCCTGTCAGAGACAGGGTCAAAAACTTTGCTGAAATACAAAAAGATTACATCAACTGGCTTCCCTTGATCAGCTAGGTGGGTTACCTTGTCATAAAACGAAATCAGGTTTGATAAGCAGGACTTCCCACTCGTGAAGCCGCGCTGGCTCTGACCTAAAGACTGTTGTCTTTCAGGTGTTTTTCAATACCTCCCAGAATAATCTTCTCAATAACTTTACCAGGATTCTAAAGAGTGTTTTTTGCAAAGTCTTTCTTGTCCCATGAAAGGCTTCTTTTTAAGGCATGACATATAGAAGTGAAAAATTAATAATGACTTCTCTGAAATCAATAAAATCACATAGTTGTAAAACCAGAACTGAAATGAAGGAAACTCACAGAGGAAATGATATAAGCAAAACTTTTTAGCACAGCTTCACAGCATTCCATGTATTCTTTACAATACACTTCAGAACTATTTTTCCCAGGAGAGTAAAGAGTCCATTTATGCACTCATCTCTCAAAGATCTTAATCTTTACTTGTATTTAGTCTACAACTCTATGCAGCTAATACAACTATCGGTACTAGGAAATTGGATACCCACCATTCTTCCCTGGCATTAAGTATCTGAGAAAAATTGCCATCTATTTAATGTCTTCAAAAGCTTTATTGAATATTCATGTTACTCAACTTCTATATGCCTTTGTATATTTCATAAAAAAAAAAAGTCCATCAAAATGAGATTATTTCACTTCATTTATAAACACTTATGTTCTTATAAATGAAAAAGATGTCTATATATATATATATATATATATATATATATATATACACATGTAAAATTAAAACACGTTTACTGCAAGGCCCTAAAATAATTTATTTCTGTATTGACTTTGAAAACCCTTCTATCCTTTCATACACAAGTGTGCAAGCCTGATTTCCAGATGATGTCAGCCTTCAGAATTCATTACAGATATTTCAGTGACAATTCAGAATGATCAGCTTTTACCTCCAATACCTATGCAAGCATGCTTCATAAGCAGTCAGCTCAAGGCCAATCAGCCATGCCTGGATGTATTTTACTATCCCTATTCTACAGTATGTTCATACTTTTTATCTACTATGCTTATAAATGAAAGGTTTTATCACCTGAACTCCTAACACTTGAAAGGAAACTCTTGCCTTACACAACAGGAGAATGAAAACTGGTTTTGAATTTTGGCAACACAAAATACTGGTTATATTACAATCTGCACCAAATTCTAGAAACCAACATTTTCCAAGTACTGTACAATTAATGATATATACTCGCAGCACCTAGTTTGTTGCAGTTACCTTCAAAGATGGAAAAGACCTGCCACAGAAGATCATGGGCACAAAGTCTATCCATTAGCCGCACTGTGCAATTTTCTTCTCTCAAAATCTATGCTGAAATCTTCTTACATTTGTTGAAAGTGAATTTTGCACAAGCTCCTTTGCCCTCACAGTCCATGCCATCTCTCCTACTTGTCACTAAGGAGAGTTCTCTCTGAACTGCATGATTTCTGGTTTCATTCAGAGAGGCTGAACTGATCTCCTGAGTGCAGCTCTCAACAAAATCCCTCTAAAATGTAAGAATTTCATCTTTACAGTATACCCTTCCATATGACCACCTGTGATATTTAGTCTAGCTCACTGATACTTAATCAGTTAGTGGATTCTAAAATCAGCATTACTGCTGTAACAAACAAGGTATTATGCAGAGGACTATCACCTGCTTAGCCTTAAGTAACTTAGATTTTTGTCAAACCCACATCTCTTCACTGCATGAAAATGAGAAGAAAGAAGTTATGCTTGCTTTCTGTGTTTAAAATATCCCTCACCAGTGAGCTAACTACTTTTGCCTGTTTGTAGGCATTTTTAGCAGAAAAGAATAGGACGTGTTTATAAAGAAAAGCAAACACAGGAAATAAGGCATTTGTGGGAATCAGGCTTGGTACCAGAAGGCTCATTTTTCCAAGTAATTAATACGAATTTTGGGTTGACACCTCCTCCCCTCCATACTTTTTGTACATCACTAATATTCTAATACATCCTTTGTTACACAGCACAAAGGAAGCTTCCCAAAATGATGCTGACATGTATAAACCTTAAACCTGATTATTACCCTAAATTTATTTTTACCCTGATTAGTCTTTCTTGTGTCACTTGACTGGGACAGTCAACCCCAAACAAACAAACAAAAAACCCCCAAACAAACAACAACAACAACAAAACAACAAAAAACAAAACCAAACCATTGTGGCTACCATCAGTGGCTAATTATTTCTGTCATCACTTTGAATTTTCATGGATTTACAATGAAAGGGGCATGAAGTGGCAACTGGACCCTGCACTGTTTGAGGAGCAAGAAGTAATGTGTTCCTGAAAACATCCACCAACAAACCTGAGACCCTCCTCCCAACATTTCTCCTGCAAGTTCTAATGTTTGCAACTTGGAAACAACAAGTGAAATAGGGGAATCAGATGTTTGTAGCCAGAAATATTAAAACCCCACAGTCCAAGTCTCATGAAAGCCCTCACAAAGAGATGTAAATGTCCAATATCCTGTATTGCTTAGCCAGACTTCATGGAGAACCCAAAAAACCAAGACAACTGCTCTGGGCTTCTCCACCAC
>JAWWEU010000111.1:11538485-11571054 GCA_035583155.1 Acropternis orthonyx | reverse complement strand
AGTAAAATGACCCTCTCCCTTGAAAAGCCTGGTAGCACCGGAAATAAACTCTCTCTTTTGCCTTCCTCTCTCCGTGAGTCGTGTGCTGCCGGTCCCGGTCCCCTGGGAACCACGTGGAGGGGGGAAGGGGGGAGAACTTGCCTCCTGGTAAGGATCGCAGCAGCCGTGCCAGGGGGAAACCCACCACCCGCTATAATTTTATATATAGAAAGTAAAGGAATAGAGAGAAACACCCTTAAAAAGACATATATCTAACACCATATTTGGCATTCAGTCTCTGAGATCTGCAGAAAATAGCCTTATCAATGCTGTTAGTGGGACTGATTTAGGAAGCAGATGTCCAGCTACAAAGCACTGATTGTTAAATAAGATTTGCAAAGGGTGGAATTTTTCAAGGGATTTTTCCATTTAAGAAAGAAAAAAAAGGGGAAAAAAATCCAATATTTGCAGGTTTTAAAAAAAATCTTAATCAAAATGCAACAGATGGTTTCATCCCTGACTTTAAAAATAATTAACAGAAACAATTCAGAATGTAGCACCCAAGAATCAAATATTTAATAAAACTAGAACTTATGACATCTTTTTCAGTTTGCTCAATGCATATCTTCTCAAACATCTATTGATTAGTAAATTAAATAGTAAGTACACAAAAAAATAATTTCCTTCACACATACAGAATAGAGAAACATATGACAAACTATAAATATTACATAATGCCTAAATTAGAAGTCTAAACCAGGATTTTAGCTTGAGGGTTTCATGAACTATCCAGAATTCAGAACTTAGAAATATTTTTGTGGAACACTGAATACGCTGATTTTATTTCCTTTTTCCTCTATAATCCCTTAGAAGTAATCATGAACAGGAATCTCATAAATTTGAAAATTAATTATTATGCATCTCTAAAGATGGCAGAGAAGCCACATTCACTTTTCACAGTCTAAGAAGCTGTTGGTAAAGTGACAATCTTTCTAAATATTATTCAGATATTTGAGATAAGACATTTAAATTTCATCAAAAACATACTTCCTGAAGGCTATGTGACCAAGAACTTCATATTCTGAAACACAAAGCACCACTTTGTCTCACAGTATAACACAGTGTAACACAGTGTTGTCCAATTAGAAACTGCAAAATTTTGCTCTCGCTTACGAAGTTTCAGGCAGATGTGTCATTACACCTCCAGAGGAGGTCAGTTCTTCAAACTTAAGTTTTCATTTTGCATCCTTCTTGCTTTTATTAACATGACCCATCTTAGTGTTGTAGAGATGCGTTGTAAGCCCCAGATTCTACAAAAGGAAAAAAATGAATCATCTTGCTGATGAGCCTGACTGCAGCATCACAAAGCTTATGAGCATAGGAGTAAATTAATCATGCAGAGATCCATGCTGTCATGGCTGGAAGCTTTTCATACCTGAGGTGGCTCAATTATAACTGGTTAGATCATCTCCGTATTACACTCCAGTCTGACATGCAAGCATGCCAAAACACAGCAAAAAGGTTTCTTACACAGTAAGGAACCATAAAAGGATACAAAGACACGAAGATACTCAAATCAACAGGAAAACTTAGAACTGCCCAAGAAAAACAAATCTCCCAGCAACACAAATTGATCTACTGTGTAAGGCATTTTATGCCCTTGTGCCAGTTGCTGGTGTCCAAAGCAGTCACTATTTTTAAAGATATGAGTACAAACCTGTCATATTGAAGAAAATTCTACTGTTTCTACAATCTACTTACAAACCACAAGCTTTTCTTGTGAAAACTTCAAAGAAAAGCACAGAGCAAGTGCCAAGAAGGGAAGAACGGAGAGAGATATGCTCAGTTTTAGATATTAACAAGCTGTTAAAAAAGGCTTTACCTCTAAAAACACACTTAAACTGAAAGCCCTACAATTTCAAGAAAATAATGGCATTTCAGAGAAATGTCCATTGCAGTACTAATCATTCAATTCTGCTTTTGACTACTTGGTTTTGCCGTTACCTGTATATTTAAGCACTTTCCAACTTGAAAAACAAGTAAATCTGTGATCCCTGATTTAGATAAAGTTACTTTAGTGTCTGTTTTTATAGAGGATAATCTTATAACTTGATATCCATAGCCAGGTCAATTTCCATAAAGGCATCGCAAATATGTCATTTTATCACAGCAACAAAATATAAGTATTAAAAGCAACTCGTAATTTTAATGAGGACCTGTAAAGACAGGATGGTCTGTAAAGAGTGATTAAAACAACTATCAAGTCTTATTGCAAAGTTCATTCTGTACGTAAAAACAAATCAAGTGTCAAATACTAAGCACCGTGCTTACTGGTAACTTCAAAAGTACAGGAATACTGTCAGTACAAGAATGGTGTCTAGAAGGGGTATGAGGAAGTGGGAGGGAAGACAACCTATAAGAGTAGTAGGCAAGATGACATCACTCTTGCTGCCTAAATCCTTTCTAGATATCTTACCATTGGGTTTGGGTTGAAAGGGACCTTTTTAAAGATATACTCCAATCTCCTTGCCACTGCTCAAAGCCCCATCCAGCCTGATCTTGCACACTTCAAATAATGGGGCATCTACAACATCTCTGGACAACCCAACGCAATATCTCACTGCACTCATAAAATATTTCTTCCCTATGATCAAACTAAATCTACCCTCTTTCAGTTCAAAACCATTACATCTTGTCCTGTCACTACAAGCCTCGGCAAAAAATGCCCCTCAATCTTTCTTACTAGCCCCCTTCTTACATTGAAAAACCACAATAAGGTGTCCCCAGAGCCTTCTCTTCTCCAGACTGAACAATTCCAATTCACAGGAAAGGAGTTCCAGTTCTGTGGCCATTTTTATGGCCCTCCTCTGAACCCACTCTAATCTTCCACTGTCTTTCTTGTACTAGGGACCCCAGAAATGGATGTAGTACTCCATGTGATGTCTCACTATGATTAGGAAACTAATGGACATAGTCAAGTCTGCTTGCTCTCAGTGTGCCTTCCCGAGAGACTCAAAACCTCTAAGTTTCTTTCTGCTTTCATTCTCACAGGATAACTGGATAGCAGCTAAATTTACTTTCACTTAACATTGTAAAGGTACCTTTTCAGTCAACTTTAAGGCTTTCTTATAAAGAATGAAAGATACTTATGTTAATTGCCTACTTAAGAGTGAAAGCCTTTATTACATTTAAAGAAAAATATAGTATAAATTAGTTCTGCATTAGTTCACAGATATGGCACTTACGCTTGCTGGTTTTAATCAAAACTAGTGTTTCTCTCCTGAGAAGCACAGCAAAAATACCTCTGTATATCCTTCAGCTTTCTCAATTATAAGAGTCAACATACTCCATATTAATCAAAGCTTTCAGACATGTATGACATGTATGCACTATAGGAAAGGTCTTAGATAAATATAGACATATATGTCATGACAGCACATATAAAGTAAGTGAGCTATGAACAATTGCACTCTATGATTACAAGCACCAGATATTTAAAATATTTACTGAAAAAACCTACCTTACTCTGTAGGCAGAGAAAAAGGAGCAAGCATTGATATTCAAAAATAGACAGATTTAAATTTGTACCAAGTTACACTGACAAATCAATTCCAAAGACCCCCTAGTAAATCAGCAGTGCACCAAAGAATTTTGTAACCAATATAGTGTTGATACAGCAAGATTGCCTGGTACAGAGTGTAGCTGGGTTTTTTAAATTCTGATTATCAGCCAGCTTTGATATACTGCTGCTGCAGCATGATCACACAGTGTTTTGGAGTGAACCCCTCAGTTAAGATACCCTGCTGGAGAAAATTATCATTTACAGAAAGCTATGAACTTCTGATCAGGTCTATCAAACAAGAATCTGTCTCAAAACCTGCAGAAGAATCACATATGGCATCTTTCCTGTATGGTTTAACATTTATGAATGACAGAGTTCTGAGAAGCATTCAAATTTTGGTATTTTATAACTAAAGTCCTAACAAAGATTAGTACCTTCTTCTCCTAGCAACACAAATCTCAAAATTGCTTTATATATGCTGCCCTGGCATTACAGTTACTCAAATCTAATTGAGAGTCCACTATTACTACTTGTTGTGGAATCTCGCGTTTCTTTTTGGAGGTTTACTATTTCTTCAGTGCCTTATTTCACCATATTCAAAGACCAGATGCTGCAATTCTCAGTGGGCCTTTCCTCATCAATATAATTTGCAAGAGGATTTTATCATCTTTTCTTGAACACACACACACAAAAAAAAAATCCAAATCAAGCAGCTCCTGCTTGTGCAGTGTCATGGTATAACCCGGCAGGCAGTTAAACATCACACAGCCCCTCACCACAGTGGGATGGGGGAGACAATTGTAGGGCAAAGTAGAATTTGTTATTTCAGATAAAGACGGTTTAACAGGACAGAAAAAGAAAGTGAAAATAATAATAATAATAAATTAATTAGAATATACAAAAGAAGTGATGCACGATGCAGTTACTCACCACCCACAGACTGATGCCCAGTCTGTTCCCAAGCAGCCCCTGGCAAGCTTTCCCCCTATTTTATACACTCAGCATGACATCATATGGTAGGGAATATCCCTTTGGCTCATTTACATCAGCTGTCCTTATTGTGTCCCCCAGCCTAGTCACGGGCAGTGTGATGTCGGAAGCTGAAAAGTCCTTGACTTAGGGAAAGGATTGTTTCATCAGAACTAAAACATCAGTGTGCTATCAACATTATTTTCATTCTAAATCCAAAACGTGGTTTTACACCAGCTACTAGGAAGAAAATTAGCTCTATCCCAGTTAAAATCAGGACACAGTTACTCTTTACAGATCTTCAGAAGTGATTATTCATCCTTGTTCAGACTGCAAAAATCAGGAAGGCAATGATTTGTTTGTTGAACACCAATAATTAAGTTTAGGCCTAACATCTAAAATTCGGACTTGCAAGTCTGAATATAGTTATACCAAAGCTATCTCAAAGCACATGTCCATTAATGTTTTACATCTAAAAACTGAGACGGTTTTATAGACAATCAAGGATTGAGCTTTCTGAAGGTGAGGGGGAAGAAGTGTTATCTCTTCCAGTTACATGATTTCTTTTACAGAACCTGAAAGGGTCATTCCACCCAGAGAAAATTAAGCAAAAAAATTGATGAGTCCCTCAACTTGATTTAACTTTGGGTGGAATCTCCTAAGACGAACACTGAAAATGGCACACCATGTGCATCGCTCGGCCACAACCAACTGAATTTTACTATGGGCACCACAGCTGTTAATATGTACCTCAGTTGTTTCAGTAACCACCATACTGGTGCTCAACTTTAGAGCCTTAGTACTGTTCAAATACCAACTGAGCAACAGAGAGGTCCTACTCGCAGCTCTTCAGCTATTTTTCTTTCTAGTGCACTGAAATGAAACCATTCAGGTTAATTTTACTGCAATAATGAATGTATATACAAACCTTTAAATATATATGTACTTTCAACCTTTGAATCAGATACTGATTCTCTTTAACAGTGCTACTTGGAAGAAGAAACTGATAACTTCCAACCAGTAGTAATCCCTTGTAATTGCTTGAAATCCAGAGGCTTTATAAACAAGAATGTACACTTAGTAATTAAAGTGATTTGCTACTTAGAGACTCACGCCTCCTCAGAGATAAACTGATCTTCATTGTGTAAAAGTTAGCATTTAATGTATTCAAAACATTTGGAATACATTAAGCATTTTGCGAGAGGGAACCACTTTCCAAAGATGGGCAGATAAAGCCTATAGTTAGATTTAGTTATTTCATAAGTTCTTAAATCAGAGGGTATAAGGAAATGTTACTGTAATGACCTTCTGGTGTCAGTAGGTCACCTCACACCACCTTTTCTTGTCCTAAACACCCAGCAGCAGCTTTTGTGAACTAAAGAGTCATGTCCATATTTGCTATCAACACAAACCCCCCAACATCTAAATCCAGTGCCTTATTAATTAGTCACTGCAGTAACTGAAACTAGTGTAAGGGGCTATGGCACATGCAGATTAAATGGCTATGTAGTACTTAACATTACTTTTGTATTAGAACCATTTGTGTTATTACTGTTTTTAAACTTTTCCCATCACTTAGAAAGTTCTAGAAGTACTGTAAAAATAAAAATTAAAAAAAAACGGAAAAAATAACACAGGGATCATATTTTTCCTATACTTTTGCCATGGTGAGGAATGTCAAAGGCAAACAGGGCTTCTAGAAGTACATAAGTATACCTGGACTTCAGGAATGCCTCAGTGAATTCCCTAAGATCCTCAGACAAGCTGTCAATGTATAGGCTGGATGAACGGATAGTGAGTGGATGTCTAATTTGCTGATGACTTGGGCTCAGAGGGTAGTGATCAGAGGTACAAAGTCTAGCTAGAGTACCGTGGGGTGAATAATGGGACCAGTCCTGCTTAACGTCTTCATTAATGACCTACATGATTGAGTAGAGCACACCCTCAGCAAATTTACTGCTGGCACAAAACTGGGAGAGCCGCAAATATGCCACAGGGTCATGCTGCCATCCAGACAGGCTGAAGAGATGATCTGACAGGAACTGCAAGATTAAACAAAAAGTTGCAAAGTCCTGCTCCTCTGAGGGAACTACCCCATGTACCATCCTGGGAATGGTCACCTGGAAAGAACACTGGCAGAAAAGTACCTAGGATACTGGTGGACATCAAGTTGAACATGAGCCAACAAGGTGCCTTTACCACAAAGAAGGTTAAAAATATCCTGGGCTACATTAGGTAGAGCACTGTCAAGAAAAGAAGGGAGCTAATACTTCCCCTCTCTACAGCCCTGGTGAGGCCACATCTGGAACATTGTGTTCAGGTCTAGGTTCAGTGCAAGATAAATATAAAGCTACTTGAGATAAATATAAAGCTACTTGAGAGTGTCAAATGACTAAGGGACTTAAGCACCTCTCAGACAAAGGAAAGCTGAGAGAACTGTGACTGCTAAGCCTAGAAGAGGCTTAGGGAGGATCTTATTGATGTATAGGAATACCTGAAGGAAAGGTATAAAAGATGGAGGCAGATTCTTTTCAGTGTTAGCCAGTGAGACAATGGACATAAACTGAAACACTGGAAGTGCTGTCTGAACATCAAGAAACCCTTTTACTGTGAGGGTGACTAGGCGCTGGCATAGGTTGCCCAGAGAGACTGTGGAGTCTCCATCACTGAAAATACTAAAAAACCACACAAACATCTGGACACAGTCCTGGGCAGCCTGCTCTAGGTGATTCTGCTTGAGCTAAGGGGCTGAACACTATGATCCCCCAGAGGTCTCATCCAACCTCATCCATTCGTAAGAAAGGAGGCCTGCAGAGATATTCAGTAACCACATCTATTAGTATCAGCTTTACAAAAGCTACAGCAAGACTACAAATGTTGTTCTCTTAACACAACTTCTAGCTCAGCTCGGTCTTGTTCAATAGACTACATACCAAGAAACAGTACTAGATAAACCTTATCATACATTAAGCTCTCAAAGTCAAACCTATGTAACTAAGGAAAACAGGTTTTTGTATAGCCTTAGAAAAATATTTGACATTTCAGCTTACATACAGTAAGCTCCATTATTTTCATAAAAGATCAGAACTTCTCTTAATAGGCTGCCTCTCCACGCTAGGAAGAGCATCATGGTTAAGCATGCAGAGAATAATGATGTAATTACACTGAAGTACCTCACTTTCAGTGACATCTTAGTACTTTCAGCAGGAAAGGAAAATTAGACAGCAAGGCATAGATCTTAAGCTATTGGCTCTTCAAAACTGGCACTGGAATATTTTGTCCTTCTGCAGATCAAAACACATACTTTTCTAACCTCTTAGCTATTTTACATTTATGGTTCCTGACGCTCAGTAGGATCACAAAGTTCACAATGCATAATTGTAGGGCATGCATCTAATACAAAGATTAGAGAAAGTGGACTCAAAAGAACATTTGACCAAGGTTATTCAAGTGATGAGAATCCTTTTGTCATGTAGTCCCCCAAATTACTTTCTTATGCTCTGAGATTGATGGCAAATAAATTGAAAACATGTAAATACAATACAGATTCTGTACAGTGTATAACTATAGCCTCATTTCCAGAAGTCAAAGCTGAAGGACCACAGACATTCTTTTTGTATCAAGGACTCTATTTATTTCAGTTGCCACTGCTAAGTAATGTCTAAGATAACTTAAAAAATGCTAGTTTTAAGCTTTACAATTTTTCCTCAGGTTTATTTATTTGCTAGTGCTATGGTGAGTTAGGCATCAAATTCCCCACTTCAAAGCAGTGATATTCTACAGAAATTATTCACAATATATCCTCAGTCCCTCCAGCTCAGTCATTTTGTTCTGAAAGCCCAAGCCAGTAACAAAGCTGACTTCCTCTATAGCCTCATACTTTTAAATATGAAACCAGGTCCTTTAGCTTATTTCTCACCATATGGGACAATCACCTGTTCTCTTCTGGAGCTTGATTTCCCATCCTGATTCTGCTCCCTGCTCCACACACTGTCAATGATACTAGTGTTCTCATATTAGCGCTCTTCCTATAGCAGCTGCCTTATGTCTTAGTCAGCTTTGGGAGAAGAGAGGCAGGGACAAATCTTTTATCAAAAGCAGCCAACACTGGAACAGTAGCATTTACAAAGTAAATTATTTCTATAGCTCTAATATATGATATTTCTATGATTCTATTGAGATTCTAATAGTTCTAGGATTCTGTGTATTAAAATATTTTACTTAAATAAGAACAGGTATGAAATATGCATTTCACAGATCTGATAATTATTCACAATATAGCTACAAAGAATGAACACACTTAAAATTTTAAAGTGGCCTACCAACCCAGTAATGAATTCTCTTCTCACATCATTCCAGTTACTCTTTCTGAAAAGGGGGAAGCAGGAAAATCCCTCTCCTACCTCCTGAGAGAAGTGTTTGGTTACATTTGGAATAGTTAAAAACCAGTTCAGTTTAGGTCTCTTTACAAAGCACAAAGAAAATGTAAACAAACATAAAACTCAGCAGACACAGGAGGAGACAGAAGAAAATCTTTTCTCACTTTTAATTTGAGATCTCAGGAGTTTAAATATCCATGCAAGATCTGGATGCAATTTATCCCTGTACCGAGAGTTAAGTTGCTTTGGAGTTAGGACTCCAAGAAGATAAGGTTGTCATACTCAAAGTCTATGGAATAAGCTAGTCTTGAATGCACTCCGCTGCTTCTGATAAAATTGTTCCATTTTGAACAAGTAACCACTTCCTTGAGGAGGTTCCTAAACCAAAACCCACCAAGAACATCTATCTTGCCCTTTGTGTCATTGCTTAAGCTTTCTATAGGAACAGCAAGGGGTCTGTCAAGCTCCATCTTTGTAGTAGATGTACTCTGCAGACAACAAAACCTCTGCTGTCAATCTGAATCTGTTACCATTCTTATAAATGGGCCATTTGACAGTTCTCATCACACTGTTGAAAGGATTCTTGTTATCCCACCTCTTGCGCCAAGGTCTTTCTTCTATCTATGTCAGCAAAAAGCTTGACTTTAAAATACACTTTTACTACATGTTATGCAGTAAACACAGTGTGAGTTTCCATGTTGATGGGAAAACCTTTTGAGAAAACAGTTAAGTACTTGCATGATTTTTCTACAACAAATAAAAAAAATCCTAGGATTTAAGCAGATAAAAATGCTATTCTAATCTATCATTAATTTCATCCCACTATGAACAGAACTAAGATGCATAAAAATAATCTAAACATAGGTATCTTGTACAATATGTCAAGTGTACCCAGAGGGACTCTTATTGATGCTGTACAGGTGAAGATTATTACCAGCTGACATATTTTGTGTGGCTTTTTATGAGTTAGGGATCAAAATAAGCTTTTCTCAAAGCCCTGGCATATTCACAGTGCAAATACCCAACTTTCATGTTTATACTTGAAATACAGAAGTTGCTTTTACTCACATTAAGTCCGTGACTAAAGTTCCATATAGGTGACCACCTCTCAGATGAGAAGATGTTTTAGATACTTTCTGAATTGTTCCTTTCTAGGGGGGTTATTTATAAGGAGAGCTCTTAAAAAGAAAAATCAAGGGAAATTACAGCTAGTTAAAAGAATTAACAACTATCAACCCTACTACAGCAAAAATATCCTATTCTAAAACAACTCACAGTCCTTTAGAATCTTTATTTAGCCTATTAAAGCAGACTAATCCAAAGGTGTAAATCATAACACACTATTAAGACACTATCAGTTACTTCATTTTACTTGAGTACTACCACTGCCAGATCTAGCATTTAACTGTGACCATCAGGAACAGGACCGGGAGACCTGCTACAAACTAGAAATTCTTTCAGGCAGAAAGTATATAGCATCTCTTGTTCATGGAGTGCTCAGCATATAGAGCAAGCCTTAATCACTGTCCACAGTCTGATTAACTTATAATAAAATCATGTAATCACATTCAAACTAGGTCAAATAACACTTGTTCTACATTTAGGAAAAAACCTCTACATATTTACTTGCCTTTTTAACTGACATGAAATATCAGCTTTCCTCACTATTCTTGCTACAGTATGATCATCATCATCATCATCTAACTTGCAGAACCATACAACTCAGTGTTCCACATAAGCTATTGGAAGTCAAGTCCTAACATCATGATCCCTTCCAGTCAAGATTTAGTACACGCCCACACTGAAAAACTGCAACTGGAAAACAAATACAATATTCTTGCCAAAACCTAAACAGAAATGCATAAGATCATAATGGAAAACATCCAGTACTAATGACTGATGTACTCATGTAGCTGATTTCAGGGGATGATTCATAACTAACCTATAAATTTCATTAATTGGAAATCCCTCTCAGTGCTTACACTCAAGGGAAAAAATTGAAATTAAGACACTTCCTGCATGCTGGTCAAAAACTCCAAATAAGGCAATCATTAATTGACTTTGGCAGAAATCTCTCAATTCTATCTACACAATCCAAAGATCAGCAATACATATACAAACATATATTATAGGGGGAGAGAGAGAGAGAGAGAGATATACAAATACCCAGTCTTTTTTCTGTTGTGTGTATGGCAAAAAAAACCCCAAACTATTAATTGTTTTATTTCCTTAAAAAAAAACCCCAGAAAATAATTCAAATATTAAAAATAGCTTGAAAGGATGTAGCAGTAAGCGTATTTAGCAAATCTCAGTAATTACATATTTGGTATGCTGCAATACAAGATAATTCCTAAAAACAAACATTTAGGATTTCCCAGTGTGTACTAGGTCACAACACACTAAATTCAGGATCATTCTTTCTTAGTTTTGTGAAAAAGTGAGAGTTAGACTGAACGTGTATGATACTGAAAGCTTGTTTTACATCGTTACTCAGGTCCTAGTCCAGAGTTATTAATTAGTTAAATAGCAGACAGTTCAAATGAGGATAATGCAGACTTGACTCTACATCTCTCCTTGACTCTTGCCAGACTCCACCTCCCTACACACATGCCTGCAGATCAGTATAATTGACCCAGCTTGTAGCCATGCCTCTTAATTCAGAGGGCATTTGCCTCACTGAAGCTCTGCCTTGTAAGTTACTCTTCATAGCACTGTTTCATGCTCTGCAATCACAACGTCAAGAATCTTCATTAAAAAAGAAAAACAAGCAAACAAAAAAAAGTAGGCTAATAACTCATGATCCCATGAGTCTGGGACATAGCCAGAGATCTGTAATATGGGTTAACATCTGACCAAACTGTGAAAGTAATTGCAGCTTCTCCTGTAAGGTAGCTCCATGCTTTCCTGTGACCTGAAACATGCACCTCTAGTGACAGACCTCTCCTCAGAGTACTGTGATATTTCTGCTTTGCCATACCCTTTAAAAGAAAAAAAATCCAATAATTTTATATAATCTTTTTTCAAGATCCTATGTCCTATTACAACACTGAAGTCTGACCAAAAAAAAAAACAAAAAAAACCAAAAAAACAACAAACAACCCCCCCCAAAACAAACAAAAAACAACAACAACAAAACCAAAAAAACCCACACACCCTAGTCCTTAAAGCATACCAGTACTTAAAAATTGACATGACTACCACCACCATGAGAAGTTAGGTCGGATTATTTCTTTGAGGAACTAAGAATCTGTGGCAGTACCACAATCCTTCTTTGGTTACTGGCAGGAAATATTGACTATGACTGCACACCCAGAGAACAGCAAGCCATGAAAAACAGAACCTGAAACAGGGCATTTACCATTACATTTCCTATTTTCCGTATGTCTATCCAGGAATAGCACTGGAAATAGTTTTTTCTGCAAAATTTAGAAATACCTCATCTTGGTTTGGATACCAGCCACACCTGGAATTAGGTAAAAACAGACTCAAGATCCACACTGCAAACTGGAAAATACTCAAAATTGGAGGGGGTGGGGGGTAAGGGAGGAGCGGGGGTGCAGGTCTAACAAACTTTCAGCGAAATAGAAGTCCAAATAATTTGCATTTCATTTTTTTCACCCTCACTACTCTTTTTCAGCTCTGCTTCTAAGCTGATATGCACACATACATATACATTCTATGGCCCTGTATTCAATGATGAGAAAGAAGCAAAACAGAAAGCTGCCAATCAAGTACTATTAGAATTTTCATCTTAAAAGTAGTTCTACCTGTCAGTCACACGATGATAACATGGGTATACTAGTCTAGCATCATCAAGCATGGTTATGTCATCTGCTTGCTTACTGTCACAAATGTAGAGAAATGTTTACAAATAATTCTCCTTTACCTGTCCAAGGGCAGCAGGAGTTATACTGCTTGTTCTTTAGAGGAAAGATTGGCACTTGCGACCAGGATCTCTCTCAATAGGAAACTGCTCTTTGGAAAGCATAATGAGAAGATATTACTGTGTAGTATACTATAGCAAAAGTAAAATATGCACTCTAAGTCCAACCAGAATTGTGTCAGCATGCTGTGAAAAATCAATCCTAGTAACTCCTGTACTCATTTACTGAGTCTATATATGCTGTGACATTGTCCTGATAATCATAACTTTAGCAGTAGTTTTTGCAGGATATGGTCAAGTGCAAGGAATCCACATATAAATACACAACTACAGTGAAGTAAATGGGTCTGTCAGCTCCAGAAATCCCATCTTGCACGAGTTTAAAACATTCACTTACCTTTTAAGCTATATTTTGATGTTTCTAAACAAGGTGGAAAAAGGGATAAAAATCTTAACACAAGTCAGATGCCACACGTAAAAAAAAGAACAAATCAGAAAACTTCCTGTCCTACCCTTATTGAAAGGCCTTACCTTTCAAAGTAACCCATGTATACTGCTCAGTACAGTTTCCCCCACCCCCACCCCCCCACCCTTAAAGACCTGAATATCAAGAAAGTGCTGAAAGCCACTCTTCCCAAAAATGAGAGCACTTGCCAATAAATCACAACTGTTTTACCATATGCCACATTGTTCTGCCAAGTATCACCAGCCTGTTCTACTTTTAAGCAAATTTCATTATAACATAGCTCAGAGCAATCCTCATTAAAAAGTATACAGAAAAATGTCAAGTTGTTTTTATATTAAAAGTGTGACTTTGTTTTCCATAAAGATTTCAGACTGGTATTTACTGAAGAGAAAAATGTGAGAAAGCTCACCTCAAAAACTCACCACTCACTTCTGAGAATAAGATGACAGCCCTGTCATCTGCTCCATCACACTAATGTGTTACTTTGAGGAATGTCCATTTTCCAGCACTCCACTAAGATCTCCAACCTAAGCACACTCATTAATCACCCTTCCTCTTGGTCCTATTGAACAGAGTTCAGGATACAGCTGTTTCTTTGGATAACTTTGGTGTGTTCAGCCTTTTGTATTACAGATGTTCACTCCAGTCAGTTCTAAGAGTCTTCAAAGAAATCATTAAGCCCTTTCAGCTTTTTCACAAGCCTGTACAACTCAGCACCAGATTTTCCATAGAGCAGCTGACAAGATTGGTCTTTACCTGATGAATTATCCAAAAACTAGTCCAAATGCTGACCTGATTTAAACTCTGATCTCACTGAACTCATGGGGTAGAGAGAGTATGCAAATCAGCTAAAACCTGGCTTTAGATTCTCTTTGATTTGTTTTGTCCAAAAATACATCAACTCGTGGTTTTCACATTTTAGCTTGATGAATCATTGCTAAAGCTATCACAGGGTAAAAAAAAAAGTACAGACATTAGCTTTTCATTACAAAAATAATTATTTCTTCCATTTACTCACATTCAGTATTTCTCAGACAACAAGGCCAACAATCTATCAAGAAACATGTCTGCTCCCTGGTACTGTTGCAGTTTAGTGTACATTATAAACTACTCATTCAAAGTAAAATTCTTAAATTTCAAGATTAAAAAATGTCACAATTAGGGCTTACAGCATAGGAATCACAGTACAGAAGTTATACATGTCGGAGTAGTTTTGTTTTGAAAAAAATCAGATTTTTCAACAGATTTCAAACTATGATTTAAGGGTTCTATATGTTTTGGTATATATGTTATAATGTGTGTCCAACCACTGGCTACTGCCAGTATCAATTAAGCACCACAGTATGGGCTCTGAAAAGCAAGGTAGTTCTAGGGTCATTCTATGTAACTGATGTCCAAAATTCAGTTTTAATGAATCTATGAGACTGTTTGTATTTCCTTTCCATTGTAGCATCTGTTTTCACACAGTAGGGAATTTCTAAAGGCCTTCCTGTTCCAGACCAGTAATTTGCTTTTCCAAGGTATTTTCATTCTTGTTGCCCCCTTCAGGTACAGTTTTAGTTCAGTTAGCCAAACATGCACCAAAACCATTACTCTTATTTTTAAGGGCTATATTAAAATTAGTAAGTGCTTAGTAAGACTATCTGTTCAGCCTATCACTCAGAGATTTTGTCCATCCACATTCTTTTTCAACCCATAAGTCTCAAAGAATTGTTATGGAGAGCAACATTTAAAACAGTTCTTCTATCCTCTGCTGCTGAAACAGCAAAGTCAGTAATTTTAGTATGATTTTACTGAGGTTTCATTCTGAATTGTATTGAAACACTACTGGAGCACAACTTAGGCAGTTTAGCCCAAGACAACAGTTTCTGTCTTTCTTTCTTCTCATCCCACATTTAAATGGCTCAACTCTACCTTGATTTTGTATTTGAAATTATTTACATGAATTAATATATTAATATTTATAATATGTACATAATGAAAGGATAATTGCTCATAGCCTATTCCAGTGTGCCCTGTTAAGTTCCATCACACCTTTCCAGAAATAAATGTACCACAGTCCCCAATATTTCAAAGAAACACCAAGTGTTAAGGATTTTAGATCAGTTTATAGATCAAACATCTTTTCATTCTTGCCTATTCCCATGAAAAAGTTACACCTTCACTCATAAGTTTGAGACTCAAGGCTCTCTCAGTAATTGAAGATACTTTAGATTCCTAATATTGTCAGTTTTACAATTGTGTATTTGGTGACACAGGTTTTCCATTGTTACTTATAAGGAGCAACAGCATTGTTGATCTGTTTCTGAAGAGGGTTCGGCACAACCTGGCTTCATTTTGAAGTTTTAATAAAAACTTCAGTTTTGGGAATACATTACTATTTCTTATTATGCTTAAATATTTATGCACTAAGTTAAATAACACAGCAAACTAGTAACAGCAGAACAAAATAGGGAACAAACTCTGTTTTCCTCTTTCTCAGATATCTATTGTGGATCTGCAACAATACAAAAACAACTTGGAAGTTCTAGATGACATTACAGGTCAATAGCTGAGATTTAAAATACTTTGGTGCAGCATAATTTGGATGCATCTCTGCAACAACATATTATTGCCTGCATTAGTTACTGCTTGTCACTTCAAAATGCTAGCCAAATAAAGGGATTTTAATGCATGGGAGTATTACTTCTACTGTACAAGTATATGAATGGAAACAAAGAGCAGGTTGATGGCTTGCCCCAAGGCACAATAAACCTGTATCAGAATGCAGACAGAACTATTGACAAATATTTGTCTTGCACTAAAAATAACCCTGATATCACTTTATAACTGATGCTTTTTAGTAACCAGGTAACTATGGATAAAATAATACCCACTTTCATCCCAACTTTCACCCAGCACAAAGAAGTAAAATCAGATGGTGCTGGAAGTCAGAGGGACACACTTTGCAAGGTGTAAATATGCAAAGGTACACACTTGTTAACTTAGTCTAAGGGAAATTTTCAATTCTTTCCTTTTGAATAGCATAGGATTAGTTACTATTTTATTTTCCACATTTGTTCTACACTAGTGTCCCATAGACTATAAATAATTAACATCAGTCATAAAATGCAGCCAGAGCTTTAATAGAGACCTTTTCCAAGGCTAAGGTCCTGCTCACCACAGCCTGCCCCTGTTCAGCTGTAACTTCCCCTCACCTTAACTGAACTAAGAGCAACATCAGGAAGCGACCAGGTGACTTCTAGCCTTTATCAAAGTGAAGGATTAAAAGCACCAGGGCTATGGACATATCAGACAGATAGGCACTGCGGGAATGTGATTTGTAACATTCCTGCAACTGTCTTAAAGAAAAGTTAAGTCCTACTTAGCTTTCTGATGCTCTGAGTCACTGTTAATCAAATCTAGTTTTCCAAGGGAAGTTTTACAGATGCTTTACAAGGACAGATATCACAATTAGAAACTGCATAAACAGATCTTCTAACAGCACTTCAAGGAGAATGCAAAACCACACACTTTTGTCAATGTTTCAGTAGATGCTAATTAAGGAAGTATTCAAATGCCTGTCTTCAAGGATCACCCTTGAAGCACATAGATTAATTCTAGAAGAAACAGAAGATGCTAACCTTGTTATCTAATTATTGTAGTGACAAATTACGCACATTGCATTGAGAGCTGAGGTCAACTGCCTCCTGGTCACAGATTGTATTCACCTGTGTTTCAGTAAAGTCAGTGAACTACATCTGGATTACACCCTGCCACCAGGAATAAGTGCACTGAAGAAGTCAAGAACCACACTTGCTTTTTACCACTAGTGTGAAGAATTTCAGGAAAATTTTTCTCTACCTTTCCAGCAAATTTGAAAGCTAGTGGATCGTTAACATTCCCCATAGATAAACTTCAAAATTTCCAATAATACCAATTTATATTCAGATTATTAATATGTATTTTTTAAATACAGAGATGCATTATTTCTCTGGTATTTTTCTACTGTGATTTGGAAAAGCCCATTATTTACTCTAGCAAAAACACAAATAGAGTTGGCTTGCAGCATTGACGCCTTGAACCACTTTTAGTAAACGAAATGCCTGATTAAGTAAAAGTTAGAAAGGTTGGAAGAAACAAATCCTTACTGATCAAAAATTAAAATTTTCAGAATGAGTCCATGAAAACTTAAATCTAAACTAATCATAGTGCTAAATGATTCATTTGCTACTTTTAGCAGACATTCTCAAAATAGCCTTGTCTGATTTACCTTCAAATCAGAAGAAAAAGCCTGAGAGCTGTCAAACATTTAACATTTAGAATGACTTAACAGCAGAAAAAGAAACTGTGTGATAATATTTAACAGCCTAGGCAGCACACAGGGTGAACCTATTTCCAGAGCGTATTTAGATGTGACAGCTGTACAATAACTTACTGGTTTGGAGTAGAGAAAATTAGGTATGCAGTGTACAAACACAGGACTATCTTGTTGAAAAGCAAGTGTTACAGAAGTATTTTTTAAGAATGTATGTCAAACACTTTTATTATAAATTTACTAAAACAAGCTTGGAAAATGCATACAGAAAGGAGATAAAAAATCTTTAGACTAAATAATGAAAGAAACCCCATATTTTCAGTGAAGATGCAATTGGGAACTTCTGTAACAGGCTGAGGTTTTTTCAAAAGTTCACTGCTTATCATATTGACCAACAAGGTTGACCTGTCTAGTTGAACTTGCTTCAAGCAGAGGTTGGACTGGATGACTTCCCAAGGTCCCTGCTACTTTAAAGAAGGGACAGAACCCTTGATTTTGCAGTCAGAAACTCTTCAGCATATCAAATCTTCCTGATACTGGAAAGCAATATTTTAATGGTGTAATGTGGCAGATGACATTTGCCTTCTCTGTTGGAAACAGAAAATTACAAAGGTACCGAAGTCTCCATCTATTTTCATGGCTTCAGTTACTTCTGCTCTCTTCTACCTCTCTATGCACAGAGAGAAACACCCTCCAACACTAAGGTGGAAAGCTCATGGATTTCATTCTGCTTCAGGTCGTGACTCTTCCAAGAATCAGATCCTCTCCAAAACTTTCAAATAGAAGACCACCCCATGGAGAACAACAAAATGTACCAAAAAACTCCAAAACAAACAAACAAACAACACACACACCCCACACCAACACACCTATATATATATATATATATATATATATATATATATTTTGCGTGGAATACTGAATCCAACTCTGGAGCCCTCAACAAAAGAACAGGAACATGTTGGAGTGAGTCCAGAAGGGGGGCACCAAGATCATCAGAGGACTGAAGCACCTTTTCTATGAGGAAAGGCTGAGAGAGTTGGGGGTGTTCAGCCTGGAGAAGTCATCCGTTATTTAATACCCCCTTTCGCTATTGCTGTGTTCAATACACATATCCTTCCAGGAAGAATTAAAAAAGGCCAACCAAATCTTACCCAAATCTTAGCACTGAAGTAAATTAAACCTTATAACAACATGTGCAGTACACATCAAGTTAAATGCAAAATACCATTTATGAATGCATTAAAAAATGCAAGGAGCCCATGTGTCAAGCACTAATGCACTTATTTCTTGAGCAAGGATTTCTAACATCATGCAAATATGTTTTTCAAGGAGAAGCAATTTCTTACATAAATGTACATTCACTTCAAGAATTTCAAAACTCATGGAACTTCCACCACAGCCAAACCAAGAACATTAGTCTCAGACTAGACTCTATAAATGCTAGAGTTGATGATCACAACACACCAATGTGCTAACAGAAAAACCTGTAGTGCTCAAATACTGACAAGTTTAATTATATTTGCAAAACTGCAGAGAGGCAAATCATTTTACTAAGATCTGAAAGGAAACAGTACCCTGCACTGATGTTTGAATGAAGTGGCACCCTTCCCCCTCTCACCCACCCAAAGAAGAATTCCATTTTAATTTACCAAACTGGACTAAAAGTGTTCACCAAGAACCTTTTTCTCAACACTGTGTCTGTTTTACTCATTAGGAGCTCAATGATGCCTCAAACTGGCTTTATGAGTGATAATATTAATAGTTGAGCCAATAAGAAATATCCAGAAAGCTAAAACACTCACACATGAGTTGGGAAGGATCTTTAGAGAAGGATCTCCTTTGATCAAAACTGCTCATGGCAAGTCCAGGCAACCTGCATCAATTCTCAGCCACTCTATGCTAAAGTAACTAACCAGGGGCTATGGACAAGGTGGGATACTAAGAGCAAACTTCCTCAATTTTCTTGCATTTAGTTGAACACAGCCTGAACTTCAGTTTATGGGTTTTTAGGCACTGTTGATATGCATTTAGAGGGAAAGCAGGCATGAAAGCCTAGGAAATGCTCCTATTTGATAATGTCAGTTTTGTTCTGTGTTTACCTTGACAATCTTAACACCTTTAGATTACCTTATCAGGTAGTAAGTTGGGTTTTAGTAAAGGATAGCAACACATGCAATGAACAAAGCCTAAATATATATCCTGAAGAGATTACCAGCTATAAGAAAATGGGCAGTAGGCAAAAGATGTTAGGTTGTAATTATATTTTGGATTACAATTGAGAAAAATGCTTATTCTGAAAGATGTTAAGATCCCAAAAATGTGAATTCCCTCTTTCAAAGAGTTTCAAAATGCCCAGCTACTGGCCACTGTTTCACAGAATTGTGTACTTGCGCTCATAAAAAAAATGATAACCTAATTCAATTATATTACACCTTAATGACTTTGAACATGCAACTTCACTCTTCTACTGATAAAAGGATCTTTTTCTGGCACTAGAGTACACAAATCACTTGGAGTAATGCTGGTTAATGCTTGTCTCTAATAATCCACCTCTCCATGCTGCACAAAATTCTGGTTTGCTGGCTTACATGGTATAAAACATCATGAAACATCATGAAGAAGTTAACTCAAGTTACTTTTGAGACATATTTACGTTAAAAAAAAAATCTAGCCTATTTCTTCAACAGCATTACAGAACCATATTTTATCTATTCTGCATGGGAAGGCTGAAAAATACTAAAAGCACCATCCACAAGCTCATGTATCAGAGTAATTTATTCCAGAAGTCTGATAAGAATTCCTAGATAGTCAATAATGGGGGTGGGGAGATCAACGGGAAGTAAAAAAATTACTGCAGCCAAGCTTATATAGTAGGGAACAAATTACCAGAAGGTAATATTTTCAAGAGCATCTTGTAAACTTAAGCATCAGAGAGTTGGACTCCACAGGAACCAGATATTCAGTTCTTCTACCACAGTCCTCTGCCATGGCATGCTTTAATGAACTATTTTTCTGAAGGAAAACAGAAGTAGACTTGAATGCCTTCCACCATTTACACATACACATGGACACATACACCAGAGGTACTTTTCTCCCTTTTGCCTTATTACTGCAAATGATTATTTCTAGCTCTTAGTTACTGGCTCCAGTTAAAAACTGGAAGGAAACATGAAATTTTAAATTAAACAAACCAGGACTCTGGGAACACTGGTATAAAATATAAATTAAATGAAGAATCTGAAGGCAATATTGTTAATTTCCTGTTAATTATTATACTTTTTTTCTCTATTTCTTACTCTCCCACATTAGATACGGCAATGTATATTAAGATACCTAATGCAAACCAAGGTCTTCTCAGAGGCGATATAACTTCTAGTGTAAGAGTTACTACATTTTAGGATATCCTCCAATCACAGTATTGGAGGAATAGTAGACAGGCACACTGATTTCTAAATGGTCAGCTAAAAACTAAAGCAAGTTCTGTCCTCAATCCCGTAACCTCCAGTTACATGTCCCTGGCACACCTGCATATATGAAGGAATAATTAGTCTTCCAATATTTTTATTATTGACAGAACATTTTACTGCAAAACTGAAGACAGAATTTAGCATCCAACTGAAGAAAAAAAAGCCTGCAGTTTAATAATCATGTAGGATTCAACAGATGTATTTGTCTTTGTAATATTACATAAAAGGTTCAGAATTCTTATCCAAAATCTTTTTAAAAGCATAAACATATTTGAGTGCAAAATACTTTGCAAGTTCATGTCAGTTTTGTCAAGCTGTTTTCATCAATAAAAAAACAAATGAAAAGGACACTCGTGTAATATATGAAAGATAAATATAAAAATCTAATGAAATTTACAGTTTCAAAATTTACACAAATAATTTCACTTTAAAAGCCCCACTGAATACGTAATTAACCTTATACAATCATTTCTCACTTTCCATTTGATCTGTATTCATTACTTACATCAATTTTCCCCCAATAGCCACTGAACAAATTTTTCCATATAGAATTCATAACAGAAAATCCACCAGCATATTCTGTAAGACTTCAACACTATTAAACAGATGCAAACATTTATTTTACAAACATATATCAAGTGATGATATTCATATACTACAGGGCTCCACTTCCTAGAAATGTGTGTCTCCAGAAACCAACTGCAGATCACACACAAGTTTTCTTCAATCAAATCTGCATTGCAATTTCTAAAAAAAAAAAAAATCAATTAGGCATTAGAAGCAATTTTTAAGAACAGCATAATTTGTTTCCCGCAACTGAAGAAAACAACACGTGTAAACAAGGAGCTGCACACTGGCCTGACTGCTGTGAGCATTGACAACTGTGTTGAAATGGAAACTGCAACAGCATCAGTTGCATAATACATTACAACAGCATTTAAAACCATGTCCTTCACAAAATGAGCTGCAGAGTGTCTCAGTGCGGCACAGCACTCACCTGGCATGGAGGTTCACATACCTTCATACTTCTGCACCATTCTTTATCATGCACAATGGCTGTCTCACATTAATTTAAAGCAGTTTTGTCTTAAGCTACCTGAAGATTAACAATTAATTGCAGCAGTGAATTAAGAAAAAATTCTCTCAAAACATGTCCAGGAGAACAACTGAGAGTCAATGTCATTTAAGATATAGATGAAAGTTGGATAAGCAGCCACAAAACAAATCTCACACTAGGAAGAAAATTCAAAGGCTGAATGCACTAGATAGATAACGCATGCAGCTGGTCTTCAGTTAAATTCCCTTCAAAACCTTATTTGTGTTTAAACTGCAGCAGTGATGAAAAGAAAGGGAATACAATAAAAAGGCAGGGTTACAATGCAAGAATTAACAAAGATTGCCTGTAGGTCATTGTCATGGTGCAGCTGAACATCACCTTGTATCCTAGGAAACACCAAGATAGTCCAAACACCATCATGACTTTTCCTCAAGTTCCAATTCATCTACACTAACCATATCGTCATTGATCACCTGTTGAAGTCTTTAGGTCCCCAAGGTTTTTCTTGTATTTAGTAGGGCTTCTCCTTAGCCACCTCTCTTCATATTCCTTTCCTGTAGTCTCAGTAAGAGACTAACTTCTCTCAATTTCATTGTACACAAATACAGCAATACAGCACTCTCTCCATAAATAAATCAAGAACAACCTGAATAATCTAGCAAGGTAAAGTACAGAAAAAGCAGCACAAAGTGGTCTTTCACGTCCTAGTATCAGCCTTCACCCAGATGTACAATGAAAGGTGCATACAGAATCTCTACTGTTGTCCAGCCTCATTGAGCAGTGTGTTCATCTAAGCATATATAAAGAAAAACATACAGGAGGAATAAATAGGAGAAAAATTAAGCAGAGTGGGAAAGAAGGAATCAGGCAGAGAATATATACAGAAAAGGAAAAAAACAAACAAACAAACAAACAAAAAACCAAAAAAAACCCCACCACAAACACTGAGAATTGAAACCAAGAAAGAGACAAGAATAAGGGAGAAACTGGAAGACAGAAGTTAAGACAGAACAGAAGAAACATCGTATACATTCACTAAGCACCTCTTAACAACATAGCTATTGTTATGCTCCTTGGCACTATGGGGCTCTTCAAAATGTGATCCAATTGAACATATTAGTTCCAGAGTGTTGAGTGTGTGACATAACACTTGAAAAGATTTGTATTTCTATTACTTTTTATACAAGTTATTACCAGCACATTCATTGACCAAACATTCTAAAAGGGAAACAATTAACTCATGGCAGATGTCTTAGACAAAGAGCCACCACAGAGCATGTTTTCCCGCCACTCCTCTTTAAACACACCTACAAACAGGTAATGAAATTTTACTATTCCAAAAAAATGAATAAAGCTCTTTTCCTACTATCAGCATTGCATTAGCCTTCAGGCCAAGATTCTTTTTACCAATCAAAGTCATACACTGAAGATTCTCTCTGATGAGTTTTGTTTCTTGCAGGGGGAGAACAAAGACACTTGAAGGTAGCAATGGTCTGCTAAAACTGAGAAGAGCAGATTCAAATATTGGATTTCAACTGGTTTACATAAATTTTGGATCAAGTCAATATTTCATCAGGGTCTACATACTGGACATTTGCCAGACCACTGCAAAAAATAACATTGCATAATAATATATATATATATATATAAAAAAATTATATATATTGCATTTTTATATATTTTGCATATACAAAAATTTTATATATATAATGGATTTAAAACAAGAAGCTAAGAAGCACTTGCAACTTTTCTTACAAGGTACTTTGAGTATTTACATGAAATCTAATTTCATAGAGCTTTCTCTAAGTGTTAATCTAAACTTTGAAAAAATGTGTACATGCTACTGATAGACATGAAAACATGTCTCTCTGTCTCAGCAGACCCATATTCCAAGGGTTCAGACAACACATTTGCAGCAGGACCCAAGAAACTTAAAGTTCATTTCCTCACCTAAGCACACCTTTCCAAAACAGTGAACAAATGCCATTTTGGGTATTCTCAGTAGTCTTTCTCAAAAGGAAAGTGAAACCTGCCTAGATAAGCAAAATTCACATCATGACCATGAACCAGAAGAGGATATGGGGCTGGGGTGGGGGTGGGGGGGGGGAGGGGGAATAGTTTGTACTTGTTTAGCAACAGGAGTGCTTCAAAACAAGAGAGAGCAGTTCTGCCCTGTCTCCTTTTTTACTGTGCTGCACCACTCATTTGCTAACCCAGCAATTAGACCTTTCAGACCTTTTGGCAACATGATGTAAGCAGTGCCAAAAAAACCCAAAACAAACCAAAAAACTCCCCCTGCAAGTTAATCAAAGAACAAAGGCAAGAGAATACACACACACACACACACACAAATTAATACCAAGACTGAAGATGGCTGTCACAATTTCTAAGCAACAACAGGTCACAGACTTTCCAAATTATGACCCAATAATACAGTAACAGAGACCCTTCAAATGACTGTTCCCTGAAGTTTTTAAATCTAAATTTTCTAAATTGCTAAGTATATTTTCATTAATACAGGTCAGAATACTTAACTATCCTGTATGGTGTCACAGTATTCTTTATACCAATAAATTCCCACCTTCTGTTCTGTAAAGTTTTGTACAAAATCCACTACAACCCTGAAATAAGACAGCATTTTTATAGGAGCATGTTTTGCATAATATCCGAGGCTTAAATTAACTATTCAGAATAGTACTTCAAAGTCACCCAACATTAACTAGCTTTGCATCTAATAAAGCAAATAGCTCAACTTTACTGATGTCAGCAAAAGTAGGGCCTGCTAATGGCAACTGGACTTTTCTCCCCTCTGCTCAAGTTTCACCTTTAAATCAATTTTGAATTATAAGTATGCATTTAAAAAAAAAAAAATCTAAAAATCCCACCAGGTGTGCCAAGGGTACTTTAACCTGCATAGCAATTCTATGTAATACTAGACATTTTCTATCTTAAAAGCATATTTTCTATATTGCTTTCCTACAACACTCAGGGGAGCTACAACAGAATACCCATTCTAATAGTTTTCCCTCCACTCTTAAAAATCACGGTCTAAATAAAAGTAGAAAATAAGTTTTTGTTATATTTCCTTGCACTAAATTTACCAAACAATTCTCACCTTTTAAAACCAGAATACTCTTTCTCTTCTTCCCCAGTTTGGAAACACTTATTTTTGTAGCTTTCCTTTTAAACCACTACTCCATAAAGTTTGACTTGCAAATCTGATTGTTCTAACTGAGAAGCTCACCTACAGATTTTCACTTCTAAGTCTGTATCAATCAATAGTACTTAAGCAGAGGAAAACATTCATACTTCATTCCCCACAGAATGTGATTGCAAAGGAGAGGCTGCAAGTGATAGCACATCCTCTCAAGTGGGAACGTCTGTAAGTAGCACAAAGGAGTTTTATGACACTAGAACTCTTCCTTCTCAATGCCTCAATAACTATTTTCTTCCTATCACCATTGCAGTTTTGCTCTACTCACACCTTCCAGAAACTTCCTTTTAGAGTAAAAAGAAGAAAGAACTACCTTTTAAACCAGCTAACCCTTTCAAAGGCTTGAATACTAATAGTGTTTGCAGTACTTTGCATTGAGTCTCTCCTACCTCATGTTTATCTTCTATTTCAATTTAAAACTTGCAGATGACAGCATTTACAGATTGCCCAGTGATCCATGAGCTTAGTCTTCAATATTAGTGTACTAGCTAGAGACTATATTTATAGAAGTGTTTTGGTTTGTTTTGTGGGTTTTTTTGTAAATTGTGTGGCAGATACTATCTACTATTTAAGGCTGCAAGAGCTAAGAGAATCACTATGTTCTTGTCCTTTCATGTCTTTTTTATGTAATAATGGCAGTTTTAGGTTTTGATTTATTATTGTAGATCTTAAGTTTCATAAAGAAAAACAAAAAGAAGTACATACTTCATAAAATCTTTAAGCTTTGTTGCCAAGGTTTACATGGTTCCAGAATTTTCATGTAGTATCAAGAAATGGTCTGGACATTCTCATGGATTTAGAAGCCAATAGAGGCAATTGAACACAAGGACATCCTCCATGATTCAAGATGCCCTTTCCTGAGCAATGGGTCATTAGACCTTGGAACCATATTCTGAGAAACTTCACTACATGTTTATCCTTTTATTTTTTCCTGGGTACTGATGCCAAAGATCCTACACGAAAAAAAAGAAGACTAAGTCTAGAGACATTTCTGCTCTGGCCTTAACAAAGACATATTTAAAGTAGAGATTATATCCTAGCATACAGTATTAAAAATATAGAAATCTCTGGTGGGAAAGAAGCAAACACACTGTTGCATGGCTGCAGACATTTGTTGGCAAACAGACTGACTCAAGGAGACACTTCTATGGTCCTTTTTTCTATTACCATCTTGGTCATGCAACCATCAAATCACCTGCAAACAAACAACTTCATGTTTTTACTTTAATTCACTTATCTCCTGTGTGTGGCCTTTATTTTGAATTCATATGCACCACAATACTGGCCTAGTTTAAACTCCCTGAGTAATACTGCACTAGTTTATAGCAAGCTTAATGTGAAGGGGATTTTTTGAAGACCCTCTAAGAACTTTCTTTGTAAATGGCCACAGGATTCTTCATGAAGTAAGAAGCATTTCTCACAAGTCAGTATTTTTTATTTTCTTTTTATTACTTGAACTTGAATAGAGGTCTAAGACCCTTATACTCCAGAGGTTACATGAGGATTTTGCCTTAGAGCTCACTTTTTGCATACAGAAAACACTTTAAAAATAATTAATCATGGAACCATAGAATGGTTTGGGTTGGAAGTGACCTTAAAGAACCATAGACAGGGATATTTCCACTAGACCAGGTTGGCCAAAACTCCATTCATCCTGGTCTTGAACACTTCCAGGGATGGGGAATCCACAGATTCTTTGGGCAACCTGTTCCAGTGCATCACCACCCTCACAGTAAAGAATTTCTTCCTAATATCTAAGCTAAACCTACTTTCTCTGTTTGGAGCCATTCCCCCTTGTCCTGTCACTAGATGCTCTTGTAAATAGTCTCTCCAACACATTATGAGGTTGTATCAAAAATATTTGATTCCAAGTTTCGTTTTCAGGAGTTTGCCTTCCTCACCCCCCCCCCCACCCCGCCCCTCCCTCCCCGAAGACACAAAAAGCAACTGGCTCAGTTGTAACTAGCTCTAAGGAAAAGTATTTTACAAAGCTAGTTTGCAATGACATATTGAACTGTGAAGATGCAGATTTGCAAGTATTTTATAAAAATCCATATAATTAAAACATCTCCATTGAAATGCCAGGGACATGCTCCCTCTGACATCAGACCTACTTCTTAACTGATATAGTAGCAAAGATGCAGCAGCACATCTTAACCCCTTCACCTACATTTTCTTTCCACTCTCCTGAGCTCACAAATGATTTTTCACTTTCCTACTTACTAGCTAAGTAACACTTGTAGTAGGGACATAAAAGAAAAAAAGAAGTTCAAATCATTAACATAAGTTCCTTTTTCTATTAATTATCTCAGAAATATTTTTAATCATTTTGGGATAGATGTTTCCAAGACAGGAACATGAAGATGATTTAAAGACCTCTGTGTGCCTCTGCTGACCATCTCCTCATCGGGATCAAGAATTGATTGGGAGCGCCAGAAATTTCACTACAGAGTCACAAATCTCAACAAGCAAGAATTGCAGCTGCATTGTTAAAATTATCAAAAAATGCATAAATCTTGCATTCAATAGTGGCTGGAAGTCAACTATAGAGCAATCCTCCTATTCAGATACATGGAAAACACTTTTACAGGCAAGAACACCTTCATAGGCAAGAGAGAACAGATTGATTTTAGGCAAAAATATAAAAATCTGAAGAGCAACACGGTACTGGAGTGATTCATGCAGGAGTTGAGAGTCTGATCTCCTGTAGTTTACTGTATAAGGTCCACCGTGATAAAAACCTAATTTGGGATTCCTACATAGTTTCCTGGTTTCCAGCAACAGAGGACAAGATCTTGACACCACCCATTGATAAATTCTATATATTACATGACATAGTAAATTATCTACACAGCACATTTAACTAATATAATAGAAACATCCAAAAATATGCATTTTATTTCTACAGACTTCCAAAAGGCCTTTAACTTAACAAATGTAAGACTGTCAGACTTGCTGCCTTCCAAGGAAAATCAGTTAATTTTAGTTTCTGTTACATTCAAGAATGCATTTTATGAACTAATGATGGCTTTTATCAGAAGAAAATAAGCAGGTACACACTTTGACAGTAAACTTTCATTTTATTATTTTAGCAGAAAATTTCAGTCACTGTACCATGTAATTGCCTTACATTAAAGAGAATTGCCAGCCTCTGCTGTATGGTCCAGGAAGATGAGAATTGGAATTCAGTTGCATAATGAGCTTCTCCTACCAGAGAACTTTATAGCTTTCTGAGTTAAATGTCAGTATTTTTATAAATGTGCAAGTGAGACCAGTATTTATTTTAGTCTCTAACTGCTCACACAAGAGGGATTTGTAAACTCAGAAGAAAAACCCATGGGTGAAGACATTAAGGTGAGCTACTACTTCCGAAGAAAAACAGGTGTCAAATACATTCGTGATATTACTCCAATTTGGATCATTCTGGAAGACCACAGGGTTCAATAAATTACAAGCTGCACAAGTAATTCATCTTGGCTTGAAGCACGAGTCACCATTACCTCCTGCTACATAAGATTCCTTAAGGCTATCAACATGCTCTTTCTTGCTTGCTTCCCTGGTAGCAAAATGTTTACTTACAGGTAGATAATTTTTCACTAGCTTCCAATTTCAGAAACACATTCAAGAAGCAAAAAAACCCACAAAGAATTAACTCTGTCTTGCAAGCTCAATCACCTAGCAATCAAATAAGCCATTTGCAAACAGTCTCCAGAAGAACAATAGTCAACTGCAGGGTTCAAGCAGCCAGTTATATTGACAACCTCAGAAACTAATGACTGATGGAATTATTAAGCTTGCAAACACGTTTAAGAACTGGGTGATCTAGCTAGTTGTTTTGAGTAATAAATACAAATTTAACCTCATCTGCAAAAACCCCCAAACCTTAGTAGTTCAAAGCTACTCTCATTACTTTCAAATGAGTAACAGTCTTTCTATGATTGAGAAGTACACATCAGAAATGCCAGGTCTTTGAAGACTTCCATGAATCTCAGCCCAAAACAAGTTTATTATCTCCCATAAAGAGCAGGTGCATAAGTTTCATAAGCTGATGAAGTAGTGTTGCATACAGAAATGTAATAAATTATATTCCTCCATCATTGCCAACATCTATGCCCTGTCAAAAACAAGCTCTGCTAAGTGGTATCCTGGTTGAGAAGGTTCTCACAAACAGAACTTCCAGCTAAAGCAGTCTTCTGCAAACAAACATCCTGCCAGATCATCCTGCCACAGCTTGTTTGCCATGCCAGAAATTCCTGCCATTGTGAAGTCTTCGAAAGCTATGTGCCAAGGAACCATGCACAACCCTCCTTTGGACACTATAAAAACTGAGGACAAATTTTGGCAAATTGGAGGAGAGGAAATAGGGAAGAGGGAAATATATATCTCTCTCTGCCTCTCTCTCTCATGCCTCCTCACCTTTTCTCCCTGCCACCACATGCTGCCTACCTGCCACTGGAGACTGCAATGCTGCCGGCCTGGAGAGAGCTGAGACCCACCGCGTTACATGAGTTCACCGCATCCCTCTGGTTTTCCATATTTCTGAAAGCTAGAGAGGCACAGCTGGGAGGGGAGCTCTGTACTGTCCTTGCAGCGTGGCTTGCCAGTAAGCAGCAACACCAAACATCCCGTCTGAATTTCAAAGAACTAAAGTTGTTAAAAACCCCTGCTGCTAGAGGGATAGCATCAAGGAGCAGCACAGACTGAGAAAAAAAATAAAAGGGCAAAATCGACTTCTTCTCCCCACCCCACCGATATTTTGGTAAAAAAGGGTAGTTATGTGGTAGTATTCTTTTCTCTGCTTCTAAAAATGAATCTTGGCATTTTTCCATTCTTTCTTTATTTTCTTTCTCTCTCTGCATCTCTTAACAATGAAGTAATTAATAAAAAAATCAGTTTTTGAAATCAACAGATAACTTGGCTTGAGTTTTAATTTTGCTGGGGAAAATATTTTGAACCTAAATTCTTTCTGCAAGAAAAGCAGACTGTAACAACTAGATTCAGAGATGTGTGACAGAGATGTGTGATCCTCCTTCTCCACACACTCACACCATCTCCTTTTTTCCTATGGACACGCTCATCCTGCAATCCAGAAGAATCAAAGGGCTGACCAGGCTAAGATTAAACAATGACTAAAAATCTCTAAAATACCTCTTTGGAGCTTCACCTGGTACCACCTACTTAAGGGAAGCATCATGGACCTGCAGCCACTGCACAGGGAGGAGGAGAGTGTTTCCTGGGCAAGAAGTCCACAGTTTGGCAAGTGTGGTGTTCTAAACTCACAGCGGCAGCCCAATGGTAGCAGTAACTTGGTCGAAGTGGCATGGGCTTGTGTTTATATGAAAGAACACTCTTACAGTTAAGTAACTGACATTCTTAAAGTCTGCATTCAGCAAGTAGCTCTGCCACAGCCACTTCTGAAGGTCAGACGATTCTTATCCTTTTATGCAACAATGTCCCATTTCTGAGATTATGGCCACCACAGCAAAACCAGTGTACAGGCTTCCTCTGTCCAGTCATCTGCTGTCTCCTATTTTATCAGGACAACTGACTGAGCAACTCCAGTAAGTTCTCCAAATGGTCCACATTAAAGAGATGACTCATTTTCCCCAAGGTAATTGCTTGCAAAGGTGAGCAAAGTACATGGCTTTCAGCAGTGTACAGAGAACCACACCTGCTGACTCTTCAGTAAGGGGCAATATGCTAGTTAATGAACACTTGTACCAGAATATACTTTACAATAAAAATTACATGCAGGACAGACTCCTTTCAACACCAGTTCTAGAATTTAAAGCTCCCAGGTTATATCCCATTTCTTGACCATCAACCTACAGGGTATGCGAAAACTTCATTAGAAATTAATTTTCTTCAAATCATTGTAACAAAATTCAAGCCAAGCAGAAACAAAATGCTTATTTGTCGAATTAAATGAAGAAATGCATCTTCTTTCCCCTCCCCCAAGTTGATCAGTCCATTTTGCATGTGACTAATCCTCTAGTCATCCCTCAAGTACTACAAACCTTGCCATCTGGAGCAATAGCAATTTGAATTCAAAACACACTAATCTTTCCCCTTTGTTTACTGCCTTCACTTGTATTATGTTTGCTGCATTTGTCTTCTTGAGATTAAAACAAGCTTAGCACTAAGAACAAACATCACTTTTTTGTGTACATGTATAATTATGAAAGGTTTTAAACAGTGGCATGTTTTCTGGAGAATGCAGAATTCTGACCAAGCTAATAAACATCCTGCATCTCTTCCTCCAGTACTACTTTAACCCACTTCCCTCATCATAACTTTTTCATCCTTTATCACCACAGTTTTACTGTAGTTGTGTAGAAAGTACTGAGTTCCACCACATGCTTGTCATTATACAATCACTCGTGAAAAGGACTTAGCAAACATGTTCAGAAATGTTTTCCACAGAACAGCTTTCTTCTCCCAGCTTTCCTTCTGCATCCTCTGCTATTCATCTATCTACTCAACACCTAGACATTGGAGTAACTTTGCCAAATGTCCCTGCTCCAAGATTCCCTCTGTGTAAGTGTACCTGAAGTTACCACACCATCCAACTCCCTGAGCAGAATCCCTCATGGTGCTGCTCTGACATTAACCAGCAAACCACAGGATGGAGACTGGAAAGGAGATAGGACAGGAGAAAGAAAAAACTCTCAATCTCTTTTCTGCAGTAATTAATATAAAACTTTCATATTTTACCTACAACTGAGGCAGAGGTAATATTTGCTTTATTCCCTGAAAACATAATAGTTATGTAGGAAATCACTGAGCAGTCACATGTGACCCTTTTCTCTAATCCCCAAACTTAAAGTACAAATATTCATCCTGAATAAAGTCTAGAAGCAACAATGAAGACTAAGACTTACAACTTAAGGTAGAATATTTAAGCATGTTTCATTGCTCATTTCTTTCTTCCCCCTAGCTAAAAAAATATTTAATTAAAACCTATTATAAAGTAGAGTAGAACACTTAAGTAGTCTGCAGCAGTTAGTTATGCAACCTCACCATTCTGCACATTGCAACAGGTAATAGCTGTGAGCATTACCTGAGGAACAAAACCATTCAACTGGAGATGGTAAAAAGGCAGGTAAGTTATTAAAACATCATCACAAACTCTTACTCCGCTCTCAAAATACAATTCCTTTCATTTGTGCCTGATCACACATAAAAATGAGTAAACTTTATATTTAAGCACTACAACGTTGTTATGGATTTAAAATCTTGGAATTTTTCTTTCATCTACCAACCCTGCACCTCAGAGGGATCACCTCCTCTCTC
>JAWWEU010000111.1:11527326-11538385 GCA_035583155.1 Acropternis orthonyx | reverse complement strand
AACACCTTCACACCCAGCCTGGGGGGTCAGGTCTGCTAATGGGCCATCAGGGATTCCAAAAATATGCCAGCGTGTAAATCACCCATTGTGAAACTCCCCACTCTTGGGGAAGTACTGGGCACTGCCATCTGATCCTAAGCATATATAAACTGAGGTTTTGGGACTGTGGATGGCTGGTCTGAGGCAGAAAGAGGACCAGAGCCTCAGCAGGACTGTGACCACCACTCTCGACCAGACTGTGACCATCATCCTCACTGACAGGTTTTCCTTCTCTCCTCTTACTTGGTGCTTAGGAGGGCCAGGTGGTGCTCAGTACAGGGGTTGACAATCACCATTTTGTTTGTATCCCAGGGGTGCTGGGTTACACACTTGTTTTTGTGGGTTAAAAGAACCTTTTCCTCTGTACCCTTGTACTTATTGTGATCCTTTTTACTAAACTGTAATTCTAACTTGTAATCTGTTTGTATGTTAGATTCATTCCTCCTGCTGGTTTACCTTTAAACCAGCACAAATGTGCAGGCTGGGATACAAATTCACCCTACTGCAGCAAATTTTATGTATCCTACCTTTATGCTTTATTCTCAAGTTCTGACAAGTTTCTCACCGATATCTTTGCATTGGCTTCAAAACAATATCTAAAATAACTGAATAAAAACACATCTTCTGTATATAAATGCTGTTTTAAGCATTTCAAAACCTGCCACGTTTGTTAGGCAGATCAGCATTACATTTATTAAAGCTTCAGGATGGCTTTGAATTTTTCTACCCCACCGTTTTTCCAAAATGACCAGAGTATTTTCTATTGATATGCATTAATTTTTCAACATACACATACTGAGCCAAGTTTTTCAAGTTGATTAAACAAGAACTAGAAACATCATTTTTACTGCACTTTTTAAGACCCAGCCAACCCACAGTGCTTCCCAGGCACAGGCAAACCTATGAATTTGAGAACATGGAAGCAACAGAATCAGAAAACTGGGTACTGTGGTTTCTTCAATCTATTCTTTTAAAATTTAGGTTATTGAAAAGATCTAAAGGAAACCATGCCACTATAACAGATATTAGAATGGCTTGAGAGCTTGGGGTTTCTTGGTGAGGGAAGACGGACAGACTATGTTTGGCTTGGGGCTTTATGTTTTGGTCTGGGGATTTTTGTTGTTGTGTTTTGTTGGTTTTGTTTGTTTGGGGTATTTTTACCTTTTTGAGTCTTGTGTCCCTTTTGCAGGTGCTGGCAAGAATCACCGCTTTACGTTACAGGCACAGAGGAAAGACTTCTGTTCTTTTCTGGAGACTCATAAGCAATAAAGTGTTTTTGAAGAGCCCTAAGTCTCCATGCAAATAAATAATGTATTGCTATGCATATAGAGGAAGACAAGTCTTCTATTCAGTATGTATCCTTTTATAACCTCAGTTAATGGCTTTTGAAAGCAGCATTAGAAATGCATAAGAACAGTCTTTTTGGAAAGATGAAAGCCATTCAGGAATGAGTCAAATTTCTTACACCATTTCTTAACAAATGACAAGTCTTACTGCAAAGAACTATAATGTGCCTCCAATTTCAATGACAGGTGTAAGGCCTAATGGAAAAAAGAAAAAAAAAAAGGCTTCGATAATGGCATTTACTCAGCTTCCCTCAGCAGAAAAGTCAGTCTAAGACATTGAAATATCTCTTAGGCTGTTACACACCACACTTATGGACAGGAAACAAAAGCAGTAAGACCATATTTGACTACAGAATATTATAGTGTAATCACACAGTTTCTTATTTTTGAATAGGTCTTCCAGATACCTGATATATTCGTTAAAATTTGCGTGCACTTCCTTTCCACCTACCTACGTTACTCTTTGAAGTCTACTACAAGACTTTCTTATTACAATGGATTGGATTATTATAAATTATTAACAAGAGAATTTCAAGTCTATCATGTCATTCTGGAAGAGACATGAAATAGAGAACACGGGACTAGAAAGAATTCCAATTGATTGGGTTGGAGAAGACCTCCAAGATCATCAAAGGACATCCTGGGTCACTAATTTCACCCTCTAACATTAGAAGCAACCACACCATGTAGTCTCCTTACTTTCCTTAATATATTGGGGCAAAGTAGTACACTTAAGTATTAATGATGACACTCCAGCAGTCCTAGCAGTTCATAGGGGCAGAAGAATGACTATCGGTGTAAATTCTTTGCTTCTCTCAACCCTAATTTGTCCCTGTCTTTCATTACTTGGTCTATACATACTGATTACAGACAGGCTTTAAAGTGAGTACATTTACTATACGTTCTCATCTCAGCAAGGACTTTGCAAAATGAGAAGCAAAGGTACATGCTCAGCCCTTAAGACCCTATCTGCTTTTATGATGCAAAAGAAAATTTAGTTCTCAGAGTTAAAAACCTTCATCTTCAAAGACATGATATTTGTAAGTTCTTTTCTCATTAATAACCTGACTTCCATAGAAGTTAATATTTCAGAGACAGAAAATCATTAGTCATCAGCAGCAAACTTTCAGTTTTCTTTAAAACAGGTCCTTTTAAAAAGCCACTACCCCACAACAAGGAAGAGATCATTCTGGATTATCCAGTGCTTTTCTCTGAAATCTAGTCTTTCTTCTAGTCTTCTTTCTCCAAACAAAAATAATGGCTAAAAATATACAAGATGAAGTTTTCCCAAGCCTCAAGTTCATATAAGCATGCTTTTACTGCTCAGCTATTTGGAATCAGCCAGCTGGCTTCATTTTGAAGCTCGAGATTTGTAATTTTAAAGGCTATTTGACAAACAATGCTCAGAAAAACGCCACAAAATCCTACTTCAATACCTCTAAGACAGAAAGCATTATCAGCAGGATTTATTGTATATTTATTAATACAGCAGACTTAACTTTTTTATACATTTAGAGTCACTATTATAGGCATTTTTGAACATTTTAAATGGAGACACTAGCTAATGTTCTCATGATTAAAAGTTTTATGTCAGTTTGAATGCAACATGTTAGCAGAGTTTCTACAAGTTCCTTTCAAGACGTTAATAAAATCAAGCCCATATTATAAGTAATAAAAACATTTTTTATCTTGATTGAACCAGCAGGAGGGTTTAAAAAAACAGCCAATGAAAAACATTCTCCTGTCAAAATCATGTCTTATATCTGAAGTTTAGTTCATTTAATTTTTGCAAATACGCTATCAAATACCAGAATAAATCTCTAAAAGCTGTTTTAATGAACAAATCAGTCAGTTAAATGCATATCTATTTATTAAATTGCATATATTAAAGTTGCCTCCATAAAATGATTGCATAGCAACACAATATCATAATCTGAACAGTTATTAGAAAGTTAACAGCAAAACTACATTTTATACTTGGAAAACTTTTGTGCACAAGGTGTATTAAGACCATATTTTTAAAGGTACCTTATCCACTATTTATGAAAATGTATACTTGAAATTACACTGGTTACATATTGCAAGATGTATATGAATACAGATGCACCCATTCTGCATACAGAAATGACCCTTGTATAAGAAAAGACTGCACAAATGGGCAAGATACACATGAGCTTCAAGTAAGGAAGATGCATTCACTGACACATAAATTGAAATCCAGCAAGAACAACAAGGTGGGGCAAAACAATATCCAGTAAGGGGAAATACAGACACAAATTACCATCCTGGTTTTTGCTAGATTCTAGTGCAATTCAGCAGGGTTTGAAATGGAAGTAGTAATGTGCATCAGGAAGCTCAAAGCTTAACAGCAACAGTATGCACCCTAGAAGTCTCAATCAATGGCAAAACTGCATGAGGTTTCTGCAAATAATTAAGAGTAGTAACTTGAAATTTGAGCAACTGACTTCATGTCATGTACATGACAAACCAACCGTACAAGCAAGAGAAACTCTGCTACATGGCAGCAATAAGCAGCCAATACGCTATCAGGATTTTGTATCCTTTTATTGTCAAAGTACATCCTTTCCTACTGGCATTCACTGAGCATCCTTCTACTGAACAGTGAAGAGGTAGCGAGTATACAGAGGTATACATTTCATCAGATCAGGCACAGTGAAGACTTCCTCTCTAATAGGGACTTAGAAGCCGAGTAGCAGAGCAGTGCAAAGCCAAAGGTTGCAAATGACCACACTATACTGTATACTCCATCTACTCTGGAGATATTTTACATTTACTTCCATTCAATTGCTAGTTATTCATGCAAGTGTTTCTGACTATAATGTTGAGATTTAAATAGAATGCATTTAACTGCACAAATTAAGGTGGTTTGATTTTGGTTGATTAACATAGTTCAGCCAACACTTTCAAGAAACAAATAATAAGGCAAGAGTATTAAAAAAAAGTCCAAGTACTTTCTGGTCTGCTTATCCTTAGCTCAAGAAAAAAATGACAGGGCACTTAGTGAGTGGTGGAAAATTAATTCAGGTCACTCTACAGTACAGTTGCTATGGCAACTGCATGCCAAATGTAGTAGGCATGCTCTTCATCAATGTTACTATAACATCAGCAATTCTTCACAAAATTTTTAATCAATGCAAAACAAAGCACATTTCATAACTAGATATAAATTAAAATAAAACTTGTATGGTCAGCTCTTCTGTGTCTAGGAAGAAATGTCATGATCTCTTTCTTGTTCCATCCAGTAATCTGTCACATGATCTTAATTTCAAGAAAATTTCCACACCTAAATGTCACAGAAAACTAGCACATCTGACAAGAAGTAAGGGGGAAGGGTCAACTTGAAGGAAGGGGTTTTTTTTCCTGGATGCATGAATTTAATACCTGTGGTTTTTTACAGTACAGCTCTGGGCTAAAAATCAAAACTCAGTAACACCAGTTTAAATCAAAACAACTCTGCTGGCTTTACACAACTAAGACACAACTTTAACTGACCTTTTTTTCTAGTATTTTAGAATCTGACCTCAAAGACGTACTTTTGACCAGATATGGTGGGAAATTAATGCCTGGCACCAAGAGCAGTTTTTACACATACATACTAAACCTCTTAGCTTCTTTCCCCCCCCGATTATTATTTATTTTAAGGTGAACTTGCTCTGCTTCAAAGCCTGTTTTAACTCTTAAAATCAAAATGTGGTTGAGCATTTCAAGACTAGACTTTTCTGTCAGCTACAATTACATCACAGAACCAAAAGGGCTTGAGCTATAAAAATCTAGGAATCATTGTTTGTCTTCTAGACAATATAAGACTGATTTAGTTTTAGATCTTACTCCAAAGATAGTACGCAGTTAAATATATACAACTGAAGAAATCCTTGATGCCACAAAAATCAACACTCCAAAACCAGAGGATTTCCTGCTCCCCAAAAAAAAAAAAAAAAAAAACCAAAAAAAAAAAAAAAAAAACCCACAACCAAAAAAAACCCCATAAAAACCCAAAAACAAAAAACCAAAACAACCTATTTCCCTAATTCCCACTAACTATATCATACAAGTTTTCAAACCATCATAAGATCATTTTACTGGCATTTTACTTTTCACAGTATAGCTACATGCCATAGCAGACTGGTTAATACAGACTTTTGCAGAAGATTACCATCTTTAAAGCCTCCAAGAACATAAACTGAGACACCAGTACACTGTAAAAGGTGGATTAGCAGGCAAGATTACAATGATGACGGGGCTTTGTTCAGCATTATGCTACTTCAAAATGTCAGTGCACTGAAGGCAACTATGTCACTTAATATTTCATGCACACTGAATGTGATTTTTGGATCTGGTAGCGTCCTTCAAGACAAATTTGTAGAGCATGTGATTGATTGAACCAAAAAGAGATGCTTTTTAAAATGGATCTCCACCTCCTCTTCACTGCCTCTCAGGTAAGTTTAGACAAACAAAAAAGCTGGGTTTGAACTGTAAAGTCACCACATGGCTGAAGCTGACGATGGTACTTAAAGGTGAAAAACTATATTCAAAGCTTTATATTTGACAGGGCTGCCCCACTCTACAAAACTGAAATAGGGCAAAAGTCTGTTAAGTCTTTGGTGTTACACCAGACATTAATTTGCATCTATATTATAAAACAGGTTCAAAGGTGTTAATCTGGTAAGAGGCCCAATAGCCATTCCAAATACGCTACTAAGACACAGCTAAATGAAGTGTTGATATTTTTATTTTATAGGAGCTGGAATACCTCAAAAGGTGTCAGTTTCCCAAGTCAAACAATTGATGAGTCTATAGTTCCTCCTAATTCCTCATTACCAGAGAGCAACTACAAGATTTCTTTTTATTTACTCCTTTTAAAAAACAGATAACAAAACTTTTTCAACCAAATCAATTGGTTCTGTAATAACCAAACTACCATCAACAACAGACTTGCAGAACTTGTCTTAGTATTAATACAGCACTTCAGTGCTTAGTTCTCAAAAGGTGGTGGCCGGGACTGTGCTTGGTTTGTTGTATTTTATTCTTTTCTAAACACTAAGTGGTGAGAAAAGATTTTGCAGCTGTATTACAGTTCTACCATTATCTTACAAACAGCTACACCACTAAGGACTAAAACAAACAAAAAAGGTTTGAATATTAAATATTAAACAGCTATTGGTTGTATACAATATATTTGCATCTAAATATGGTTTCTTTTTTGTGCATTTTTCCCCTTAACGATTCTCAGTGTGCTCATCAGTACTCACCTGATAAAGAAGAAAACAAACAGTGTAACACACACACAATTTAGAGCTGGAGAGAGTTAGGATGTTATTCTATGCTTCAGCCACATTTTAAATTTAGATTGCTACTCTATTAAGAAGAGGCACCCCACTGAAACACAAGTAACTTTTTTGGGGAAAAAAAACCCAAACACTTGAAGACAAAAATCTAAGACATTAAACATAGAGGCAAAACAAATTGTATAAGCAATTTCTGGTGAAATAGATCTAAGTGTTCATGGCTGATACACTGTACTTAAGTTTTCAATTATTTGGATGAAAAAGGTGGTATTTCCTATAGTAAGATTATTCCATAAATAGATAGCTTTTCTAAGGCAGTTTAATTATTTTGTAACCTCAATAGTTTGGGTTTTTAGGTTAAGCAAATAATGCTTTGAGCTTAGAGAAGTTGAGAACAAATAGTTTCAATTCAATAAATACTTTAGCAGCATAAGATGTTTCTAAACGCACAAAAAGATTATACTCCCTGAGTCTGTCATTACGGGCCCTTGTAAGAAAAATCACCGAGAGAGATTAAAGTTTCTGTTCTGATTCTTTAACAATTCGTATCCAGTTCTTGTTTAATGGCTAGCAGCTACATATCCAAGTTTGTGTGTTTGCCATATATGTAATTCCAACCATAAACAGCTAACAAATCTAGATTCAGGGTTTAACTGGAAGTAATAACCATCTGTGAAAGGCCTTTTGTTTTTCTTTCCACACAACAGTCTTTATTTTTCAGATTTAAAATTCAGTTTATCTAACCCAGTTGACTGGACACCCTTCACAGGCACTACTGCTGTCCTATCCCCTAAGTAACCAAAATCCTATGCTCTTCAGTGAGGGTGCTTCCCAATTCCTCTTTGTTGAAGCTGTTACATTTCCACACTGAAGCACTCAGGAGCTGAAATTAAATTCAAATTCTCCATAGCAACAGTATAATTTGAGCCTATGTCTATCATATTTTTGTGAACCTTCTTAAAATTAAGCACTTTATATAAGAGACCCAGGAAGAATGTTACACCCTAAGATACTAGGCAACTTCAGACAAGGAGGAAAACAAAATAATAAAAAAAAAAACCCTTGTCTTCAAATCCTGTTAAGTCTTGGCAATAGTGAATGGTTCAGCATCTGAGGTGAGTCAGATTACAACCAGAAACTCAACATAAGGCAGTTAGGGAACATAAGCATCAGAAATTCCAGTGCTCAAAGACTTCTGCCATATGTAGAGTTTGTGAAAGTTGAGCAGAATTTGATGGTCTAAATTTAAGTTGCAAGCAAAGATATTAAAGCCTCCTAATAAATATCTTAGTGGTTCAAAACAGAACTGAGGAGTTTTTCTGCACTGCAGAAAACCAAAGAGTGCAAATGGCAATATTTCAAAAGGCTAGTGTGAAAATAAACATATTATACCTTATATAGTGCTCACTAATTTGGTCAGAAAAGATATTCAGAATTAATAAACTGTCTTGAAAAGTAACTGCAATAATCATGAGGCTTTAACTGGAAAAAACATGTATTTTAATGCAATTCCCTTTTAGTGGTTCAGAAGACAAAACTTAAAGAGGAAGAAATAAAATCCAAACTTAATTGACATCTGGACCATGTGTTAGCCATTACATTCAATATCTCAGGACAGGTCTGTCATATGCAACCTATCAAATCAGTAAGTTACAGATTCCTACTGATAAACATGAGTAAAACAAACAGCAAAGTTCTGCCACAAATCTAGTGCAAGCCTTGTAGCTCAGCTGGCTTTGATTTCATCTAAGCAGTGGGAAAAGTGACATGCAAACCTTAACAGTGAGATGTTTCATATTACACCCAATTTGCTTAATATAGTGCTTTAAGCCCTAATCAAAATAAGGAAAATTTTATTGTACAGTACATTACCTTTTCCATATTATCTTATGTTTTGGGAGGACAGCAGATAGTTAATAATTTAAGCAAGTGTCACAGAAAAATTGAGTGCTTAAACTGGAAACTGAGGGTCTGGTAGGACTTTATTTATCTGAAGCCAGGGCAACTGTCAGTGTGCTCATCCTATCCTTTAATTTCCAATTGGAACTTCAATAGACACAACAGCACCTGCATTATCACTAGCCGAAGACAATGTTTGAAGGCCTCACCAGCAGCAGTCCCAAAAATCTCAAGATCCTGAACTATATTACATACTTGTTCAGACAACTCGCTTGAAAACTGAAAGAATAATGAATATGCTCATTGTGTTTACTCAATTAGTGACCTTATTAACTTGGCCCTTCAGACACTAAATCCTTACCTTACCTCTTCTTCCCAAATTTATTGCATAAACTACTTAGCATAATTATAGTTTAGCACAGCTGTAATGTACTAACTGCACTGGAGTTCGAGGCCTGCTCACACATAGATTAAGGGTTTCTATTCCAAAGCAAAAACTGATGATAAAAAGCCAACCTGGACTGACACCTGACAAGTGAGATACTCGACTTTGAACCAGATAAACAGCAATTAATTTTTAAACAAACCCTTAACACCAAACAAATTGGGGAAGCACATTTCCTCCCCCACGGCTTTAATCATAATACTACTATATTAATTTTATATATCAATACATATCACTTATGCTAAATTCTATATAGAAGCACACATACAAAATGCCATTATGTATAAAAGCCATCAATACCAATAAAAAATATTGACAGAGCTATAAAACAATAAACACCTCTTAATAACATTCAAGAGGTACAGAAAAAAAAAGAAAGTCACAGCTACTTTGGGATCAGTGAACCTGATTATACACATGAATCTGCCCCAGCTTCACATTGGTGAAATCTCTTGAATGTTACAACTACAAGCAACCAAAGAAACAACGGGAATGTATTTGGTCAACATCTGGCAAGTGATCAAATATGTCTGCGTAGGAAGTATTTAAAACACAAAGGACTCTATACCAGGTCTCAATACCAGCCATAAGTACAGATTTCCGACACAGCTTAGAGGATCACATAAAACTATCTGTGCAGAAAAGCCTGAAATAAAATAAAGGTAACTTTAAATTTAAAGCTGGTTTCTTTATCAAGGGCACATGACAAACTGATTATACTAGTTCTTAACAGCAAAATTCTGATGAGTATACTGACTTTAAGAAATATATAACAAGCTGAATTTTTGCAGTTGCTCCCTTTGTAATAAAACATGCTACTACCAAAGATTATTAAAAAAAAAAAAACAAACCCAAATCTATGCTGTTTGTTTTGCATTACTTATACAGCTATGTACAACAGACCAGCTGAACAGACTAACTGCCTTAAAAGCTCATTAATACAGCAGGAAATAAAAGAAAAGGACAAAAAAATTTATTTTAAATGTCATATTATTAAATTAGCTATAGGTACATTTCACAGCAGACAATATATTATTTTTTCAGTCTCACATTAAAATGAGCTAGGACATTTCAAGTTGTTAAGACTACACACATGTAAGACCTGAAATTTCACATACCTACTCTGCACAACTGCTGTTTATCATAGTCCCAGATAGTGCAGTTAAAGAAAGTATTCATGGACTTCAAAAGCACAAACAGAAGTGCTTAATTTTAGAAACAAAAACGGCACTGCCAGAAAAGACTCTGAAAACAATAACTGTTCACCCCTGTACTCAAATCCTGTTTTCCTGTGTTCCAGATAAAACATAGGTTTGCTCGTTAGAATGTTAACTGGATAATGTCTGTAACACCAAAATCCATCATGCAATGTTTATATTTCAGATCAGGGTGTGCTTTCCAGGTACCTCTCCCAGTAATCCCTGTACCTAGCTCCCAAGGAAGCACAAAACATGTTCCTCTGAATTAAAATGAAAATTGTACTCCAAACCTGCCCCTAACACATCACAGGACCAAACAGACATCCAGTCAACTGGGTCACTCTGACGCTTGTCAAAGATTTTAAGAGATTAGAACATTAAACCTACATACTCCAAACACAAGGTCATGAAGTCTGACTGCACTGCTCTTCACCTGTTTATCCACACTGCCTGGAAATGGTGGCTTGGCCCAATTAATAATGGGTCTGGACTCAACCAGTTTCTGCAGTGGGATAAGACCCTGTTTATACCTGCATGTAACATGATACAGATCTGCATTCGGGAAATGGCCACAATCATGCATTTCTATCCTCACCAGCAAAAATTTTTTTATTTCCGCTTTAATCACTAAGAACACAACAGCTTGATTGGGATTATTGGATTACAATATAACCAGGTGATACAATTGTTATATGTTTAGTACTGTAAATCCTTGTTATGGATTTAAAATCTTGGAATTTTTCTTTCGTCTACCAACCCTGCACCTCAGAGGGATCACCTCCTCTCTCCTTTTCAACCATGGAACCAGGAAAGAGACTGCATGCC
>JAWWEU010000111.1:11503107-11516551 GCA_035583155.1 Acropternis orthonyx | reverse complement strand
ATATATATATATATATATATATATATATATATGGTATTCATACTTTGAAATAGATCCACAGTCCATTCCAGACTGAAAGTTTTCAATGGAGAGCCATAAATTAAAACTATTAAAGACTTTTTTAATCATTAAATCCTTCATATATCTTAATATTCTCCTCATTTTTTTACATCAAATAATAATGATTTAGCTTTTAACATATTATTCTTCCATGGAATTTTAAAATAACAATAACATAAAAATGAAAGATCCAAAGCAGTGGTCTGAAGAAATCCCACAGACTAAAAGGTTCCGCATGTGTACAAAAAATAAAGTCTCTGGAAGGCTCACAAATGAAAAGTCACTAAATGGAGTTGTTTGACTGATGGGTATGCATGTTGTTGTTACTATTCTCAGTGCAAAATAGTAGGCATAAAATATTGCCCAGTGTCCCCGGAATTGATGAAGAAAAGAGAATTCAATTATATTCTTCTTATGTCAGCCAGGACGAAGAAATACTTGTTGAAAGTAACTGAAATACCTGAGGGAAACTAAAGCACTAAATACTATGACAAATTGTAAACTTTAAATCAACAGAATGTATGTAAATAGGAGTTGGGCTCCAAAGACCTCTCAGTCATTTGCTACTTCTTTCAAAACCCCAGCCAAAGGTCTGATCTCTCATGTAAATGGGATCTGTATGCAGGAAACTTAGGACGTCATCAGAGACCTATCATCATCATCAACTGTAGCTTGATTATTGAGTTGCAATGAGAACTATATTCCATTTCCATAGCCTTCAGTCGCAGAGTCCTTTTTTTTTTTTCTCAAGGGCTATTTTACATTTCTTTTGGTGACCATTATATCCCTTGAGTGTTATTTGGACTCAGACTCTAACATTTCTAGCTCAACTATAAATAAGAATTTTGAATTAAGTATATTTTAGGAGTAATTTTAATGTTCCCAGCAAGAGTTTTTCTGTCTTTTGGAAAGTGTTTTCCCCTTATTCTCAATTTATTCATGTGTTACCTAAGACATTTGCTTATAGTACTCACTCTCCTTGTGTACTGAAGATTTCTTACATTTTTTAAAAGTGTTTCCAACTACCACAAGACTATGCTTAATGCAGTGGTCAGTAATGACATGCATTTTGCATGAATATGAATTGGGGGAAAGATCATGCAAGTGTGGATTTTCTAAAAATCTTGCAATAGATTCTACAGTATAGCTTTAATATTTTATCCATCCCCCTGAATTTGCAGTGATTTGAGTATTATAAAGGAAAAAAAAAAGGGACAATCTACCTACATTTTTCTTTCTTGTACCTAAGGGTTTAGAAGACAAATCAGGTATGAGTGTAAAGTGCTAATACATGGGGGGTGTGGGGGGAAAGACAACACTGAGATAAACTTTCAATTCCTCATCTGCATTCACATTCACAACACGTGAAATTGGAATATACCTCCAAATTAGAAAAACAACCCTAATCATCTAGAAAGCATCAGTCTCCCACATGAAGGTGGTCTCTTTTCACTGGGCCACAGAGGCTATACACAGGGAAAAGCCCCTTTCCCCCTACTGGAATAATGCACCCACCAGAGGGCAATGCTGCCACTGCGAAGCAGCCAATTCCTAAAAATTCAGACCTTCGCCTCAGCAAAGCACTTAGCGAAATACCATGACTAACCAGAGACAGAGAAAGCCTGATCAAGCGTACATTTTAGACTGATTTTTGAATGGGGCATATGGAGCTGATGGACAGAACCTTGCCCAGAATAAAGAGATAAAGCTGTAAGACAGTGGAAATTGGAGAGAAGAATGCATGTCTTATCCATAAAATTTTACCTTTGTTGACAATAAATATGAATATATTTGAGAGAACAACTCTAATTCATATACTGCCAGCCTTCCATCACTCAAGACACTGGTGGTATGTGAAGCTTTTCATCTTGCTCAGCTTTGGTTGCTTCATTCTACACCATATCATATCAACAAAGTCCAAAAAAGTCATTGCTGCCTGCCTGAGCAGCTACAAATTAGTTGATAGTCTTAATATTGATTTTATTTAGATGCGCAAATGGAGAAATAAAACTTGGCAGCACCAAGCTGGCACTCTTCATGGCAGCAGGGAATGGACCTGATAAACACAGACAGTAATCCACCTCCATAAACACAGAAATTGTTCAAGCTTGCAGGAATCATGGCAAAAGATGGAGCACACAAGCTACACCAGCTACAGCAGCACGAGAAATCTTTACTGAAAACCCAGGAAACTTGAAAGAGAGTCATTGGTTCTTATTTAACTTCTCCACACTTTCAGGACAGCATCTCTGAAAGGTCAGAGTTAAATCCCAAACTGACAGGCTGACACTGCTTTGTCAGTAGAACAGCATTGACTTCGTTGTCTTCCAATCAGGTGTGAAAGTGCTAATGGCAGTTTTCATGGCAGCTTAGCTTCTCAGGCTTTAAAAGCTTTACAGTTCCCTCTTTTTATTAAAAAAAAGAAGAAACATTTACATATTTTTTAAGGTTTTTTTTCATGGAGAAATGGCTGGTTGGCACTGAGAATTTCAAAACAGCTTTATGCATAAATTTTGGTTTACTCTTTAATTAGGGTATATTAGAAACACGAGCATTTTAATTTACAGTTTACTATGGACTTCACAGATTTAAAGGTGACCCTTTTATCCTTCCATTGGTCTAACAGGGCAGGAGCCCACTGAAATTTTAAGTCTTAAAGGTTTATTTTAAAATTTTCTATGTTTATCATCAGAAAATTGCTATAGAGCAATAGTAATTGAACATACCTATTACTGTAAAACTAATCAGGAAATCTTTAAAGTAGTCTCTTGACAAATGCATTCTAAGGTACAGTGGAATGGCCCTGGAAACCAGCCAACTGAAGCAGAAAGCATAGTTTGCTTGTAATGCTTGTATTCAAGATTTATTAAGCAGAGGGATGTGTGTTACGAATACCATATTTGTGCCATTCCCAATTCTGGCATCCCTGCCAGTGTTCAGCAATTAGTTGTGTAACAAACCTTATCAAGATGGGTTCTCTTCACACCCTTTTCAGATTAGTGAATCTCCTTTGCGATAGGGAACCATGGGGATCAATGCCATGGGTCATGGCAGACAGGCCAGGTCATACATTTCAAGGATTCAGTGTGGTTAGGCTGATACTTCTAAATATCAGACTTAACATCTCATTTTGGGCTAGCAAATCATATCCTGGTTAGCAACAAAACACCCACTTGCAAATTCATTACAGATGCTTGTTTTCCAATGTCCTAAAAGCCTATTTAATTCCACTGAATATTCAGTCTGATGGAAACCTCTCTGGAAAATGCAAGAAAACTAAATGAAAAGCAGAAAAAGTAGCTATTCTGTAAAGAAATGAACATGAGGGGACCGATACTTTAACGGAATTTAAAAAGACAAAACTGGTCAACAAACCTAGCAGATGAAGTGCTACTGAAATGAGCCTCTTGGCCTTGAAGTTTTTAACTGGTTATTGTAATGATTCTCTGCTAGCATATTACTCTGTTTTCATCAACACTTTTGTAAGTTATCTATAGCTAAGCATTTGTAGATAAATAAATCACAGGTTTCCATCAAGTATTTAAGCTTTCAAGTTACCCAGCATGAAACACCTTTAGTATTGTAAAATTAAACAATTATTTAGTTTCTCCATTATACATTACAAAATACAAAAGCATAACACACCCACTTCATTAACGCTCTTCAGAACTATTATTGAAGTTCAGGGATTTCATGCTTGGATGCAAAGCTGTGCAATTACTGAAAATAATACCTGAAGTCATTGTGGTATCAGAAAGATGTGTTTAATTTACAGTTCTGGTTCCACTCCTTACCTCTTCTCTTTGATTTAAGTTCTCAGATGAACACTTCCATCTTTAAAGATCTGGCCATCCAAAACATTCACCTTGCTTTCAGTCATTTATTCATTCACTCACTCATTCTGTCCATCGATCTTTTTCAATATATTATGGTGAAACTTTACACATTAATTGAGGTTGTCTGAAAATGTAATGTTTCCTGCTAGCACCTACTGTAAAAGCAGATTAGAAGTCACCTCTGTAAGCTTTCAATATGTTTAAAACCTTTTAGAACAGCCCTGTCCTGGCCACGTTTGAAGAATCCACAACTATGGATCCAATGTGTTTTTTGTAAAAGTTACAAACATGCACAGACCACTATGAAATATCAATGTTGAGGTCAAAATTAACAGCTCAATATTGAGGTACTCATTTCTTGCCTCATTCCCATTGGTTTTACTGAGACATGCAGTGATTTTGTGTTCCTGGAAACTGGTTAGGGTATACCAGATGAGGCACCCACAAACAACCAGGAAATGATTTTGAAATGTAGTTCAATGTAGCTATTAAAAACAGAATTTGACCAGCAATAGGTCATTTGTGGTTTAAAATACGTAAGTGTATTTCTGTGGTTAATAAATACACACTTCGGGTTAAAGGGGTTGAAGTTGATATTTGTTTTACATACTATATCTCTGCAGCAGTGCCCAATAGGTGTGCTTTATTGAGTTAAATGTTGCAGCCACATATCCCTCACCTGCTCTATAAAGAAAATGATGTGCATCTGACATACATTCAGTATGAAGATGTACAAAGTGCAGCACAATTTTGCTGTTTTGAAAGCAGATCAAACATTTAAAAAACAAGCAAATATACATATATACATGAATTTGATTTGAAATGTGAATTTAACAACACAGTTGGCCAAATGGTCAATATTTTCCTATTTTCCCTAGATTAAAAAAAAAAAAAAAGGCTACCTGTATAGCATTATTCTGCACAGAGGGAATTTATGAACTAAATAGCTGTCATCAGATACTTGTCATGTAACAAAAACTCTGAATATTTTGATACTAAAATCAAAACTGCAATTACACTTTTAACTATGACTCATTGCTGATGTAGATTGTTGTGATTAAGGGTGTTTCTTTATGCATACAAATTATACATTCAGTTTGCAGATTGTGTGAGAATTAGCTAGACATCATTGCTGCTAAGTGCTTGGACTTTGTGAGTGGTGTTCCTGGAAAACACTGTGGTTGCTTCTTGAAATACCTCTATAATTCTAAAATCTGGGGGTTTGTAAGTATTTGTATAAAAAGATATATAGGCAATGCCTGTATATTCTCTCATTTACTCCTTCTTTTTTCCTTTTTTTTTTTTTTTTTTTTTGTGTGTGTGTTTTTGTTTGGGTTTTTCTTTGGTTAAGAAAAAACTTGGTAATTACAGTGAATTATTTCCCTGGCCAGAGTTCCATGTGGGTGGTTGAATGAGTGAAAAAACAGTTTTTGTAGAGGAAATAAATTGAGAATAAGCAGTTTCACAACTATACTCAAACTAGTACTATCCATCATACTCAAAGGAAACACCATTTAAATAAACACTGCAAAGAAATGCAAATATAGTAACTTACATAAACAAATCAATACAAGCAGACTGCAATTACAAGACTGGATACAAACAGCTCCTTGTATTAAAAAAGGTTGTTGCTTCACCACTGACCACTACCTATATTTAAACAAAGAGGGACTCAGTTACAAAGATGCTGAATACACTACACCTGTTTAGGCGGAATGAGGAGGAATGAGAATTTAGGAAAATTTCTTGACTCACCATTCAGAAGCCACTCTGGAGTCACACTCAATCACCCCAGATTTTCACTGCAGGGACTGGAGCCCTTCCCCATGGCCAGCTCCAGTGAACCCACAGGTCACCCCACTCTCACAGCCAGACAGGGTTTCCTTACTGATTCCACTCCAGGTTTCCTGTATCAAGAGTTTCAGATGTCTGGATCCTTAAAGCAATTTAATCACTGCACAGTAACATAGATCTCGAGCTGGAGTCTCCGGGGAGGGACCCCGAACACAGCAAACCCTGGGCTTTTATACCCTCACAGTCTGCCGAGTGACAGTCTGGGGTCTTTCTGCTGAGCCATCAGCTCCAGGTGTTTCTCTGAGTCACGGTCACCTGGTTGTCGCCGCAGGTCCCTGTGCCCTTTGTTGTGCAAAGGGTCAGTGCCAATTCACAGCCCCTTGCCGGGTTTCCAACCGTTCCCATCACCCAGAGCTCAGCCTGTAGCTGCACACCCAGCTATGTGCACTAAGTGTTTTCCTCAACACTCGTTAGGATTTAAGTACCTTAAAAATCTTGGTGCTCTCAGAAAGTTGATGGTGCAATACAAGGCCTTTGTTGTAGGTACTTCTCTTTTTTTTTTTTTTTTTTACGAGACCGATGATAAAAATAAACAGAGAAAAATAAACAAACACACACCCCCAGCAACAGTACAGAAAGACACACTCTAAAGACTGTGTGTGCCAGGGCAGTGGTGCTTTGAGGATGTCCTAATCCAGTCACTAGACTCTTGTCCCAGGCACACCCTTAAAATTCTTCCTGTTCTTGACCACTTGCCAATGGTGTCCTCTACCCAGAGGTGCAGAGAGTGATAATAAGATCACAGAGCGGCTGCATAGAAGGGACTTAGGAGGTTGCTAACTGAAGCCATGGGCTTATCAACAACCAGAAAGTAGTCAGGCAATGAGGCACTGAGAACGCTTCCCACAGGGCTGGAAAGATGTCCAGCAGAGTACAGGGCAGAAGGCAGATCAGACCGGCCTCCCACAACTCCCCTTAAGAACCAAAGCCTGAAAATCAATGGCCATTTCCAGCAGTGAAACAACTCAAGTAAACAGCTTTATTCCATACTGCAGTCCTCTGACGCTACTCGGGTATCTTAGCTGGAGAGAGGATTTCTGTTCAGCCTCTCTATGAGAAGAAATGAAGTGTTTTTCATCCTCAGCTGTAACAAAGAAGGCTCAATTATTCTTTTCTTTGAGTTAGTTTCTGCCAGAGCTTCAGTTCTCGAGTACCCATCCATACAAACATGCATCCTAATCTGCGTTTGTCACTGTTATTTTTAATATGTAAACCAATTACAGTTAGCTTTAAATAGAGAAGCCTAATGAGAAAATGTATCCCATAATTAAAAGGAAAAAGAATCAAGAACTTCCTGCCAACATTAACTCTGCTGATTTTACAGCAAGGTTTTCTACCGTTTTCTTCCATCTCTATATTTAAATTTTTGTGCCTTTTTTCTCTTCTTAATTAAAAAAAAAAATTATTAAGGTATTTCCTGAGAATTTCTCGAGGTAGAGTTTTGCATGTAGAAACTTCTGCAACTTTGTTCATTGCCAATTTAAGTCTTTACATATTCCTTCCAAAATCTCAGTCTTGCAACAAAGGAAAATACGTTTCTACACTGGCAAGAGCTCAATTACACATTCTAAATACTGTACATAATTAAAGTATAGCAGACCATCTTAAGTTCACTGGCCATCCAATTATTAAGATTAAATATACATTTAAAGAAGAAAATTGTTTCTTCTTTGGCTATCTAAGTGAAGATCTATTTCACACCCTTCTCCATTCCAGACACAAAACCTCAAGACTTCTATTTTGTACTAATATAGCCCTGTCAGCAGGCCAGAATGTTTACTATGCACTGCTCTTCTGCAGGCATGTTAGTGAATTGCCTGCCAATCCAAAACATGTTAAATTCCAGCATTTCCATATGGTAAGATACCATGTCAAAAAGGTTTCAGGGCAGTGATTTTTATGCTCCAGGTCACCTAGCCAAGCTCTCTGCATTTAGAGACCCATGCGAAAATGTCATAATTTGTGTAGATGTGCAGAATTTCTAACCACATTTTCAGTTGAGCTTCTTCTCAACTATTTTAAGGGGGGAAAAAGTGGAAATTAGAATTGGCAAAAAAAGCAAATTTCAAGTCTCCACCTCAAAGCAGATTTTAAAAATAATTTACAGTTAAGAATATATACATCATCCCATATAAATAATGAATGGCTAAGACATGAAATGGATTTGTAAGTGAAATTTTATGATGTTCTACTGAAGAAGTACTGAAATGCACCCAGTCAGTGCTTCAGTGAAAAGCAGCCACTGGGCTTCCCAGGGGACTGTAGAGTAGCTCCAACACATGCAAGATTTACTCTGCATCCTACATAGGAAGGCTGATGTTCAAGTCCCTGGCTTTACTGAGGCAGAATGAGAAATTTACCACAAATCTCAGCTGAGTCCTAGGTTCAGAGTTTCCAAGCAAGTAGCAAGAGAATGCGGTAATGTGTTTATTATTTAATACACTGTGGAAAAGACTGTTCTTTCTTGGACTGCTTCCAGTCAAAAGTTGTCATGCATCCCAAGGAGTTCAGTTATTGACAAATAAACATTGACAAATAGGTGGCTTTTGCACACCTAATGTCTTTAATGCAAAGCCAGGGCATTTAACTGACCCTACATTTACTATCTTTAGAGTTGTGGACTCTTCATAATGGTGATACAGGTTGTTTCTGTGGATTAAAGTCTAGAATGATTTTTATTTTAAACGAAGACTGAGATGGAGAACAGAAAATGGAGAGAGTAAAAGACAAATGCTGACTTTATAAAAACCAATCTGATCTTGATTTTTTAGTGGAAGAATTCTAGCATGATTTCTCCAATTCAGAAAACCTTCCTTCTAGCACCTTTAAAAATTTAGTGCATGTTACATGACTACAAATTTCCTTATAGCCAGAAAAGTTATTCAAACTCATGTCAAAACAAGAGCCTTTATTTCAAACTAATATTTTCCAGGTAAGATAAATTTCCTTAAAAAAAAGGGGGAGAAAAAACCTGAAAAAAAATCAAATTATTTGCCAAGTTATATGAACACAGTTTTAGCTTCATTTTGCTTTGACACTCATTAAAAATAGATGATTTTGACTGATATGACAACACTGTAAAAAAGAATTACTTCATTATGTAGAATATGAATTAAAGTTAATAATATTCAATTACTGAAAACATGTTTACAGCATTTACTTGAGCTTGCTACAACTCAAGCTGTTCTACCTCTTAACTATTCTGAAAAATATAACATCAAGACAACCACTTTAACAGAAACCATTCTGTTATGGTGTCAACTTGTGTGTCCCATCGAACTGAATGAACTGGAGTCACAGTTTTGAAGATAGACAAGAAAAGTATGTCATTTTAGTAAGACAAAATATCATATGCTTTATGCCTCTAGCCACCCCTAAAAGTACCTCTTTTCTTCTGAATTTTATGCATCTACATTATGCCCCTCTTATTTGTTCAATGCTGCTAGTTTGTTTTCTGGTCATACTTTCTCTTAGCTGGAGGCATCTCTGAAGAACGTTTTTAGGAAAAGGCTTCAGATGACTTAGGGAATACACAAATTTTGATCTAAATATCACTAAAAGCTCCTTCCAGGCCTGAAAAAAAATCACACTTATTTTGATGCCAGTTTGTTTGCATGCATGAATCTTGAAGATCATCCTCTGTCTTTTACCTATGACAATGATTGACTACAAATCCACTTATTGTTATTTGTGGCCCAAATATGAATGAATATTCAGGCATTACATCTTAATTTTAGCTTTAAACTGCCGTTGGTTGCATTATCTTCAAAAAGTTTTTGGAAATGCATGTTCATGACACAGTAAGTGTGCTTACTATAAGTAAGTTAAACTGCAGCCTACAGATTCTCAGAACAACACATATTGGGCAATGGCTGAACCACAAAATTAAGAACAGATTTTCAGCAGAGTTATGCTATGCCATCTGTCCTTTAAGTTCTTGTTCTAGCTGTTTTTCAGTCTCCCAGAAGGAGATCAGTAGGGTGGCTATAAAGATGCTGAAAAATAAACTCTCCTTCTCTCTCTCCTTATATATATTTCTCCCTTTCCTTCCTTTCCTCCCTTCTCCCCCCACCCTGCCCCATCTCTTTTGCCTCCTCTTTTTCTCTGTCTTTTTCCATTCTTTTTGTTTTCCACAGCTATACAACCATCACAGCAGCAACTGGAAAGCAATATAAATACACCTGAATCAACTTTAAATAAGAGACACTCAGTGCATCACAGAAACTGATGCAGACTGCCTGACTCTGACTGTAAAGCTGAGATGCTCCACTTGCTTGTTCAGTTGGGAACTGTGCTAGGAGACTTGTCATGTTCACCTGTCCCCTAACCCAGTGCACAGAAACCTGTCTGCTGCTGTGGCTCCTTGCAGATACCTGCCACTGCTCCATGCCTTGTACTAGATCTCCTTTCCCAGGAGTGGCAGACGCCAGAGCTCGTTCAGGTCTCTGTTATTCTAACCCATCCTGATTTCTAACCACTACCTCAGGCTCTTCAGAACTGAGTTTGTTCAGCAAAAACTGTAGTTAATCAGGGTACAGATTTTGATAACAGTCTGCACCTATTTAAACATTTCATCTGTTTGCAATTTTTTCTGAGAGAGTTTATTTGTACATAATCTGAGGAGCCTACTTGGACCCACTAATGGCAATTACAGAATATGAAAAAATCCAAATATATACATGGAAAGGACATTTTAACTTTTTTTTTTAACATCATTATCAATTACAATAATTAATATTAGCTGGTCAACATCACCTAAATGACAGTGCTTCATTCAGAGGAATAAATGGAACCAGCAATTATATCAAAGCTATATTTGCTTCCAGTGGATGTGCTGTTACCACATGAAAATTCTGCCTATCTTCTGTGATTTGATTCCATAAATCAGTAGAATGCCTTTCTTCATAGTATATAATCTGTCAACTGTCTTTTAAAAATGCAAAACAGTCTGAAGAAGTCACTGGTTTCTTGCTCAAATGCACGTATTGAATGTTGGAGATGAATTAAAGGCACTTCTTGCAAAAAGATGCATATATGCATCCCTTCTTGCAAGTGCAAATTTCCTCAAAAGACTGAAAACAAGGGAAAAGTCCAGATTCCCAAAACACCCTGAGCTCCTCATTGTAGCACAGAAGGAGTAAAATATAGAAAACAAAAGACTAAGGAGTTGAGGTAGTATTACCATAGAAACATAGAATTTTTTAGGTTAGAAAAGACCTTCAAGACAAAGTCCAACCCCTAACTCAGCATAGCCTGACTCAACCGTGCCCCCAAGTGCCACATCTACATGTCTTTTGAATATCTTCAGCAATGGTGACTCTGCTACTTCCCTGGGCAGCCTACTCCAATACTTGACAACCCATTCCATGAAGAAATTTTCCCTAATTTCCCTAAACCACTCCTCTTGTCCTATCACCTGTTATCTGGGAGAAGAGACTGAACCCCACCTCTCTAGGTAGTTGTAGAGAGCAGTGTCTCCCCTGAGCATCAGGAAGTTATCCTCTGCACGCTCTAGGAATCTCCAAGACAGTTTCCTTTCTGCTGTATTGTATTTTCAGCAGACATCTGCTAAGTTGAAGTCCCCCAGGAGAATATGGGCTAGGAATTGTGACACTTTTCCTTATAGAGAAGTTGTTACAGAATATTTCATCTGCCTCATCTGCACTTCACTTGGGCTATTGAATCCATCACCTTTTAGGAGGAAGAAGCCCTTAATTCCTACATGACTATTCTCAGGTGCATCCATGGTTTCTAACCATTCTCTAACTTCACTGAGACAGCAGACTGAAGGACCTCTATAGCACACCATCCCTCAAACACTGGGGTGCTGCGCCCATGCTTATCTCTACTGATCCTGGCTTTATCCCTTTCCACTTTCTAATCTGGTTTAAAACTCTTTCAATGAACCCTGATAATTCCTTTGCAAAGATCCTTTTCTCCCTTTGGGACAGGTGCGTCTAGTCTGTCACTGGCAGGCCTACTGTTTTGTAGACCAACCCATGATCAAAACACCCAAAATTCTGCTAATGATACCAGGCTCAGAGCCAGGTATCATCTGTTGGCTCTTCCTGTTTTTTCCCTCATCATTCCTTGTAACTGGAAGGATAGAGGGGAATGCTACTTGTGTTCCTGCTTCCTTAACCAGTTGTCCCAAGGCCCTAAAGTCCCTCTTGATTACTCTTGGACTTGTTGGAACTTCATCACCACCTACCTGAAGAATCTGAAGATCTCATGATAATGGCTGTACTAGCATAGAAATTATTAGAGGTATACAGATAGGTGTATTAGGCTTACCAGTTTATGGTTGTCAGCATTAGTTTTAAAAGTGTCATGGCATGTGCAAACTATTTATTTTGTTTCAATCTGTCTGAACTAGATGCTCAGTCTCTCTTTCACTAAGCTTTTTTCCTGACTTGGTTATTCTGTATAACATCTAGAATAGAAGAATTGACTGAATGCTAAGCATCTAATATTTTGTCTCCAAGTGAAGATACAGGGTATAAGACTGTAGTTTTAAACAGTGTGGGAGAAGGCAGTATGTCAATAGCTACAGGAGTTTTTTTAATGTGGTCTCTATAATCTCATTTCCCATAAAGTGATGCAATCTGATGCAAACATCATAGGATTTAATTTTCATGCAGCAGACGCTAACTGACTGTTGATGAGATGTTCAGTCATGTTCACATTTCCCCAGTTAGCAGAAGCTAATGCATTAGTTGCCTTGTACTCAGAACTCACCTTAAATCTACACAAAACATTTTTTTAAATCTAGAAAATAATTTACCTGATTATATATATTAAAGCATTACATAATATGTTGTTACAGCAACATATAAGTGTTGATTTGCATTTCTATCTAATGACAGATTAATGAAAGCAGATTAGATTCTGAAATTGGAATAGAATAGAATAGAACAGAATAAAATAGAATATTTCATTTTGAAGAGACTTACAGTGGTCATCTAGTCCAACTGCCTGACCACTACAGGGCTGACCAAAAATTAAAGCATCTTATTAAGGACATTGTCCAAATGCCGCTTAAGCACTGACAGGCTTGGGACATTGAGCACCTCCCTAGAAAGCCTGTTCCAGTGTTTGACTACCCTCTCCATAAAGAAATGCTTTGTACTGTCCACTCTAAACCTCCCCTTACACGGCTTTGAACTATTCCCACACATCCTGTTACTGGATACCAGGGAGGAGAGCTCAACACCTCCCCCTCCCCACGCTAGGAACCTGCAGAGATCAATGAGGTCATCCCTCAGCCTCCTTTTCTCCAGACTAGACAAGCCCAAAGTCCTTAGCCACTGCTCATAGGAAATTCCTTGCAGCCCATTAACTAGCTTGGTTGTCCTCCTCAAGGACCTCCAGATCCTTCTTAAACTGTGGGGCCCAGAACTGCACACAATACTCAGGATGAGGCACCAACACTGAATGGGGTGATCACTTCTTTAGACTCATAACCACCTCTTTCATCTGGTTTGTTTTCTGATTAAGAGAAGATAATCAAAGTACAAAAAAAGCAGGCAATTTTCAATACCATTTTTACCCAATATCATTTTGAATATTATTTTGTCACACACCTTCAGGTGAGATAGGTGATACCTGTTTCTTTCATCTTGTCCTGGTTATAGTGACCAGGACCAGTTTGTCACTGTGTGGGTGTGGCTAAGACTGTGTATTCTACACCCTCT
>JAWWEU010000111.1:11485319-11503007 GCA_035583155.1 Acropternis orthonyx | reverse complement strand
TTTTACTTTGTACTCAGGGGGGCCAGGTGGGGCTCAGCACAGGGGCTGATGAACACCCTCCTGCTCGTGCCCCAGGGAGCTGGGTTACACACCTGTTTTCTGTGGGTCAAATGGGCTATTTCCTCTTTAACCTTGTACTTATTGTGATCTTTTTATTAAATTGTAGTTCTGACTTGCAGTCTTTTCGTGAGTTGGGTTCTTTTCTCCTGTCGGTTTACCTTAAACCAGCACACATCTTTAAAAGCATATCAGATACTTCATTCTTTAATTTCCTTAATAAGCTGAATGAACAAGACAAAAATGTAATTTTCACTTTACAGATTGGTCCAATGAGCATGACACTGGAGAGGAATACCCAACACATATTAACTAGAAGTTATATCCTCTACCATGAACATCAGGTAATTAAAAAATTGTCTTACAAAATACCTTACTCTACCAAAACCAATCTCTTATTTCTAGAAAAATCACTGATTATGTGATTTTTATTGGAAAAAATTGTTTTCAACCTGCTACTTAGTATTCGATTTGGAAATCTCAAACTTGTTCTGAGTATGGCCACTTTAATTAATTAATTAATTAGATAATTAAATAAATAAATATCTTCTTGCAAGAGACAAACACAATCAAATTTCTGTCCTATGGGAAATGTCAGTTTCATTTGGTTTATCCTAAATTACTATTAATGTCTATGTATTTGATACTAGATGGAAAAAAAATTTCAAAAAAACCCTGATGATGATAACACTTTCACCAAGATAAAGCTTTATTATTACCTAATATTGAAAATAAAAAATACCCATTAAAAAATTCCTATTTATTTTCACATTCTATTCCATTTCAGACTATACAGAGTACTTATATAAATGGTAAAGGCCATTTTTTGTAAAGAAAATTATTTGTATTATTGCTGTGTTTAGTTTTGCTTTTTACTAAAAAATTTCCATGAAGGCTTATCAATACTATTTTTAGTATTTTCTGAGTTAAAAAAAAAATTGATTTTGAACATTATTGTCTTACACATATTTTTAAGAGGTCCTTTGGATTTTTATGTTTAATTTCACAAAAGACTGTCGAATTTGTAAAAATTTTGAATATGGATAAGAGTTTTTTTCTTTTTTCTTGAATGGGTACTTTAACATTTAAGATTGCTGAAGCTTAACTTTTACAACTGCATAATTCAGGTATAGCACAGAGTAACAGTAGTTCCCAAGGATATGGTGGACAGATTCATGGAAAGGGAATAACCTTCCTGGGTTATAGGCATTATCTTCCAGACTTCATTGATCAAAGTATTATCCTTGAGTAATTAATATTGGACTAAAACCAGCAACATTCAAAGTGACAACGAAACAACCTGAGGAGCATGTTTAATTGAGAAATCTCATCCCAAAAGTATTCAAGTCACTAAGCCATTCTTTCTACATTATAATAATTAATGACATCTCCTGTAATTTTTTACTGTTTATGATACAACTGAGATTTCTTCCATGCATATCCTTATTGATTGGCAAGTCTGTCCCTCTAACACATCAGTCCTTCCCCAGAAGGACTGTTATGGAACAGTCTGTTCCATGAAAGACTGTTATGTTGTTATGGAATAACAATTTTATCACGCATTTTCATTCCTGTTGTAAGAAATTACTTCTTTTATTTGTATTTTTAATTCATGAGACATTGTTATTGTGATACTAATTAAAAGAATGGGATTTAGAGAAAGTGGCATAATGAACAAACTTTGATGATCCTTTCAGTCCCCCATTATGATAAATTGTTTACAAGGATAACAGAGCTCATATGTCCATTTTCAAAGCTCCAGCTTCAAGAAGAATTTCAACCCAGTTTTCAGGTGGCCTCTGGATACATTCTAGGTAGAAATTACTCATATTAAGAAAGAGAAGATTACAGACATTTAGATCCTACTCATTAAAAAACATGAGAAAGGTCTGATGGTGCAATGCCACAGCATTGCCTCTTCCAAGCTGTGCTGTTTTCCCCGTGCGACCATACAGGGCAGATTGGCTCAGGTGCTCAGAACATTAAAGAAAATTAATTAACATTCAGCATGGGGAAATATAATAAATGTGTTTGTTTGGACCTGCAAGAGAGACTTCTTATGTGATAATACTGGCATCAAAATCTTGTGCACAAAAAGAAAATGTTATTTTCCTGATTTTACTAAGTGATTTCCTTGCACTTACTGTTATCTGTTCAATTTGGGTGCCTTTCTTAGGCCAGTTTTCCTATGTAGTGATGCAACATGTTTTAACACAGAAAAAAAGGTACTAGAATAGTAATAATAATAATAATACTAATAATAATTATAATAATTACAAATGCTTTAGGTGCTTCATCTGCTTTATATGGGAGAATGCAATAAGGTCCACTTTAACAGAACTTTAACGACACTTCTTCCTCAGTCAGTGACTGCAGAGGGTACAAGTGGAAAGGCCTTTTTAGGTGTACCAGACATGTTTCCTCTTATCTTGAAATGCCAATTCTCTTAAGAAAAAATGGGCACTGAGCTTTCTAAAGGTGAGCCAGTGCCATGTGGGTATTATCTTTGGTGGAATACTTACAAGGGTCTCTCAGGAGCATGGGTGACTCACAGAGGCCAAGTGTTGTATAGTCCATGCATTTTGCTTGCAGGACTTCGGGTAATCTTGGTATAATATAAAACTATTACTAAGATTATTTATGATATGTTTACCACTTGGCTAATTAAAGAACTGGGGACTTTCTCTTATATAATTATAGAGAAAATAAAATTCTTTTGAAGTGAGGCTTTAGCACAAAAATTGATCAGCCTAGGACAATCTGGTACATTATTTTTATCTGTCTCAGTAGGACCTGTAGACTGTGGTTATTGTTCTGGTACTATAATAGTAAAGATAAAAAGCTTTTATATAAAATTTTGGCATGATTTTATAAAGGTTATAAACAAATCCACAATTAGCTGAAGTCAACAAAATGTAGAAGGTCAGCAAATGGCTAAACACCAAGTGTAAGATTTAAGGCAACTAAGGTTCACACAAACTTAAGACGTAAGTTTTAACAGATATATACACTTTTCATTTGTAGTTCAAAAATTAAATTAACCATCTTGATCTGTTTAAAAGACCAGTTTAATATCTACTTAATAGATTGTACAGAAATTTGCAGTTCCTATGTTTTGCAAGAAAACCTTAAGTTACATTGTTCAATAGAACTGAAATCCAGAAAACTTCATTGTTTTTTTCTCTAGCTTGTAATGTACTGTAATTTTAGACTAAAAAGAAATGCAAGAAAGATGGAGAAAAACTTCCTGACAATTTCTACTGTAGAATGGTGATTAGTGAGAGGGACAAATTCAATAATTTACAAATACCGATTTAATACAAATTTACATGAAGATCACATACTAAGGGAAAACATCCCAAGGTTAAAATTCAATTAAATCTCATTTTTAGAATGAAATTAATCTAATTATTGCTGTTTGTGTACTTTTTACTACAGCTTTCTTTTGTACATCTAATTAAATGTCAACAACCAAGTAATTGGTCACTATGAAGAGATAACTGACCTCTATAACTCATTCACTTTACCTTAGGGAAGAGATAGATACCATGTTTTATGAAGGTTGATTGTTTCCTGCTAGCAGTCATCTCAATTTAACATTTCTGTAAATGGAATCCATTTGTGCAGCTAGTAGAGTTTTATGCTGCTTTTATATCTAAAAGAAATTAAAAGCCAACTTGCAGTGCCACAGACATATATCAAGGAAAAACTGACAAACATGTCTAATTGGAAAGTAGAAAAAGCCTCAGTTAAAAAAAGGTTTCTTTGAAATAAAGGTCAATGAAGTTGTAATGGAAGCCAACAAAGCTGTAGTATATTTATGACTTGGCAGTTTGCTAAAGTGAATTGGTGCAGACCCAGCGACTCCAGCTGAAATTGTAATTATCCTAAAAGGTACAAGCCTGCTCTACAGCTGAAGTATTTGCATTTCCTTATGGTATTTATACTCTTCCCTCAATATGAATATTATAGTATATCCAAGAAATAAAACATTTTTTTTTGTCCTAAAGAGAACAAGTTTTCTTTTGTTAAAAAAATAAATAATCTTTCCCCCTTTTCTTAGTTATTGCTCAGTTTGCAGAAAAAGATGAGAATTTCATCTTTGTTTTCAAGCAACATGAAGTCCTGCTCTTTTACTAATATTTCACTTTTTCTTAATGAACCATGTCCTCAGAGTTCAAAAAAGAGGCCATTCATGAGACCCCAAAGCCAGTAATAGTTTGTCACACCTTCCTGTCTGAAGAACATAAATTAATTTATAACATTTATTTTTTGCTCTAAGAAGCTGACATTTTGGTCTCAGGGCCAAAAGTCCAGAAACCAAAAAACCAAACCAACCAAACAAAAAATCCCAAACAAAAAAATCCCCACATAGATAATAGCTTAAAGAGGAGAGAGTAATTTGTTTAATCATTTTTCATATTAACTTACCCCCAAAAGAACATTGATATACCACATTTGTCAATAAGCTTCAGAAAGCACACAAAAAAATACAGGGAGTATTTGAAATAAAAGCTGTTTGATAAACTAATTTTCATTTTTGTAATAAGGGCATTTAACATTTTTTTCAAGCTATCCTGGTCACTGTAAGAACACAATATGAAACAGTTCCTATTGAAATTGTAATAGACAGATGAATTATTGGAGAGGTTAGCCAGTGTTATGCTATTCAGGAAAGCTGCATTTCATGAGTTTATGTGGAAGCACTGAAGATTCAAAATAGCTGAATTTACAATTGGAAGATTTCTGAGGTAGTAAAAATGCATCTCCAGGGATGAAGGAAGGCATGTTAGTGTTCAAGAGGTGACCAAGGCAACTGTACTGAATAATTAACTTCATAAAAGAAAAGAAAAAGTAGCAGTTTCTATTTTTCATCATAAAAATGGGGAGCAGAACCTTTGCTAAGCTCTGATTTTGCTTACTGACACTCTAAAGCTAGTCCCTGACCTCAGCAGACTTATGACAATAATACTGACTTCAGCAATAGTCTTTTCCTATACTCAGAACTTCTGAAGATTTTGAAAGCAGACATGAACAGTTTTCATCAATAAATAATTCCAATTCAGCAACAATTTTGTAACTGATATACAGATTTTTCTGTTAACCTGAAGGCTATGCCCACTACTGGTAGGGTGACATTCAATACTAATTCTGTTTCAGTTTAATATATTTTTATTTTAAGATTTCTTCTTCACTCTCATATCTCAGAGCTATGTGCTGTAAGTCTTGACTAATGACTGATCAGAACAAATTTTGAGCTTTAGAATTGCTGCAGTGATATAAAAATTTCATCTTCATAGTCAGTGTGCAATTGTTCATATAAAGCATGGATTTTTTTAAAGACTACTTTTGGAACTACTTGGCATATGCATAATGCAAACTTGAGAGTTTTCATCAAAAGAACTTAGAGGAAAAAAACCCAAATTTTAAGCTATCAGAAAAATCTGCATGTGAACTACAAGAGGATTAAAGGTATCCACTTTCTGGGCATACATTAACTCCTCACAATGAGAGGTAAAATACACACATGGGAAACAGAAACTCTAGACTTGGAAAATATAGCTGACAACACCACAGTATAATTTCTTTAAAACCTTTGCAAACTGGGATACATGTAGCATATATATGTATCTCCCATCTGCTCCTTGAGATGCAAGTGAATTATCTAGCCAGGAATGGGAAGGAACTACCTGCATCGGTGATTTTTTTGTGTCTAAACTAGCTAAGCTTTTCACCAGAAAGGCAGGGTTGGGGTTTGATTGGTTTTTGGGTTTTGGTTTGGTTTGGGGGTTTTTTGTTTTGTTTTGTTGTTTTGGGGTTTTTTTTGGTCTGAGCATGTTGTTTCTGGGAACCACTCCAGTATCTCTATGATGTTTTGCTTACCATCCTGATGTAATAGGTCAGTAGTTTCTGATCTTTTTCACAATGTAGATATACCCAAACAATTTTGTAAGCAGAGGCAAATGATCCTTGCTTAAATCTTCAGAAGATATTTAGGCATGAATCTCTGTTGGATATACCAATGAGCAAAAGGACATTAATAGCTTTGTATCATAGCTACTTAAACTTACTTTTCAATCTAGATTTCTGTTTTAATTTTTACTTTATAGAGCATTAAATATATGAGACAAGGAGATGCATTATTAAAAGTCTCCTCATCAGGTAAGTTTTAAACAGCAATAAAGAGTCTCCCTAAGAAGTCCTTAAATCAGAGGGAAAACTCACTTAAAAAAAACAGGCAAAACTTTTCAAGGAAAGAAATTATTTTTTGTACACTCCTCTTTCCCAAAAATCCCCTACCTGTTTCTGCCCGCAATACTCTCAGCAAAGGGTAAGGTAGTCTAATTCTGTAAAACCCTTATGAATCAAGTCGAGTAACATTTTCAGTGAAGACAGTTTGAATATCTCTGTGAATATTCAAGGGAAAAGGGATAGAGGTGGGAACAGATTAATTTGTGAATAGTTCCAGTATTAAATCAGTCTTTCAGGATTTTATATTCCCTTTAATAGTTCTTTTTATTATTGAATTATAAGGCTATAATATACACCAAGACATTGAACTCATTGAATTAAAGAAAAAGCACACCTTACCATGATCAAAAAAACCCAAAACAACAACACAAAAACCCCCAGAGGCTGTTCGAATTACCTGCTAAATTAAGAACATACTGCATTTAATATTCTCTTATTCTCTTTTCTTGAACTCAGAGTAACCAACACCCAGTTAATTTTTAGAAGATAAACCTGCAACCATAATAGTAGGCAAAAGTAAATACAGAGATGTATGTCTTCTGTTATGAGACTACTTGTTTTACAGCATAAATTCTTTAGCTTTTGTTCATTTTTTTCATATTATATTGTGGACCTGCCTTTGGATACCAATTGACAAGAAGTGACAATATCTTAATTTTGGGCATACATCTAAGTTCAGTTGCAGTCAATGATGCTTTAACTGGTGATGATCCCTAGTGATTAAAGTACTCCAGTGGCCAAATTCAATATAGAGAAATGTTTCTAATGATGAGCTAGACAGTTTCAGTATGGGCTTTTTTTTTTTTTTTTTTTTTTTTTTTTTTTACACAACACAAACATACTGTAGAAATGTGGGAAACGAACCTAAGGAAATAGTTCTCATTTAGGAGATGGCAAGCATTTTCAACAGTCCCTCTGATGTGTTTTGGATAAACACATGCCTGTCACAGAAATGCAGGAACACTATCTCTCTCTTCCATTCCCTACTGGCCTCCTTCCTTAGGCAGACAAAGGGATGTGCAGTAACTTTACCCAGCACAGCTCTGTACTCAGCTGTGTTACAAAGCCTGGCATGGAAGCCATACTCAAACCAAATCTACCTACAGCACAACTCAAAGGCCACATTTTGACCAAACTTGCAAATGGGAATCTTGATTTTCCTGGTTGTGATGTATAATGATCTCAACATTCATTATTCAAATGAACAAAGCTGAAAAAACCAAACACAGAGCTTAGGAGACAAAGGACTAAAATGAAGTACCCAGAAATCACTTTGAAATCTCTCATGTTTCCCTCTGGCCAAGAATCAAAATTAATCTTTATACACTTAGCACAGAGCCAGGTCTTGGGACTAAGTTGGCATAAAAAAGACGCTTACACCGAATTCCATGGCAAATCACAAACACTTAAAAGTAACTTGACAGACCATATCGACTACTCTGAAGTTAAGTACTCCTGCACCTGAGGTGCAGATACTGAATCCTGCTAGTTAGCGGTGCACTGAAGTTGATATCCTACTTTCTGAGAAGACTGTGTCTCATCCATAAAAGAACATTAGTATTTCCTCCAGTGAGTTAACAATGTTTAGCAGACCTGGTCTGGAAGTCTAATGTCAACAGATTCAAGTGGTCTCATTACTTTAACTGTGATGCTGAACTCTTGCAACAGCTACGGCCATCTAGTTGGACAATTAATATTACAAAATCAATACTCAAATACAGATGTTTTGTGCATTTGATATGCATGTAGGCTCATCCAAAGCAAAATGCGCTAGGAATAAAACTGGGGAAATTTCAGAAGGTGGACAAATTCACATTTTAGAATGCATTAAGAGAGCTTCCACAATTCTGAAGGCCTAAACTGAAAAGCTCTTTAACTGTATACTCTAGACAATATACGACTCATACAATGAACACTTTTCCTTTAACACACCATCTGATAAACAGCTGTACCGTGTGTCTCATATCTTCTGTGTTGCTTGATTTCTGCTTTTGCAGAAGTCAGTCTTTTTGAGGAATACAATCCAGCATGTAGTTTTAAATGATTTTTATTCCTTCTCCCACTGAATAACTGGGCATCCAAGATTTACAACAGCCTATGAAAAAATTATGCTGAATGGGCAATAGTTTTCCTGAAAGAGTGGTTCCAAAGTTCAGTAAATGAGAAAAACATTAACCCTGATATACAGGCTTTTCTTCAGAACACACCTTGAGCTTCAGTAAAAAAATCTGAATCCTAGAGAGAAAAGTTTTATATTAAGGCAGAACCAAATTTGATAGAAACTGCCTATCTTATGTCTGCAAAGCCATCTTTGTTGTATGATGAAAACGCCAGAGAGGGGGGGACTTGACTATACTGTCCTAACAGTTGAACAGGACTAATTCGTGACATCTTAAAACTTATTTTTTTTTTTTTTTTTTTACAACCTTTTTCTTACTTAGAGTGGTGGTGTATGGGATTTCAGCTTGCTGTGTGGCTTTGGACTACACCACACACTTGTGTGCTAGAGGCAGTCACAGCTACTTCCTCCTCCCCTTTTTAGGCAAGTCCTAGTCTGGGAATCTTATGTATCCTAGATGAGGGGCTAATAGAGCACATAATGTTTCTTTATGTGGTTCCAGTAAGCTCCATTACCACCATTTTGCTTTGATAATAGTAAGAATTATTTTGATAACTTGTGATAATAGTGATGTTTTGGGTACAGTTTTACAGTTAAGATTTGGCTGCATAACCCTGAAATGAGTTAGACTCTAAGTGACAACTGAATGGCTGTGTGAGAAACAAACATGTAGCTACAGCTTACTTATGCCTGGACCACTGCTAAAATGCTTTTTTGAAATATGGGACCTTATCTGGGATGAGATCCACTCCTATCCTACTAGCTAACATGGAAGTTTTAAGCAAGGAAATAAGACAAAAAAATTCTGTTCCCAGTTAACTGTGACGATCACTCAAGATGTATGGAGTTTGGACAATGAGCTATTCATGAGCAAGCAGTGCGTCCTTGTGGCCAAGAAAGCCAATGGTACCCTGGGGTGCATGAGGAAGGGTGTGGCCAGGAAGTGAGCAGTCCCCTTTACTCTGCACTGGTGATGCTGCATCTGCAGTGCTGTGTCCAGTTCTGGGCTCTCCAGTTCAAGACAAGGAACTACTGGGGAGGATCCAATGGGGGCCTACGAAAAAGATTAGGGGAGTGGACCACCTCTGTTACGAGGAAAGGCTGAGGGAGCTGGGCCTATTTAACCTGGAGAAGAGAAGACTGAGAGGAGACTTTATCAATGCTTACAAATCTCTTAAGGGTGGGTGTCAAGAGGATGGGGCCAGAACAATTTCAGTGATGCCCAGTGACAGAAGAAAAGGCAATGGGCATAAACTGAAACACAGAAAGTTCCAAGTGAATATGAGGAAAAATTTCTTTACTTCAAGGGTGACAGAACACTGGTATAAGCTGCCCAGAGAAGTTGCGAAATCTCCTTCTTTGCAGATACTCAAAACCTGCTTGGGTGTGATCCTGTGCAAGCTAGTGTAGGTGAATCTGCTTTGGCATGGGGGTTGGACTGGATCTCTACAGGTCCCTTCGAATCCCAACTGTTCTGTGATTCTGTGAATTTGGATTTGAAGACGTTTTTATCACTTGCAGCTTCCCCTGAAACTACTTCATCTTTTTAGATAGCAGATGCTCAGCCCTTCTGATATATGGCTGAAACATATGGCTGTGGATCTTCAAGTTAGGAAAGATATAAATAAAATATGCATGACTTGAAATAATATCATACAACACTATACACAGAGCTGTCTTAGCAAAAGTTCAAATTAGGATGGTTATATATTTATTGAGAAAAAGAGAATATTGTAATACTGTTGTGCCACAGGCAAAGAAAGAAGTGAGTTCAGTGTGGGGTGAAAATCCCTACCAAAACCTTGTTGTCTGCCTGATCCTAAAAGGACCTCAAAAGCTGTAAAACATTGGGTAGTGGTACATATTTCTTAAGAACTGTCAGCAGGGAACATGCCAAAAATCCCAGCTGTTCTATAAAAGTATTTATGAATTGCTTCATCAAAATAGTAATTTAGTCCATAGACTAGAAATGAAAAAATATCTTATTAAATCCAAACGTATACTAAGAAATAAAGGAAAAGCTATGATTTTTTTACTAAGGTAGATATTAATGCAAACAGTGCTTTAGACATAGCTGAATAATGTACTCAGATGTCATGGTCAATTAAAATCCTTTTCATTAGAACTAGCTTTGCAGCTGGCTATAGCATCTGTTGGCTAAGCCAACAGAAAGAGTCTGCAAGTTTGTTTCATCATCTTAGCACATAATGTAAAATATCTGTGATGCTAACAATTTTACAATTTTTTTCAATTCACAGCATAAATTTTTTTTAACAAGAATCAATTTAAATATCTGCCAAGAAACCCAAGAAAATGCCATGAAAAAAAGGGTTTAGATTATATATTAGCAAGAAAATCGTTACTGTCAGCATGGTGAGGTGCTGGAACAAGTTGTCCAGGGAAGTGCGGATGCCCCATCCCTGGAAGTGTTCAAGGCCAGGTTGGATGGGGCTTTGAGCACCCTCATCTGATGGAAGGTGTCCCTGCCCATGGCAGGAGGGTTGGAACTAGATGATCTTTAAGGTCCCTTCCAACTCAAACCATTCTATGATTCCATGAAATCATCACAGCTATGTTCCAGATAGTGAAAAAGTAACACAGACCTTTCCTTGAAAGAATGTATAGTGACCTCAATGCATTTTTAGCACTAGGAAAAAAGTAGCACTGTATTATTTTCTATTTTTGTAGCTAGACATAATTATAACATAGAAGTACAGAATACATTGGATTAATTGTTTTGGGCCATAAAGATCTTGGAAAACTGACTGCTTTTTTATTATTATTTTATCCTTGCATGATTGAGTTTGATTTGATTTGGAGGAAAGGAGAAAGAGAAGGTCTTTGCTCTGATTTTCAGTGTGACCAAGGTGAGAAATAAAGAGCATGCTGTTCCTGGAAAACAAGGTCAACGTATCTGCACCAGCAATTATGAGCAAGCACAGAACACTTGAATATTGGTTGTAGTTAGGTGAAAATTCTTGATTGTTATAAAATGAGAAGCAGGGTCACATTCATCTACTGCTTTTGCATTTGTTTTCTACCAATACAAACTCAGTCCAACAACGCCCTGAATATATTACAGCATATATGTATTTAGAGTTTAGAAAGAAGATTTCTTACTCTGGAAATAAGACTGCTGTCTCACAACATCTCTCACATTTGCAGACAACTGTCCAAAGGTTCATATACTTTTCCACTATAAGAAAAAAGGTATACATCTTCTCATATTCACAAAGAGAGAGATTAGGTATTTATAATATTTAAATTCTATCTGTTATTAGGAATAATAAAGAAATATATACTAATAGATGGAAATACTTAGAAATAAGTATATCCTAATGTAATTAAGTATAAAAATTCTTCAAATAACAGAATCATTTAGGCTGGAAAAGACCTTTAATATCATCCAGTCCAACTGTTAACCCACTACTAAACCGTTTCCCTAAGTGCCAAATCTATACAACTCCTAAATGCCTCTGGGGATGGTGACTCAACCATTCCCTGGGTAGGCTGTTCCCTGACTTGACAACACTTTCCATGGAGAGATTTTCCCTAATATCTGATCTAAACCTCCCCTGGCACAACTTGAGGCCATTTGCTCTTTCCCTATTGCTTGTTACTTGGGAGAAGGGACTGAACCCCACCTCACCACAACCTCCTTTCAGGTAGTTGTAGAGAGCTGAAATACTTACATAATTACATAACTTCTATTAATTAAAATTAATAGAAATAGTTTAGAAAATAACATAGAAAAAGCATCATAACAAAAAGTAAATAAACATTTTTGAGGTGGAGGAAAGAACACTGGTTTAGAAAGCTGTGTTTCTTCCCTTGAAGACTAACTTAATGAAACATTATCCTTTCATCTTTCACTGCTGTTGAATGTGGGTCAGTGGTAAACTGGGTTAGAATATAACTCTTTGTTTCCAACTTTATATTTTGGTTTATGATCTGAAATCCCCTTAAATGAAGCCTCAAGAGTAAGGTTTGCATATACTTTCAGTGACTTCTTTCTCTTTCCTACCCCTACTGGCTATTTGGTTGGTTCTTGACTACAGCATACTTGACTTATTTTTAAAGTCCGATCAAGAAATCAGAGCCTCCTAGAAAAAAATGTCATTTAGCTCTAAAAAATGCCTATCATATATTATATTTTGTTGCATATAGAAGTGTACTAGCAAATTTTTCTGGCCAGGGTACATTTTAAAAATGTAGAAGCAAATTCTATAGTGAAATGTGATGAGGTAAGTCCCTGTGGCACACGTAATGCTCAAATTGAGCATGTGGCCCAAGAAGACTCCAGATTGCATCCAGATTTGTAGCCATGTATCCTTTTTTGATTATGATTCAATGAATCTCACATCAACACTATTTCAGTAATAGCCAACATTGACAAAATGTGTCACTTCACAGAAAGTTCTGAAAACCCAGTTTCTATGAGAAAAATTTTTAAACCCCAGATTTTGCTATAGAGGAGGAATTGTATTTTGATCACAAAGGCCTAAAGCAAATATAAAGATTTTAAAATTTTGTTGCTCTGTTACCCATCTATAATTTGCAGAGTCCTGAAGGTAAAAAAAGCATCTCGGAAGTCAGTACATTACTTAGTAAAAAACCTTTCAGTTGCTTTCCTTGGCCTACTTCTCATGACCTCCAAAAATGTCAGCACTTAAAGAACCTACCTAATTTAAACAAAACTCAATGGAACAAGGTGATAAGAGTTATAAGGTTCCCTCTAATATACCTGAAGCATTGTATCTTTGTTCAAACACTCATTAACAAAGATCCAATAAAATAAGCATATTTAGATGACAGAAATCAAAGACACTTGTCTACTCAAACTTCTACCTGACAGTGCTTGTGTAAGGTTCTTTTTAAGTTTAAATAACTTGCATTTAAATAAATAACAACAACAACAACAAAATGACAAAATTCTTACAGTGCAATTTACAGCAGAAATTGAGATTGATCACTCTTATTCTAGCTGTCTTAAGTGTGGAGTAGAGATGCTAACAATGGGAACACAGCAAAAAAAGTTCAGATTCTTAGCCAATGTACACTTGTAAGATGAAGCTGTTATTCTACAATTAACAGATTTTTGAAAAACCAACCCAAAACATCAACTTAAAAATCTCGTTTATGAAGCTTTTTTAATGACTATTAAGATGACTATTTTTAAAGTGTTATTATTTTGGACTCCTCTTTGCACAGAATATCTAAGCATCCGGTCCCATTAAAAAATAGAAATACTTTAATCAGTATTTTATTTGTTCTTCTAATATATTTATTAATCTATAATAACTCTTCAGAGCACCTCATCAATTGCTTAGTAACATCTATTAACCTTATAATTTGAAATCAAAACTGAACAACTTCAGAAGGTACTATAAAATAAGTATGTCTTAGACAAACTTACAAACCATCTCCTCTCTGACTCAGCTTGATTGTTCAGATCTTATTTTAAGGTTATATGAGAGAGAGATAACAATTCTTCTTTCTTCTGTGAGTGTTGGTTTGCTTTAGTACTGATCCATGCTCAGACACATACATGAAGAAAAACATTAACTCACAAAGAATGCTACCTAAATCTGATTCCTGATTCTCACCTTTTTATTTCCCTACAGAAGCTTCAGCCATGACAGTGCTCAAGTTTCTGAAGCTGCGCTATTAGGCATTGTACTTGAATAAATAAATGCACCAATAGTCCAGAGTTCTTAAAGTGCCATCAAACTGTCCTAAAATTCAGTGCTGCTTATGAGAAATATCTAGCAGTATCCTCCTACATTCCTGCCACACCATAACTGTCAGTCTGTTCAAAGGGAAAGATGGCTGATTGGAAAATTGTTGAAAGAAATTGGTATGCACCTCGTGAGGCAGAGGGTGAAGAAAGTAGTCTTTTTTGAAGAGTATGACATCCTTATTACAGGAAGGGATGCAAGAGGGAGACTGCACACTTTAGTGCGTCAGCACAGTAAATATACACAAATATTAGTGTTATCAGAGTATTTAACCTTTTGCATACTAAGGGTCACTGCACTTTGTTTGCAGTGATGGTACTGCAGGACTCCAGGGTATAGCCTGTGTCTGAGGTGAAAGTGATTCTTCTACTATTCATATATGTGGGAAAAAAAATTGCTTCTGTTCAAACAATCAGGTTGGGAATAATTTAGGACAATAAGAATCACCGATTATTAAAAACCATTTATGTCTTCTTTCTCTAGTTTGCAGTACTTTACATTTCCCTATATAAGCATTCTTTATCAGACAGAACTGAGGTGCCAATAGCAACAGAAGATTTTCTGATCATGATGAATAGCTTGTTATCAATATTTTAGGAGGCTGCCAGAAGGACTAAGCTCTCTCCTAATGAACAGGTATCTCAGAATATGAGGTTCTATATAGATGAATATTTACACGTGGTGGAGAATTATCACCATCATTTAGAATAAGCACAGTAATATATGAATGGTAGAGTTTTTTCAAAGACTTTCTTACCAGCTTGTCCCCCTACCCTCTGGTAATACAGTTGAGAATGAATGATTTTAATTATAGTAATGGAATCTACAACTAATTACGAATTTTATAGACAATACACTGAAATCATACTACATTTTTAAAGACAGTGATATTCTGGACCAAAATGTTGAAGCTTAAGTTATTTACAAAATACAGAAACAAAAGTAGTGCTAGTTTCATACATTTCATAAAAGATACTTTCTTTTGACATTTTAGTTTAAAATTGCTTCTTAGTAAAATTTAAGAACAATTCCTATTATTTTGGGAACAGGAATATTTTTTGGAACTGTGTTAAGGTCACAGCACATTCTGACATCTAATACTTTTTAACAAGGAAAAACCTTTAAAACAAAACAGGAAGTCTCACACTCAAGCAAAGAAACATTTTTAAAAGTTTTTGCTCTTAATTTACAAACTCTACTCAGTGATAAGAAGACTAGATAAAAAAATGAGGACATTGAGCAAGCCTGCTGAACAGCTTTTAATTCTTCACGTAAACGACATGATGCAAACACTTGAAAAGCTACTTAATTTTAAGGAGAAAGACATCAAGCACAAAAGGTGTATGTAAATGTTACCATTGCCAAGTTTAGCAAAATGAGGACAGCATGCAAGTTTACATACAGTGAAGGATTTCACTGGCAGCAAGGACAGTTTCTAGGTGGGTTTAAATACCAGCACTGAAAGAAAGGAATTAAAAATTTTGCAAGTAAGGGAGAAGAAAGGGTCTTCCCTAATTTCATTCCACTCTTTCTAAGACTTCCCTTCTCTGGCCTTTTCAATCTCTCTTTGCTCCAAGATTGCTTCAAATCGGAGCAAAAGCAAAAGGAAAGCCTGTTTAATTAGCACACTGAGCACAGTGCCATCTTCCCCCACACAGGACAGGCAGGAAGAGGCTCTCACATCTTCCAGTGCCCGCTCTCAGTTGGCTCAGTCATTCGTGAAATGTTTGCCAGTCTCTCTCCTAGATGCTCTGAACAAATACCGCAGTGCTCTGGGGGAATATTCAATATGAATGGGGCAAAAGAACATGCAGAACAATTTCCAACACTTTCCTTGGGAAAGCATTTTATTTTATTTGTTTTCATTTGAAAACAGCAAGAGATCCTTCCACCAGAAAAATATTCCTGTTGCATGAATTTCATTAGCGTATCTAGGGAGCTCCAACTGGGTACCAAATGGTATGACTTACATTCATGTATATCTTTTCTGCCATATGTCAAAAGAGTTGGCTGTATCTTGCGAATATTATAGTTCTGGCTGATTCAGCACAGTGAACAATCGACAGCCAAACATTCAGAAATATGAGCTTAAGAAAGGGAATAAGGACTTCTATGTCAGTAATTTTTATTTGTAAAGGTAAAGAAAATCACTGGCTTATGGATATCAGATCAACTGAAGTTCCCATATAATTTTTTATTCACACAAATTAATAGAAATGCATCACTTATTGCAGAGAGATGCATAACTCCACAAACAAATGTGGGTGTTTATTTGCAGACCTAAAAATAATTTTTTAACTATTTTTCATGTGTTTAAGATTTAAATTTATTTTGCTAACAAAATAATAAAAAAAAAAAAGATAGGATTTATCTGTCTACAGCAGTGTCTTTAGTGTTTTCCCATGATAAAAATATTTCCATATTCCATATATAAATATCTGAGATCATTCTTTTTATAGTTCAGAGAAAGTGTAGCATTGCAAAACATATCCTAAGTATTTATAAAATGGACAAATGGCATGGAAAATAAAAATCCAAAACCTTGAGAGTGTCTACTGTGCCCAACATTTGGTAAGTCAGCATTTAGTACTTTACCTATGACAGCATTATAGGAAATATTTCTGAGAAAATAAAGATACAAAAGATGAACTATATGTCTCTACAAAATGATATCATATTAAATGTGAAATAGAAGAACAACCCAAAGAAGCAGCTTTGGGTTCAGTATCTAACATTACCAGAAAAGTGAAATTCCCATGAGGCAGTGCTCGTCACCATGGAAACCTTGCAAGGTAGCACAAAAGGGTTCATCTTTATTCAACACAGTTTTATAAAATCTATCATCCTAAATGTGACAGCATGTACTATCTTTTGGGTCTGCTGTGACACCACAATGCATATGAGTTATTAAATATAACCAGTGCCTCATTTATTACCAGTCAAAGACGTTACTCTTTAAATGCAAATGTTGAAAATTAAAATGACGGGTTTAAACAGTAAAGCTCCCCAACCTTAAATTACCATAGGGAGAGTAACAATATCATCTTTCCGACATTGTGTTTTAAACATACTTTTAAAATATTAATACTAAGATCTATGCTTATTTTTGACAACTGTGACATGACCTTTAGAAGTAAAAGTAATAAAAGCAGTATGACCACAGCCTTTTGAAATAAAACCCTATAATCTCAAAGCATAAAAACTCTACTAATATGTGATTACAAAGGGGATTACAATGCAACCTAGTGAGTGTATCTTTAACAATTCACAAGGCACTGCTTTTTACCACATAAATATAATTTATTATACTTAAAAGCTGCTTGAGAGCAATGTTACTTGGTGAAAGTGCATCAGGTGCTCCAGGTTAATTTGATTCAAGCTATTTTCTACAGAATGTCCAATTGTGACTGGCTCTGCCTATTGATCTCTTGCTAAGATCAATAATTTTTTCCATCTCTGTCAACCACACAGGGAGAAGAGAGAAAAAAAATGCTTATAATAGATGTCTTGCACAGAGGCTGC
>JAWWEU010000111.1:11457315-11485020 GCA_035583155.1 Acropternis orthonyx | reverse complement strand
TGAAATGTATAAATACAGAGAAAGATATTTTAAATGACGTTTAGGATGTCAGAACACACACAATTTCAGCTTAGTGAATGTAAAGAAAATCCAGAAGTAACCTTCTTCTCATGAAGTGGCACCATAAAACAAAAATTTTCTCCTCCCCCCATATTAGGGTATAAAGTTATGAACTCAGGTATGGACTCAGTAACAGAAATATACACCCTGGTGCAGTTTGGTTTCAAAGGTTTGGTTTGTATGTTAGTGTGACTAACAGTCATGTCTCTTAAGCAAACTTCTTTGTATGTCACCAATAAAATTCACATTCCTCAGAAATAACCGGCTAAAATAGAACTAAGGTTTTGAGAATAATTACACTAGGGAGGGCATAAGTGTACTTTTAAAATAAATATTGAATATAGTCTTGGTAAGGACAGAAGGTAAAGTCAGCATTATCCACAGAACCATCTTCTCATGTAAGTGCTTTTTGAATTCCAAGTGAATTAATAAGGGAGATAAAAATGAGAGAAATGCTATGCTATGTGTCATAAGGGCAAGACAGCACTTTTCCAGCTTTGCTACATCCTTTCACAGGACTGATGAGAGAAAAGGGACTATTAAGACAGGTTCGCCAGCTTTCTGGGACTTACCCCAGCAGGAAAGAAAGCCTTGCATCGCATACAGTTGGCAAATAGGCTCTCTGGCACCACTTCACATGACACTGCCACAAAGAAGAGCCTCCCTCAAGAAGTACTGTTTCCCATTAGTCCCTTGATGCAGTAATGGGACATTTGAAGTTACATAATTTGTCATGGGTGTGGCCCAAAATTTGACAACAGCTGAATTAGATCTAGCTCCTAGCAGAATTTATGAAACAGTAAAAGCTTTCATAAAATACACCCATTGGCTCTTTTGCCCTTTTCTTGCTTTCCAATTGCTCACATGAACATAGAGTCTTATAAATATGTGGCTAGAATCTCATTCTTCAAAGTGACTATGAGTAATGAGAAAAAATCATCAACAGAATCTAGAGAAAAATAATATAAAAAGTGTAAGTGCCATCCACAGCCTTCCAGCCTTTCAAAGATAACACCTTGAAAGCATTATTGCTGTTGACCTGACATACACAATGTCATGACCAAGATTTCATGTTGAAGCAGTTGTAAATTGGATAGCCAAGACCCATCCACATTAATCAAAATGCTGCTGCTCCCCTTCCAGAGCAAAATTGCATGGGGAATATGTAAATGTCAAACAACTTGGCTGTGGGTTGCAAGACCTAAAATATATTTTGTTATTCCTATACCTTAAGATAAAACAACCCATCCATCTAAATCACATATTTCTTCCTTGAAAAACTGTATGTCTTTAAAAACAAAGATACAAGTGGTTTGTATAAAGAGTAATAGTTAAAGGTTTATAATTTACAGCAACCAAAGCTGGAATAATGTTGAAAATCTGCTTAGCACATCTATGCTTTTCCTTGCATCATACAACAAAGGCATGTTTGATTGACTACAACTTTTTTTTCAGGAAGAACCTGATGAGTTACAGAAACAATTGTCAGATGATTCTGAGCAATTTTATCTTAACTGCAGCATATTCCCAGCTCTGAAAGCCACTTCTTCTCAGCATTGCTCATATTAAAACTGTATCTTAAATAATACAGTATTGTGTCTTCATCTGTGTTCTAGTTTTAATACACTAATTAATACTAACTGCTTACTATGTTTGATTAAGAAATTATTTATAATACTTGCTGAACTTGATAATGTCATAATATCATCTAATTTATTCTCTACTATAAATTTATGACATTCTATTTCTGTGACTGGGGTAGTTACTGCATGCTTGTGCAAACACTACATATTCCTATATATTTCACATATGAAAAAAAATAAGAGAGAATTTAGAAATCTTTAAAATATTTGTAAGACGTATGACTTTAAATAATGAAAAATAATAAGGCTCAACTGCCAAACTAATTCTAATCAATAAGAATTTTGCCATAGACTTCAGTGAGGTTGAGATATTGCCCTCACAGAGCTTAGCTAATAAACAAGATAACAGCCAAATTATTGATTTAAATTAGAATTAAGATTTTTCCATAAAGCTCAGAGAAAAAAAAGATGTCAATATATTTAAAGTTTTGCTGTGTCTGAATAATCTAATTTTAAATTGATTAATTTGATTAAAAGCTGCAAAAAGGAGTCTATATGCTATTCAATCTACTGCTTTATCACACTGATGATAATATATCAGTTTATTATAAACATTTAACCCTCCTACACTTTCCTATATTATACCACAGCAAAAGTATATTTTAATGACATAACTGCCATAGCCCAAAGTGTTAAGTCTTCCATTAAATCCCGAAGTTAAAAACATTCCTTCAGCAGCTATTGAATATTTCAAGGCATAGACTGAAGGATGTATACTTCAGAATGCACTGTATAAGACATAGATCATGGCAAAGCAATACTGCAAGTGGGAGAAAAGCAATATTACATCAATAGTACTATTTACTGTATTGATGACCATTTTCATTACTATCACTCTGAACAGAAAACAAATTTCTACCATATCAGCCTGTCAATAATATCTGTAGACTGCATGCAGGTGAGCAGGTGGAGCCTTTTTCCATTTTCCTATGACTATTTCAATTATAAGAGCAGCACTCTCAATTTACTGCATAAGCAAATTAGTACCTGGTTTCATGACAGAATATTGGCTTTTCTAGAGTTATATACAATACCTTTACAATAAATAACACCACAGTCTTCCCCTGTCTACTCCCTTACAAACTTAGAGCAATTAGTTGGTGTTGAGGGATGGACTGTGAAAAATGTTTTCACTGTCAAGAAACCAGGGTTTGCATATCTGTGCCACAACAACTCATCCAACTCAGAATTCACTGCAGATGTAGCACTATTGCTCTTCAGCAACTTCTGTCTATTGAGGACTTCTTCTTAGCAGAAAGATGCCTTTTGAAATTAGTGGTTGACACTTGACAGCCTCTTTTGTCCCTTGACACAATGGATTTACTGCCTGATGTATCTTTGCCTACATTTCTAGCCCCACCTTCCTGGTATCAGCCTCACTCCACTTGACATGTGGCTTGGATATAAGGTATCAATTGTGTGTCCTTCACTCCGAAGAAAACACAGAGCAGTAGAACTTCAACATAAGATTCAAAAGAAGCAAAATTGTAAAAAAAAAAATATTGATTTTGCCATCTCTGTCTTTATTTTGATATATGAAACCCAGTGAAAACCATGCAGGTGTATGTGCATTCCTTCCTTATGACAACTGAAAACTAGATGACATAATTTGATAATGAGGTGGATTTGTCATACAAAAAAAGTGGTTATTAGCTGACATTTGATCATATAATTCATATGCAGACTCCCAACAAATTTGTAAGGCATTTTCCCTCAATCCAGACTTCTATACTAATAATGGTTTTCCTAAGGAAATTTTTACATCATTGCAAGTTGATCTGCAATTCTAGAAACTCACCACCTTCCATTTGCAGAAAGCTGTACTTGATAGTGAAAAGAGAGCCTTGGACTTTTCATTGCAGGATGGTATGCCAAACTCAATGCATTGCATAGCACCTCATTCAGTATACCTCAATTTTCATGCTTTCATTGACTTTTATAACAGCAGATGAATTCTGAACTTCTCAGTGATTTTATGCCTCACATATTCTAGGCTGATCAAATCCTTAAATCTTTTCTGAGTGTGTCTCAGTAGCAATAAAAGATTTGTGTATGTGGGATTACACCATCCCTCTGGTGATTCTGTTGTTTGTGCTGGATCAAACTGTTCCATGACATTGACCTGCTTAAGAAAGGCTCCATGCTACAGCTCAGCACTATTCCTAGCTTTAGTACATATGGTTTGCAACATATCACTGTAATCTTCACCTGTCTAGACCTTCTTTCCCGAGGAGTGTCTAGGCAAGAAAAGAGAGGTCAAAAGTCTAGTAAATATCTTGTCCACTATTTAGACTAATCAAATGGTAATATATCTCACATTTTAATGAGTTGCTTAAATCAGGTAAACAGTCTATAACTGTCATTGAAATTAAAGACACACATTTTTAAGCTACTTTGAAATAAAATGTTCTAAGATAATTGAATTTGAAGAGAGCAAACAAAAGCTACAAAAAATGCCACAGGGCTATGGCCATGGGTGTGCCTTCTTAACACTGTCATGTTGGTATGCCAATTTTGAGAGGTGCACAAATTCACAACTTAGATTTTGACAAGCATTGTATAGATCTCACAACGTTTCCTCATCCAGTTCTTCACAGTTTTCACTTCTTCGCAGAGTTCCTAGTACTAAAATTCCCAAAGGCATTTAATATTTCTCCATGTCCTGCAGAACAAAACTGTTTGCTAAGCCAAGGGTTGTGAGTTCTGGTGGGCAGGATCTTTCTAGCCCTTTGGTTAGATCTCTGTTAACACCGCAAGTCTTCGGTTCCCCTTGTAGAGCTGGCCTTCAATATGAAAGGGGTTTTATTCTGTAAAATCAATGGTAAGAAAGATTGACTGCCTCTGGATGTATTATTCAATTTGAAGTATCTGAAAAATGTTGTTGAAAATCACCTCTATTTGCCAAAAAGCTGACAAGCTATTTGCACAAAACCACGGAAAGAATTCTGGGAGATGTCAATAATGAACAGGATGAATATTCTCCAGTGTGATAACTAAAGGGAGTTTGCTGATAAATTTTAAATGCATTCAGCATTCTCTAGAGTCACTTTATATAGATATTGCTCCTAGATTTACGAAAAAAGTAGTTCTGAAAATGTGCTAGTTTTTGTTTCAGATTATTTGATATTTTAATGCATGTAAGTAATGTTTGAGTGTATGTATGTTATTTCCTCATTAAATTTTACACTTAAAAAGTAGTGAGGGTTGGTTACATTTATTTTTTCCATGTTTAGATATAAAAAATCAACATATTTCTTTTGGAGAAATATAAATGTTTGGGCATCATATTCAAACACATTATTATATAATAACATATACTCTACCTATTCCCTTCTTTTCATTTTCATTTCTTTTCTATTTCATATTAGATTTGAAGCATTTGTGTTTCAAGGTCTTTTAAATTATAATAATGTAGTTTTGGAATAAGCATCCAGAAGTACTATTAGCACATGTAAGAGTTCGGTATCTTCATACTTTTAAAAAGCTATCACTCAGTGCTTATGTTTTGGAGAATCAGTGGCTATTTGATCTATTTATTTAAGGCTAAGATATATAAAACATAAAAATTTTGGTGGAAACGGACAGAAGCTCTATTTACATGTCAGTGGTAAATAAGGTATGACATAAAACTTGTTTTGACTGTTTCAACTTGCTGATTTTAGAGGCAAAATTCTTTCTGCTGTTTTATGCATTCTTTTGCTTATTTCTTCCTTCTTCTGCCACCACTATCAACTCTTTAGAGCATTCTGCCAAGTGAGAGCACTCTGATACTTAGTTTTGCCCATGGGCCTAATCTGGTTAGGCAAATATTACAGATGTCTGCTTAAGACCTAGAGGTCTTCGGTTTTATTCATCAGCCTTCCTCTGGATATAGATCTACTTCACAACATCCTTCTTCTCAAACGGTCTGAAAGCACATATGCTACAGTACATACAGCTCTTTTTAATTTGCTGTATTTGAAAAGATTCTTTGCTGATATACAGGGCATGATCAAACCAAGTCTATAGTCTAAATATTTAATATTACTTTCAGATATATGAGTTAAAATAGAGTAACGAAGGGAGGAGAACGGTTGAAGGAAGCCTTTCTCTCTCAAAAAATGTTGTCATGAACTTAATATAAGTAATTTTGTTGTCAAATCAATTATGAAAATTGAAGATATGAAAGTGTTGGAGTTGAAATGCCTTTGACAAAAATATAGCATTGTTGAATTCTGATCACAGCAAAAGTGACAGAAATGCATAAGCAGGGTTCATCTTTTTAAAGACTAAATGAACAACTAGATAGTTTGCATGAGGCACATCTTCCAGGTCTCTCAGGCACTTTTTTCTACACTCTTAAGGCAAGCAAATGCCTTGTTGTGTTGAAGGATTGCCAGGTCTGAGTTTTGCACTTCTGACTTGTGATCCACTCCTACATCAATGGCTCTTTTGCCTTCCAGTTCTTCTAAGCTTCTGTTCCCTTTCCTGACCCTTACAATATAAATAACAAAGTGTATGGATGGTTGGACCTACTGAGTATTGGAACAGTTGGTCCTAGGAGAAAACACTTTGCAGGAAATAGCTATGGTATTTTAAAAATTTGGAAGCAGTTACCTTACCTTTGTCCTAGCAACGGGAAGACACAGTCAGTAGGAGAAAAGAATGGAATAATAAAATCTTTTATGCCTATATTTCTATGGCTCTTCAGAGCCTTCCTGTCTTCTTCAAGACTTCACAGATACAGGTAGTTTTCAAATTCGACTAGGAACAGATTTAAATGTAAAGACAACTGAAATTTCCCCATGTAGTTTTCTACTTAATGCCTTAGCTTTTCAGGGGAAAGTTTTGAATACAATAACCCAGAACAAGCTGCTCTTACTACCTTGTGCCATAAGTCATTTTCCTCCCATGCTGCAGGCATCTCAGAGGTGCTACAACTATTTAATTAGCGAAGTGCTTCATAAAAGAAAGATAAATGTTCACACTATAAGGAAAAACACTGTCTTTCAGGAAACAAGGAGAACAAGAGATGTATGAAGTTTCAGTAAAGTTCCACTCAGCTTTACTCACCCTTTTCATATTCTCTGAGTTTTTCACTTAGCTTAAGAAAAAATCCTTTCTTTCAGTGCATATTCACACCACTGCCTTCATCATAGGAAAACAGAAAACCTTCAGTGCACAATAATTAAGTGTTCCTGTAATCCAATTAGTATTTCATTGGTCTCCACACAGGCAGTGGCTTTTTTCTTAGACCACAGAAACCCTGTTCATTACTCAATTTAAAAAAAAAAAACAAAAAACAAACCCCACAAATTAAACAAGGCAGAAGGAAAGGCAGCCCAATCACAACTTGCATAACTTCTAAAAAAAGCTCAAATACACAAAGAAATAATGCTAATTTAGGTAACAATACACACCTATCAACAACGTTCAAAGTTTCTCTTATTTCTTTCTTGCTCTGTGTTCCTGTTGACAAATTTCTCTTTCCAAACCATCCTGATTGGTACTAATGTCTGCTTGACTTTGTTCTTAGTGCCTACTTACAGACAAAACCACTACAAATAAGCTCAAACACTGAAGCAATCAGAGGCGTTCCATGTAGCATTACTAAAAAGAAATTAATCTAGCTTTTAAATCAAAGATATAGCAATTCTGGAGTACCAGAAAGTTATTTTTTTCAAATAACATGCCTGAGCATGTCAACAATCATAAGCACACTTCTCTGACACCCAAATACCTGCTGAAACTTTCAGTAGATGTACTAAGGGCAAAATAGTCATTGAGCACCATATTATGAGGTATAGAAAATTCATGCTTTAACTGTCAGTCAGGTTTTTCTTAGTCCTTCAACACAATTACAGATATTGTGCAACCATGAATGTATCAAGGCTTCATCAGTTCTCCTGCTAAACAATGTCTCTTGAAAAACAGACATAACACAAGATAAAATAAATATAAAATATGTTGTAAATATAAAGGAAAACAGATTGTGTGGTGCTTTTCTCCCAAGTACTCATTTCTGTGAATTTGAATATTATAGTCTAACAAAAATTCTACAAAATGATCTAATTATTACTGCTGGAGGCTTTGGGGTTGTTTTTTTGGGGGGGCTTTGTTTTGTTTTGGTTTTTGCTGTCAATTACTCTGTATCAGTCTTCAAAAACATGATAGCATTCTTGTAGTGACATTTCAATATGCCCTATTCTAAAACACTTCTAATAAATTAATTATCTGAAAATATCAGATGCTGCCACTTCTGAGGGATGACACTGAGCCCAAGCAGAAAGCCTCTGAAGTCCCCACGCTCACCGTACAGCAACGCAGGAGGAACCACAGGCATGTGTTTGAAGCCTGTTCCTCTGTGCAGCACCAGTACTGTTTGAACACAATCCAAAGACACAGAAAAATACCACTCAGCTTTTCCTTATACGAGCAGTCCAAATGTCCAGGTTCCCACTTTTCTGTGGCTTTTTCCCACAGACGAAGTTCACTGATATACCTTGTTTACTACAAATAGAGATGCTTCCTTATTATGTATTGAGTAATTAAGGGATAAAATAATGAGTAAAAATTTAGCAGAGGCTTTTTTTCCCCATCCAAGTGAATGTGCTAATGTATTCTCCCAGTGATACATATTCAGTTGCTTGTACATATATTTTACCCATTTTATTAATAAATTATCAAATGATAACAAGATGTTAATAAGCCAGTCTGTTTGTCTACATATTGTGTAACTGTACATCAGTAATGAGGCATAGAACATACATCTCAAAAATTCACTTTCCTCCTTCTTTCTGATATTCAACATGTATTATGAGGGAAAAATTTGAAATTCTTTTAAACTAGAAATATTCTCTCTTCATTCAATTAAATAACTCCTTCATTTTTTTCATATGTTCTGGGAGAAACTACACACTCCCATTTGTCTTCTTGAATTTAGCAAATAACAGGATCTTTTCCTGGCTACAGTAAAACTGAAGATTAAGAAAGTATTTGAAGTCTTCATGAATAAAGACAATTCTGATGTAGAATAGTAAGTTCTTCAGTAAAGTAGCCTATAATTCCATCCTCTCCTTTTGTGTGAGCATATTGCAACTAAAGAAGATTACTTAACTCACAGTGAATATATATTCGAATGGTGAGGTTCAAAGAGAAACTAAATATTAGAGCACTGAGTTCAGTCTTCAAATTAAAACTCTGGGTCTTATGAGTTTGAATCTTTCTTCTCACTAATTCAGAGCACTCTTATGGGACTGTGTTAGCCTCTAGTTTATAGCACTTCCTAGATTAAATCACAGTTCTACTCCTCATGTAATTTGTTAGCTTTGTATAAGCATTTTTCACTGTATCAAAGAGCAAAAATGAACAGGTCCAGTGTTGCTGAACAAAAAATTCACAATGTTTTCCCCAGGGTTTATCTGGTGTACCAGTCATTCTATAACACAGTAAGCTCATTTCTTCCATTACAGCTGAAAGATCCCCATACCCTGTTGTAAATCTGTTATAAGAATCTGTGTAAAATAAAAATACTGAATGGCATAACATTCTTGAAAATGAGATTAACTGTAGTTTTCAATTTAAAGTATTCAAAATACATAGCCACAGCGATGTGTTGGAGTTTGAGAAAGATTAATCTCCTTTTAATTCACACTGCCATACATGGTTGAGGCTTTTCCATGAAGGTGTTTCAGCTTTCATGTTACATTCTCACTTAAGGGAATGCTTTGAATGGTTTTTCCAATTAGTCTGTTAGGGTTTGACTTGCTATTTTGGGTGACACATTGATACATGATCCCACCTACACAAGAAATATGATAAAAGTATTATGAATAAAGTAAAACTGGTGTGGCCCTTTTTACATCTGTCAATTTTATTACATCTTACCACAGTAATTTCTCTGTTCTGTGTGATTCATAGGCTTCAAGGCCAAAAAGGTTGTTTTTGATTATCTAGTCTTATTTCCTGCATAATACAAATTACAGGTTGTCAGCTAGTACATGGGAGACCTCCTCTTTAAGCAGTTTAATGGATAAGAACCTAGGAAATGTATTTTTAGACTTTTTGAAGCCTGCTGTTCTGACTTGGGTCTCCAGAGTATTCCAACTAGGTAGAGAAGTATAGGCGCATTCTTGTGTCCCAAGGTGGATAATTAGCATGATCTAGATATATGTACATTTCTGAGAGTTATATGTACTTATTAAAAGGTATAGGGCTGATATACAGATCTTTTAGGTGTTTTGAAAAGGAAAATATTAATTAGACTTACGGTTTACTTTTAAAACTCAATAAATGCAGAATTTTCAAAAACCTGTTTCTTTAACAAGCCTATTAATTTCGGGGACAACTGAAATGGACAGTCCTGTTAGCAAGGTTTAACTCTCCTATCTATTTTAGAACACTGGATAAATATCAAACACATATGTTTTCCTGGAAGAGAGACTAAATGACACATAATAGTTATTTATGAATGCAGACATATTAGTAATTTTTATTACATGTTTGTCATTATGTAAAACTTGAGATAGAGACATTCCTGAGAGGTGAACTCATGAAGTACAGCAGATTTTATTTATCTGTGTATGTGTCTATGTCCTGAATGCAGCTACATGTATGTATGCTAAAAACCTATCTGTTAATAAAAATTGTTGAGGAGTTTGTCCTTTAGAATTGTGAATGACTTACTGTGTTTTACTCCATGTACTCAGTGCTTCCCAATATTTTCAACAGAGATACAGGAATTTATCCTCTTTACAGTAGTCTGAACTGCTCTGAGGAAGTATGTAGTGGTAGACTAACAGTGGGACTCAGGTGGTTTTATGTAATGTTCAGAATATAGATTTGCCATAGGTATTCTCCTGCCTCATATAGGATGTATGGATATGTGTGAATATAACAGTTCTATACAGATAAATAGTTGCAGAATCATATAAAATTACCGATTTCCATGTTGACTTCTGTTGCTCCAATCTTGCACATAGATACTTTTGTATGATTCTTTTCTGAAGTATAAATTTTCTTGCAATATTGTAATCTAGTTACAGTCATGGACAGAATTCTTATTTGAATAGTTCACTGCAGAGAAGTATAGAGATAAAAAATCTGCTAAGGACATTTAAAAAATCAGTTCAAAGACACAGCTGCATTTTCATGTGTTTGAAGGCGCATAATGATGCACCAAGATGTAAGCACCTTGAGGAATGCCTGCAAAATTCATAGTTTGAACAAGCATTCAGGTGAAATGAGAGCACCAGTTCAGTACTTGTACCACAACAGTCTGAGGGTGTTCAGGTATATGAAGATTAAACTAAGAGAACATTTTGAAATCTCACATCATCTTTGTGATGATGCAAACATATACTAGTGTTACAGTTCAATAGAACTACACCCAAGTGACTCTTCTAAAATTGAAAACTACAAAACAACTAGCCAGTAGTTGCAGTTAATACAAATAATATTAAATATCCACTTAAATAAGCATCCATTCATAGTGCAAATACCGTTGTCAAAGAGGCATTTGGCTTTAAAACTAATTTATGCTTTGTTTTGCACAGGTTCAATAGTAAAATCACAACTTGAAGTAACTTACATGTACGCAAACATAGCTTTCCATGCTGACTTGCCTGTAAATGAGCTTGGTGGGGGTTTTTGAAGATTTCTTATGGACTTGTGCAAACACTACATGCAGTACCTTGTAAGACCAATGTTTAAGCAGAGTCATTAGCTAAGAAAATCAAAAGACCAGCTTGTATTATCAGCAAAATGTCTGTAGTGTCCTTTTTCTGAGATCGAAAATACTTATCTGGCACCGTTTTGATATAAACCAAGTTCTTCCTAATAAAGATAATCAGGTTCAATGAAGCAGAAAATCAGGTAAATTATTTCTGACTTTTAGTCCTAGAGAGAGATGTTACTGTTGATTGGGAGTTGGGTAAAATAAGTACCAATGCAGTGGAATCTCTCAGAGTTCTCAACTAAAAATTATGCTTCAGAAACAGAATATTAATGGTCACAGGAAGATATTTTGCTCCTTTCCTTTGGGTGGATACTTCAGAGAATGGGAAAACCATGGCTCATGATATGGAATTCAGGACAGACCTCTTAACTAAGGGTAACTCCAGTGGAAAATTTACAAACTTACACTCACTTACTGCTGAATTTTGCTTTCCAGGCAGACTTGCCTCTGTCTGAAGAATATGCAAAGGCACATAAAAGGAATTAGACCCAGCTGCTTTTATTTTCTCTCACCCCCAATACAGAGAAATTACTCAAGTCAATACTGTGATTCCAACAGTGCCAGATGTGGCCTACCAGTTTCTCTGGTAGCTTCTTGTTACTCAAGATAGTTTCTACACATCTTTATTACTTGCCAGCGAATTAGTCTAGATAATTTCTTTTCTTTGAAGAACAAATGTCTACTTTAAGCAGGCAACAAAATGTACCAGAATCTCTAAGACATATTAGCAAATTATAAAAACAGACTTTAAATGAAATGCTGTGCTGATCAGAAAATTACTGTAAGTGGGTGCCAACAGAAAAAAACTCTGAATATAGCTTTGATGGGGATAAAAAGGACTCCTTTCACTAGAACAAATTGATTCAATACAGAGATTCAGCTACTTTTGTTTCCTTCCAAGTCTGGAAAAAATATATCTGGATAACAGGTTGGTATCTATGGAAACTGTTAAAAGAATGATGAAGGCAGAACTTCATAGCGAAGTCCATGTTCCATGGTCCATACACATTTCCTATGAACATCCTGTCCTTTGTGCTCCTAAATTTTCCAATTCATTTCACATTTTTACTGTTCTACTGATATTAACTGCTCTAGGTGGACCCTGAAGTAAAGACAGAAAGTCACCTCCAAGCAATTAAGAACATTAGGGTTATAGAAGGCCTTGAATATCAAGAAAAAAAGACATATTATTAGTACAAGTGCAAATTATATTTTTTAATTTAAAGAAGACTGGATAATACAAATTTCTGTTGTTTCTAAGTAGCTTGGCATATTATTACATACTATTATAATAGCTTAAAAATTTTGTATGCAGCATTTTTATTTCTACTAGAACAATCAATTTTGACCAGACTATTTAAATATTTTTTTGATTCTTTTGCAGGGAGTCACTCTTGGTAGAGAAATATCCCTGCAATGTGCATTTAGAGAGCATAGTCCACATCTTCAGTTATACCAGTACAATTTTTAAGTGTTTTTCTTAAGAGTTCTTCACTTTCTTAAAATTTAATTTCTTTAGAAATGGTGATAGTTTGTTCTGGAATTTAGTATGCCTGCATGTAGACAAATCATAGAGCTGTTTGAAAATATACATCCCTAGGATTCTAATTTCTTTCCATTTTGCTGGTGAAAGTCCTTTGAGCATGACTGATTGGATTAATGTTAAAATTAGTTGAGACTTCTAAGTGAGATGTACAAAAACTTCCAATTACTTTAGATTTTCACTCAAATAATAGAAAGTAGAGACTGTTGGGCTCACTTGTTTAGTTGCTCTTGTAGATTTCAAGGACTGAATTTTAGCCTAGGAAAATCTTAGCTGTAGTGCAATCTTATAGTGAAGCTGAAACCTTCAGTGTCACTCTACCAATGTATTTGGTTCATGGGAAGGTTCCAGGATATTCTACAGAATATCCAAGGAATATACCTCTCTCAAATATCTGTTTCACTGGAAATGCCTATGAAATGTGAATAAAAGTCTCATAGAATTTCATTGCGCAAAAAAGATTCAGATCCCTGCAGCTTTAACTTCTCATTTGCTACATACATTTATATATACACTAAAAGAAAAGTTTGTTTTAAGGAAGAAATGTCTAATTTTCCTATTTCTTTACTGCTTATCTGCTGATTTTTTCTTTACCTCTTCAGAGTGACAGCTTAACTGTTTTCCATCCTCTATAAATCCCCTCATACTTTTTGGCCTGAAATACATATCCTTCATATTGAAAGAGATTTAATATTATTTTAAAAGGTTTTCTGTCAGCATACCCATCTTCCAGATAAATCTGTGCTCAAAGTGGAGCCTTGTGTTGAGGAAGGCAAAATCTTCGATTTGTACTATCTTATACTATAATGTTTTCTGGACTCAGAAGAAATCTACACTTTTGCAAATATAACATTTTTTTACATTAAATCCCTGGTAGTGACACATTTATTTTCTTTCCTCTGAATCCATAGGAGATCTATGACATATATACATATGTATATATGATACATGATAATTTTGAGTGATGTCAGAATTATTCAGAATATGGTAAATGCTTTATTTTGGTGGTGGAAAGGCACTAGAACTCATGGTGTGGATTGGACATGTGGAACATGTGGTGACTTTATTTTAAAAATAAATGTGTTCCCCTTTCTTCAAAAAGTTTTCTTGATATTTGTGGCAGGTCCATACCATTTTTTTTTTCATACTGCTGATCAGGAATCAGCCATCTCAGATATAATTTTAGGTATGTGTGCCTAAAGACAGAATTTGCATTTCTGTTCCTGATGTTGACTGATTTCTTCTGAGCCATGCACTTCAGAGAGAAGACCACTTCATGTTCTGCTGCATTTTTTCTCTTTAAGGACCATTAATTAATCACATTTCAACAGAAAGTTGACTCTGCATCTTCAAATGACATATTCCAGTGTTGCTAGATATCACCTCCTGAAGTGCAAGGAAATTACTTGCTTCATTGCATCACAACAAACACTTAATGTATGGTTCATTATGATACTCAACAAAAATTTTAACATATTTACCGTAAAAATATAAGGATAATATAAATATTTATTGGAACATATATGTGTAGGCATAGGGGCACGGGTTACAAGAAAACTTAATTGTAATATTTTTGGTGAACAGTAGACTCTATTTAGCTATATTTATGAGATTCTTTAGGAAGAAAAGTAATTACAGAACAGATATGATGTGTAGCTACTGCTCTTTGGAGTACTTTGAGGAACTTTAAATATAAAGTTTATTAATTTATTTAGAAATTTAACTCTCATTAAAAATCATGTCAATTTTATAGAGAATAATTATACAAGACTTTCAGGATGTTTGGGACCTGTTAAATTGAGGATACATTTTTAAACATTATTCATTTGTTCTTTTTTATCATGAGAAGCACCTATGAGATTGAGCAGGGAAGTGCCAGTTATCCATTCTTCTGCTGTAATGTCACTTGGAAACAATTTCAGTTACACAACGTTGGCAACCCCATTCTGTGTAAAACTCCTACATTAACTCACTTCAATTCTAGCAGTGAGTCTTTCACATAAGCTGCTATCACCTAGGATATATAACTATGTGAAGAAGTACAGAGAGTCAAGAATGTCATCCATCCATGTTTTGCACTTGCCAAGCAAAAGCCAGCTACAGTTGAGAAGGCATGTAACTGAATCCATGTCAGCAGGGTACTGAGCCAAAAATAATAAGCTGTGATAGAGCTCAGAGTGGTACCAAAGCATCTGAACAGCTTCTGGACTGTTGGTGGCACAGGTCAAAGAAGGCTACAGGATGAATGTCTGTCAGACCCACTTGGAAGCAGCACACACAAAAGCAGATGAGGATAGGATAAGCTTTTCAACAATCCATGGAGGAACAGAGAGTGCAAAAGTCCAAGACAATTTCTCTTTGAAAAGAGAAAAAATGAAAGTAATCACAATAAGATATACTTGTGGTTGCAGTAAGGTTGATTACACATAGTTTGATGTTAGGAAAGGTTACTGGCACAACGTGATGTTTGTGTTGCATGACATGATCATTACATGATGACTTAGCTACAACATATCATTTAAATTTATTTAAATTGCTTTTATTCTTCAGCGCCCTATTTTTCTGGTTGTCAAATGCCAAATGAAATGTGTGACTGAGAATTAACAAGTTAGTGGTGTCTCTTTGGTGTTACAGATATTGTACAACAGCTCTTGCAATACAAAACTTGCCCTCCTTTGGCAAGAAGTTGACACGTATAAATTGCCATTCTAAAGTCTTTCTTCAGCACTTATACACAGTATACAAAATACCAGCACATCAAAAGCTTGTAATCTACTACAATAAATTGCAGTTGTACTATCAATCTTTTGCTAGAAACACATTGTTCATCTGGCTAACATTTAATAGTTTGTTATGAACCTGAGTGACTCATGTATGACTTAAAGCTGCACATAATCTCCAAAGTAATAGAACAGGAGTATGAACATAGTATTTAGGTACAGAATGAGTAATATATGTAGTCAAAAGTAGACTATTTACATAGAAATAAACTATAGATAAAAATATATATAGGCTTAAGAGAACTGCAGTATAAAAAAGGAAGTAATACATGTCACTACATTATAGTTTCTGAATTATAAATGCCTTTCATTGCTCATTAAAGAAATATGAAAAGGAGGAAATGGGGTTTCTAAAAAGAAAAAAGGACATTAGTTGCCATGTAAATTTAGTTGTATTACTATTCATTACAAAATAAATCTGCATGCCTTTGACCGGCAAGGCCTATAGGTTAGAAATGGTAGTTTTATTAGACCACCTCCAATAGCTGGAGAAAACAGACAAAATTTCTTTGGGCAAAAATTTGTTGTGAACAAACAAACCCATTTCCATGGCTATTATCAGCAGAAGATTCCAGATTTGCTTTGAATTCAAACAATTGCTCTGAGCAGCATATTCAAGTGATCTAATAAAAACATGAACCCCATTTACAAACCTTATCTTGCCTATATCTTTTCACCACCACAGCTAGGACAACTGTATTGCTAAAGTTGCATACAAGTAGGTGATTTCCAGGGGACAAAAAAAGGAATTCCTAAGTATTTTTGAACATATATGATGCTTACTAGAAAATAAATGAATGCCAGTATAACTAAAACACTGCAGCTCTTCCTAGAATTAGGCATAGCATCTACAAGGAGTAATGGATCAGGAAACAATTTTGTGTAGCTCTAAAGTTATGAGACAAGCTTCTACATGGGATCTTGGCTTTATGTTATATCCTCATTTGTGTCAGCTGGATTTACACATAGATCAGGTTATATGGCCTGAAGTACTGACAGATGTCTCAGCACTATGACAGCTTCTGAGCTTTGTTGCTGCCTTTCTCTAAGGGACAATGACAGCTTTGTTAATTTTGATAAAGCTTCAATAAAAACTTTGTGAAGAGATTATCCAGAGTATCCCAATTCGTATTTAGAACTAAATAACAAAAAGCAGGTGCTTCCAGTGAGATGGTACTGGATTTTGCATTGCTTGCCCAGTTGGAAAGGCTGTCTCATCTCTCCTTCCTCTGTCAACACCAGGTCCCTGTCTTATTAACATCCTGCCCTAATTTGGGAGATACAATGATTTTTTTTTTCCTTTTCCAGTATCCTAGGGAATATTTTTACAGTTAAAGGAGATGGTGATACTCCAGCCATTTATACTCTTCAGGACAAATTAAATAGAAAAGCTTCTTAAAAATGTTTTATTGCTTACATTTCCAAAATAATTCAAGATATAATCACTCAGAATTTTGCAATTTTTACTGACCTTCCCTGTCTCTCAAGGAATGGAACTTATAACTTTTTTGTCCCTTCATTTCCTTCCATCTCTCCCCTAATTTGTTATATTGTCATGTGTTACAAATGAGTGTTATCGCAACTGTTTCAAGGTCACATGTTTTAGTAGCTGATAATTGTGTAGTTTCAGGATAGTCAACAAAATGAGGCCAGTTTTCACTGGTTGAGGATATGGTTCAATATCAAAGGATATTGTTCAATATTGAGGGATATTTTCTGTTACAAGCAACTGGCATTTGTATACATATAAACCCTTTTCATCCATTTGAACAGATACACACCACTAGATTTTCAGAAGAAGTATTTTGATTATCAAAATCTAGGAATATTTATTTTTATATTCACTGGATGAATCTAATAAAAATAAAATCTAAAAAGAAAAATGTGGTCGTGATTAGATGACTAGTGACTGGTGTTTAAACTATGTCACATGGCACATCATTAAACAATAAATGTAGCCAATATATACAAAGTCATTTTTTGGTGAATATAGTTGTCAAACCTTAAAAAATAAAAATATAAATTTCTAACACAATACCTGCAAAGTTTTTGTTTTGGTAAAAATCTGCTCTCCAGATAAACTACTAGTCATATTATATATTTACAATATCTGTATTTCAAAAAAATCTCTTCAGTGCTTTACATACTACAAAATTCATTCTCTGTACAGAATAATCTAGAAAAATAATTCCTCATTATTAATAAAAATTATCTATAGTGTCAAGGTTCAGTTACTATAACAAATCATTTTAAGGCAACTCTACTGAAGACATCCATTGATTAGGAGTAAGATAGTATAAGCAATAATAAGGAAGTCAAGGTAGTTAAGAAAAACACAAGGAGCAGCCATACAACAACAACAAAAAAGATCCTATAAAACAAAGAAATCAGTAGATTGTTTTTCTCAAGTGCTAAAACTTTTGTTAAGCAAGATTTAGAGCTTCAGAACACATACAACCCTTTAAATGGTATCCCACCTATACAGGTACAGTCTTTTCAGGGAATCTGATATGAAGAGGAATGAGACACTACAGATTTGTAATTACATTCTTTGCATCACATGAACTTTCTAGGTGTGGAAACAATAAACCAGCCAAGATAACAACAAACCTGAGAGTTTTTTTCTAATTTAATTAGTTAGGAAAGTATGACCATCCTGATTGGATTTCTGATTTATACAAAGAGTAGGCACACTCTGACAAATGCTTAAGATTAATAGAATTGTATTATCCATCATATGTAAACAGAGATTAAACGTTTTTTCATGATCAACTTCTCATCAAAAAAATATCATTAAAGGATGTCTGTGAACAAGTATCCTTGTAGCAAAACTTGCTGTTTATTTATACAGGAAATGTCTTGACTCTACTGCACATCTCCTCCAGCAGAAAGAAAGTGTGGCTGGCATTCTTTACATAAAGAAATAAAAAGAATAAAAAAATCTGAAATAAACCCCACACTTCTCTTTGTCATTCATTCTTGCTAGCTCCTTTGTCCAATTCTTGTCTCAGATACACTCAAAGTGATTAATATACAAAGAAAATCTCAGGACAAATGCAATCGGCTGATAGCAGAGACTTGCTAAAATCAGTGCTGTTCTAACTTAAAACTCACATCAAGCTGTGGACTGACCCTGGACAGGTTACCTCCAGAGAGTTCAAGTTGAACAACATCATGTTTTTTTCTTGTGTCTGGTGGTTTAGACTACAATTTTTTGAGAACAGGAAAAGACATACCTCAAAAATGTGGCTGTTATTTCATCCTGGACACTTTCTATAACTGTATCCTCCTTTATCACTGCCAAAGCTCTACATCTCTCACAAAAAACCCCAGAAGACAAACTTTAAAAATGATCAGCCTGTACTTTAGGATAATTCTCATTACCTTGATATCCATGAAAAGTTCACTTTAAGAATATACCTACCTCGTGTTATCAGTGCAAAAATTTTTACATTTATTTGCATTACTTATACATATATTACAGCATACTGATAGCATTAAAAACAAAAAAAAAAATCATGTAATACCTTTACTTTTACCTATGGATTTGGTGAAATGGTTCCATGAAGAAAGCATTTCCAGACAAAAAGAGAATAAAGAAGAGGAGAGAAACAGTAAGAGTCATGAGTACATGTAAATGCAATACTATCTGAACATGAAGAGACAAAGTATAAGTTAAGTGTCTGAAGACAAATGGAGATGCAGTGTCACATTAGGGAATTAGTTTATTTTTCCCGATCATGTACATGCAGAGAAACACAGAAATAACCCATGCTTAGATAAGAAAGACTGTCACAGAAGTAACATGGACAATGGTTAAGAGGAAAAAAAAGTCACTGATTTTGTTAGGTAGCAAAATTGTACTCTCAGCATTCCAGAAGCCAGGAGCAGGTGCTTTCTGCACATTTCCAATCAGCCATGCATTAATTTAAATGGACTCTTCAATGTGTACAGTGTGGAAAGCTAAGTATCTTCTTTCAGGAGCTATCTGAGGAGTGGTCTTGTGCTTTATCTTCTATAGAATCACCCTTAATTTTATTTTCTGATAAATACATGAAATTTTTTTAATCACTTTCTTATTTCTCTCACCTCTTTTCAGTTTTTGTATTGCAAGAGGGGGAGTTGAGGAGGCAGAAAGGACAAAAGCTTACAGAGCAAATGAAAACCAAAAAATGAAATAAGATGTGACTAAAATCATGTGTTTATTTGCAGCCAAAGACAGCTTTCAAGCATTTGCCCATCAGTTGCAGTGATGGATTCAAAGCAGCTACAGAACAAGAAGAAACAATGAAAGCAGAGTGGAAAAGGAACAGAGCCCATACCTTGGTCGCCCATCATCAGGTGCGCCAGACCTTGAAGGGAAACAAGAGCACAGTCAGCAATGAACAAGGGAGCACGGGAAGATGGTGTTGTCACACTGACAAAAATGTTTTGTGACAGGCATCTGTTTCCTATGAGATGTCTGTATCACAGAGGAAAATCAAAGAGCATTTTTCAACCACTGGTTGGAATGCTTTGGACTACGAGTAACAGAACTGCAATTCAAACACTGGGTCCTGTTTTATTGTGGTTTGTTTTTTCTTTTAATGTGCAGTAGTCGGGATGACAGAAAGTAATAAAATGCTTTCAAATCCAATCAATTCCTTTAATAATCCATCTGTCTTTATTATATTTTGATTATATTTCTTTGAACACTTTGCTGGAAGGACTTCTGTCCTCTACATGTGAAATGATGTTAAAACCTGCAAAAGTTTAAACCTGAAAAATGGGCTGGGTCTGATCTTTTTCCCCTCATAAAGATGAGCATTTCAGGTAATTAAATAAAATTTCTTCATCACATTGAAATGATAATGCAAAAGATGTCTCCTTATTTGTGTGAAATATGACAGTAGAATGGATTTGTTCCGGAGAAGGCAAATTATTACATATGCAATATAAAATACATACTAATAAAGAAAATTTAAATGACAGCTTCTGCAACTACTTCATAAATCTGTGAGAAATAGATTTTGCCTTATGTTTGTATTGTGAAATGAAATCCAATCATACCAGAATAGTTCTAGTGACATTTCAAAACAGATTCCATAATGATAATCACTGAACCAGAGCCAAATTTCATTACCTTTTAAGGAAAAATATACAGCTTTTTTAATCCATGATAATAAAATGATACTTAAATTCTCACTGAGCATAACATGATGTAGGGAAAGCATTTTTCTAGAAATATGAAGGTTTTTCATATTTTATGTCTGATTTAAAAAACAAGTTTATTCTTGTTGAATTTAGCTGGTTTAGGATCCATTTTAGAAGTTATTACTTGTTCATGTGTTAAATGTGCTCCTCTTCTCCAACAGCTCCAAAGAGCCATATATTACTTTCTCATTTGCAATTAATTGAAATTAATTCACACAAAGAAGGTGAGCAATAAAATACTCTGCTCTTTATTGGAAAGCAGGCTTCCTATAGAGTTTCTGTGATTTCTAGTTCACAAAGAAAATTAGGTGCACAAATGACTCATAGTACTTGGTGGGGGGGAGTTCAAAGATGATACTCCCGACTGCAATCAGTCTGAAAGGATTCAAATCTTATCAGTTCCAAATCTCAAGTGATGTTCAAGCACACTAACAATGGTTTTGCTGAATTAGTGCTTTTTAATGTCACCTGTTTTAGATGTGTAGTTAAACTGAAGGGCCTGATGTGCCTCATCTCTTGTGCAATAAATTCTGTTTCTAAATACAGTGGTCTGCAGCTGGTGGGATTACCTGGGGCTTACAGCAATGTAAACGAAAGCTGACTGTGATGTTGAAGGGATGCCTGCCTAAGCATTGCTTGGGAAACATCACGCAGCTGTACCACAGTTTGCAGGTCTCAGCTTGTGAAAGAGGGTAGAAATGCTTTCAAGTGTGTTCTTTCTCTGTAAGTGTTGCTGCAAGAGAGGCATCCTGAATACACAGCAGTGCATAAAGACCAGCTGAGCTTCATTCTTTTAATGCTGTGTGTTCTTGCTTGGATCCCTTGCCACATGGCCTTTTAGAAGTATCAGTCTCTTCTTGTGACTAATTAACTAGTCTTTTGGTTTTTTAACTTTTTGTGTCAGCAACTATAGCAAGAAATCTCAGACTTTTATTGTGACCTTAACTGTATTTGATAGAAGAAAAGTGAAACCAGTTGAATATTACAACATTTTTTTCTTTAATAAAACTGTGACTTTTCAGCCACTACTTTATGTGAGCTCTTTCACCTCTTAGAGGGTATGAAGCAAATAACAGTCATGTCTCCTACGGGAATGCAAAGAAGGTAATCTCTCACTAGCTCACATTTACATATGATCTTTTTAGCTACACAAACCCAAACAAAAGATCCAACTTCAGATTATCACTGCTTGGTAGCTACTATTTTTGTTAAAATGATACGTGAAATTGGTCAGTTGCAAACACATGATTCTTACATAATTTAAAAAAAATGTAAATGGCAGAAGTGCCTATTGAAAATATCATATAAAGCACTTGAATTTTAAGAGTCACTTACAGTGTTGTTCAATGAAAAAAGGCAGTCAAGTGAATGTAAAAAACATACACTGCTCCAACCAAACATCTATCAATTAAAAAACTCAGTACTAGTCCTCAAGACAGTATATTTTGTTTGACTCTGTATGTTACTTTATTTGAAAGCATTAAGGTCACCTATATTTACTTGCTAAAAGCACATAATGATACTTACCTTATTATATATGTTTGCAATCTATGGACCAAGGCTATTGGGAGAGTGAAGAATAGTATAGAACCTGTTCCACAGACGGGTGTAAAATGATATAGCTAAATCTACCATGATAGCAAGCACTGCTAGATTTTCAAAATGAAAGTCTGCTTGTAATTGAGAATACCACGACAGATAGTCATGGAAAGTTCTACCCTTGACAAGTCATGTATAGGCATCCCATACATTGAAAATACTCATTTGTGCACCATTACTTCATTAGAGGAATGATAAAAGCCTTTTCTTTGTAAATTAGGAATTCAGGATTTACTAGGGATCCCTTATGTATGAGCCACTCCAACTATATCCTTAACTTGGCTCTGAGAGGATAGAGTTAAGGGGACAGGGTGGGATAGTGGAAGCAGATATGAAGATAGGATATTTTCATAGTTTGGTGTGTGAGTTCCAAGCAGGGCACAGGCCAAAACAAAATTTAAATGTGATAAACCTGTGGTGAACATGTTCAACCCTAGCACAACTTCAGTAAAATGAAAATTTCGTACTGGCAGTATATATATACAAAGTTAACTCTGCGAATACTAAATATTTCTGTTTTCTTATGTAGACTAATTTGCAGAAATGGTCAGATATCACAGAGATCAAAGATGAAAAAATTTAGCTCAGTTTTCCAGTTGTGCTTTAGGTACACCATTCTATGCTTCTATTCTTTACATATTCATTCCTTGTAACTTTAATGTATGTATAAGTGTCCAGACCTGTACTGGAATAAATTTAAGGTTACAGTTTTAAGAATTAGATTCAGGTAAGTCTGGATTAACTGTTATCCAGGCTTTATCTTGTATTACTGTGCATAAATGAACATGTGAAATGCAATTGAACCTCCCTGTGTAGTCATACTGAACCTAATTCAAATTTTGAGACTCATGTTGACACCAGCAAGAGTTTTATGCACAGTTCAAATACAAGATTAGGTAATTCTTTCAAAGCTTTTATATTTTGCAGTTAGAATTTCTGTCCCAGTGTTTTTGAATACATTTTTATCTCACAATGAAAATGAAATTGTATTGATATGTATGTGCTTGACAGTGCACACAATTAAAGCACCAGAACTGTTTAAATTTTCTTTCTCCTCGGGGTAATGTATATTTTAATAAAACTGCACAGCACTGTCTATGTGCTAAATCTGAGCATCTCTTTTCACCCTTGAATACAGTAGCATGGAGAAATGCAGGACCAAGCCTTCCAGGCTTCTTTAGAAAACCACCACTTAACAGGCAGTGGCCCATGATAACTGGAAACCTGAATGAACTTCGGCCTCACAGTGGCTCACTAGAGGACACTTGGTCAGAGTCGTTCCAGGGCAATCACTTTGCATATGAGTTAGTTTACAAAGTCCTTGTTTTAAAAACAGTTTTAACAATATTGGAATAAAATAAAATTAATTTCTCAGTTTAGATAGATAAACTAATTTTTCAAATCCATAATCATTTATCTAGTATGCAAAGATTCACCCCAGAGAGACTTCAAAGCACTTGACCATTAAAAAGCACCTGCCCCTTTTGGCTTATAAGCAAAAAGACAGTATTGATTCCCAGTATTGATTCACTGATTTGTGAAGAGCAACCTGTATCTTTAAAACTATCATATATTTGCATGATTTACCATCTAATAGACTTACTTACCAATATTCAGGCTAGATGGCATTGTGCTTTAGTTTCCACTGCCCTATGTCATACTTTCTTTAAAGGGACTTAATCACATACCAACAGAATTATTAAAATCACATGCTGATTCTTCCACAATGTTCAAAAGGCAAGTCCAATTTTCTGAAAAGCTAGACAGAAAACCTTTTTTCCTAAAACTTTGTGCTCTAAAGGATATTACAGTAAGAAAGTACAGTAAAAGTGCTTTCCATTTTCCTAAGCAATTAAAAGATAGGTATTTAACATGCATTACTTTCTTATCAGGTGGATTTATGCTCCACACTAATGAGAAAAATAGTTTCTTGAAGTGTTTTTCATACAGAACATTAGAAGAAATCAGTCCTTCTGCAAATCTCCAGAAAGATTTTGAAGAGTAATATCAGTCATATGAGTACAAATACCATTGTTTCAGTGGGGATATTCTGGAATTACACCAATAAGGCCAAGATTAAAATGGAGCTTTGCTTGTGTTCTGTATGGAAAAAGAAATCACACTCATTTAATAAACTCATAAAACTTTATGGGTAAAAAATGCAACTTACCGTACTGAATTATATGTGTACTTTTATAACATTAAGCAGAAGGGAAAAAAGAATCACTAAACAGATTGGTAAAACAAGAGCTTAGGAAAATAAGGTAGAAAGCACCCACCTTCCACATAGTTGTCTTCTGTAAGCACATAACAGGGAAGGAGAGAAAAGGAAAACATTCATTAAGCAGCATGCAGACTGGAACTTGCCATTGCATGTCTTCATCATGCAAGGCATCAAACACAACATGCAAGTGCTCCATTGCTACAATCCAGAGGGAAAACAAAAGCACCAGGGAAGCAGTGTTTCTTCTATTTAACAAAATATATGTGATATGAAATAAAGCAATACTCTTTCCAAAGTGCAAAAATTATACAGGATTCACTGCAACTTTTTGTACATGCAATTACTATTCGTTATTAATTAGAGGATCTCCTTGTAAGACTTTTTTAACTATATATTTTAAAGCCACCAGTCATTTGTGATAGGAATTCTAAGTTCATTTGGTTCTACTCTCCTATTCTGATTTTTTCTTCATGACCTGTATGAAAGAGATGATTTTAAACTTTATATAATCTAAATTTTTGAATATGCTGTGAAGAGGTTACCACAGGCAGCACATCTGATCCTGCAGTCATTATTGAGGCACTCACTCTGGTCATTGGGTCAAATCTCCAAAGCCAGCATAGAAAAACTGGCACTTAAACTGTGGTGGAATAACTCAGAATTAGAGAATCATGTCCCACAGCATTTGTCAGCATCAAAAACCTGCACATCTTAAAAAAAATCAACCATTTCTCTGCCTGGTACAGCAAGCAAAGGCCACATCAATCCCAGGTATGGGCTCTGCCACTGGATTAAATCAAAAGGCATTTTGCCTACAGAAATGTTGGTATCAGCAAGCAATAAAATAGACTTTTATCCCCAACCCAAAATCAATATGGGGCACGGGAAATAAGGTTTCCCCAAAGCCTACAAAGCAAGAGACGAGGAATTGAGCCCAAGCTAATGAAGTGGACAGAATTTAAAGTTGAGAAACAGGCTCAGTGTCCTAATACTCATGCTTGTGTCTAGTCCTCAGCTCCTCCACTGGGCAGGGGATTTTGAGAGAGAATGTCTCTGTTGCCTACTATGATTATGCCTGAGGAGAGGACAGGAGAGAATACAAAGATATCTCAAGGGAGAGAGAAAATGGGAAAGGTAAAATAACAAAGGAAAAACAACACGGAAGTCAAAGAGATGGACTGTGTGGAACCAACAGAGAAACAGGGAAAGGTGACAACACAGCAGTCAGACTGCTTGAGAGATCTCTTCCTGCAGTTTGTGCTATTTCCACCAACCAGTTCCTGGGGAGTAAGCATGCAGAAGCACTTGCAAATTGAAGCCTAGTTCTATCATTACAGGTAATTTCTCATACAATCATCCTATAGGGTAATACCTTTTCATGTGACCATGAAAATAAACTAATTTTGATATATTGTAAACCAAGAAGCAAATAATAAAACAAGTTACATAGAAGTCAGCTCAATGACATTTCTGAAGCATAGGCATTTCCTCCTAGAATGTGTCACTTATAGTGAAGAGCCTTTGTAAGTTAATGCCAGACAGCACTGAAAAATGACATCATAACTAGACAGTGTTCCAATAAATAATTTGAAAAGTTTGCCACTTTCAAAGAACCCCCAACTAATAATAACTAATAAGACACGCATACTACAGATTTAAGTTTCTAGTTTTTGGTTGTAATATTCATAGGTCAGAGTGGATAAAGTTGTTTGATTTAAATGACCTTTCCCATTCACACACTCTAGATTTAAACTTCTAAAATCTCACTGCCTGAAAGTTTAGTTTGCTATGAAAGTGCAAATGGTACATACTGCTTCATGCACTTAGGAAAGTAAGAGGTTGAAAAGAAAAAAAAATATCAAAAGCAGTATGCCTGTTGTGAGTAGATACTTCCAGAACAATAAATTGAATAATGTTCACTGAGAAAATGAAAACCACACACTTTCACAAGATAAAGATGCTATGTTCTACATGCAGTGTAAATTGCAATGATATTTGGACTACTGGAAATAGCTACTTTTAGCTACGTTTTTCTGGAAGAGCATTCTACCTTTAACTGCATATAGTAATTTCCTTTCTTTAAGTCCAAAAACCCCTCAAACTCAATGAACAATAACTTAATTCTTTCAGTTGTAGTATAACTTCAGGCTCTTTAGTCTAATCCTAGTTATTCACAGTATTGATATACTGCTATACCAGTACTGTTATGGCATCATTTTCGGTGCCATGTTTAGCTTAACATGACTTTTAAAATCAGCACATGAACTTGCTAAAAGGCCTGTCTGTTTTCTCATGATATCAAAGTCAAAGAAGAGTTCTGAAAATGACATCACAAGCAGTGTCAGATGGTTAAACTCATCTGGCTACAGAGTTTAGCATATTTTGTTTTATATCATGAGCCCTGTTCTTAGGTGTGTCTTTTTTGATTACTTTCACCAGAAAGATTTATACTGCCTAAGCATCTTTCCCTAAATGTCTGATTGATTAAACTTTTAAGTTACAGTAAGTTAAGCTGTCAAAACATTTTGAATGAAATAAAATTGAAAGAGTTGAATTCCTACTCTGTGAATAAAACAGTGTACACAACCAAACCCCTATGCACTAGTAAATAGCAATGAAAATTCATTCCTTCCCTTGTTTTTATCATGGTAAGTTAAACCATCTTAAACAGTTTTGCAATCTAGGAAAAAAATTAGTTCAGCTTCTTTATGGTACTTTTCAAGGCTTTTACATTAGATTAGTGTTGAGCAATTTATTTTAAGAGCTTCTTTTGTGATGGCAGATATATTTCTGTATCGCTAACACTTTGCTTGTGTTTCCTGATTCCCATTTTTCTGGCGTGGCCTATTCTTCTCAGTAGACACTAAGAAACCAGAACACCCAAATTCTAACTTGGCTTTATATTAATTTTGCTTACTATGGCTACTCTTCAACACCCTCCCCCCCCA
>JAWWEU010000111.1:11392846-11451013 GCA_035583155.1 Acropternis orthonyx | reverse complement strand
TGTAATTCTGACTTGTAATCTGTTTGTGAGTTAGACTCATTCCTCCTGCTGGTTTACCTTTAAACCAGCACAACTAGCCACATCAATGCCTGGATTGAGCTACTATATGTATAGAGCACTCACACAACTGCATTCAGTTAGATGCCTTAGAGCTATTCCTGTTTTAATTTATCACTTTGATACAAAGTGGTTAAACAGTTATTTTCTTTGCATGAGAGTATATATTGTAACTTTTATAATGCTACAAGTGAGGTAACAAACATGCAGGTTTTATTTTAGAATAGGTGAAAAAGACGGCTCATGACAAGGAGAAACAGTACCTGAAGTGCTTTTGCAAACCCCTGCTTGGCAACATTATGGTTGGCTTCATTGATTTTTCATCTATGACTGTTCCTATCTCAAAACTACACAAATAAAATTTCTACTGGAGGTAGAGATTTCAAAACAATCACATTTTTGGGTTTTATAGAAATTAACCAGAGACAAGTTAGAATTACATGTTACTACTTTTCCTAAGAGATAATCAATATCACAGGATGACAGACTCACACAATGACTGAGGTAGAAGAGGCCTCTGGAGATCACCTGGTCCAGTTTCCCTGTGCAGGCAGAGCCATCCAGACCTAATTGCCCAGGGCTGTGTTCAGATGGCTTTTGAATATATCCTATGTTGGAAACACCACCATCTCTCTGGGTAAGCTGTGCCTTCCCTATAAGGATCTTATGGGAGACAGTGTCAAAGGCTTTACTGAAGTTCAAGTAGACAACATTCAGTGCTGTGCTCTCATCCACAGCATGTCAGTCAATTCATCATAGAAGTTTATGAAGTTGGTCAAGCATGACTTAGCCTTGGTGAAGCCATGCTGACTACTCCTGATGATTTTCTCATCCTTAATGTGCCTGGGAATGGTGTCCAGGATTCGCTGTCCCATCTTGTTTCCAGACAATACAGTGAGTCTTATCAACCTGTAGTTCCCTGGTCCTCCTTCTTGCCCTTCTTGAAGATGGGAGTGACATTTACATTCTTCCATCTTTGTGCACTTCCCCCAGATTGATCTGTGATTGATCAAAGGTTATCTAGAGTGGCCTCACAATGACATCTTGCAGCTCCTTTAGCATATGTGGGTGTATCCCATCAGGTCCCCTGCATTTATGTATGCCCAGTTTGCATAAGTATTCCCAGACAAGATCCTCTTTCACCAAGGGTACATCTTCCTTTCTCCACTCTTTTCTCTTTGTCTCCAGGACTTGAGATTCCTGAAGGTTGATTTTTACTAGTAAAGGCTGAGGCAAAAAGGCATTCAGGACCTCATCCTTTTCCTTGTCCTGTGTCACCAGGTCCCCTGTCTTGTTGACAATGGGTCCACATTTTCCCTGTTCTCTTTTGTCAGTAATGTACTTATAGTAGCCTTCTTGTTGTCTTTGATATCCCTGGACAGATGAAATTCCATTTGGGCTTTCACTTTCCTAACTTCACTCTTGAGTGTTCACACAGTGTTTCTGTATTCCTATTGGGCTACCTGTCCTTACTTCGACCCTTTGTAGACTTCTTTTTTATTGTTTGGGTTTGGCTGGCAGCTCTTTGTTCATCCAAACAAGGCTCTTGGAATTTTTGCCTGCCATCGTATTTGTTGAGGTGGAACTCTCTTGTGCAGGGAGGAGGTGATCCATACATTTAAAACTGCTTTCTTGGATCCTCTTTTCTCCAGGGCCTTATCCCATGGGACTCTTATGAGCAGATCTTTGAAGAGGCCAAGGTCAGCTCTCCTAAAGGCAATTGCTGTGAGATTTCTTCTCAATCTCCTCTGTATCTTCAGGGTCCTGAACTCCACCAAGGTCACTGCCTTGATCTTCATATTCCCAATGAGTCCCTCCTTTCTGGTGTATGAGATGCAGCAGACTACCTCTCCTCATTGGTTATGCTATCATCTGGAGGAGGAAGTTATCATCAATATGCTCCAGGAGCCCCTCTGATTGGTTATATCCTGCTGTGTTGTTCCTCCAGCAGGCATCAGCCACATGTTCTTCCTGGTCAAGTGGACTATAGCAGACACCACCTATAATGTAATATTTGACAGCTCTTGAAATCTTCCTTTGTTCCTTTCTGAAATAAATTGCTTGAATAGTATTCTGATGTTCATCTTCAGACACTTTACATTTTTTCCTAAACTGACATTACCTTCAGAATAGGCCTTGTGAAGATTATTTTTTGTTTAGTTATGTTGCAATGCAGTTCATGGATTATAATAAATCATCATGGTAGCAAGTTGCCAATGAAAATGTGGGATAGCATCTTTTCTATTTTCAGCTCCTCTACATCTGGCAAATTGGTTTGAACTACAAAGATGGCATCAAGAAAAATGAAGAACCATTTCTGGTATAAAACTTTAATAGAACCAATTATAATAACTTCTCACAAAAACTTTTCTTCACAAAAAGTTGTCTCTGGTGTATTGCCCTGTAGTATATATGAAGGAGACAGTAGAGAATATTGTAATGACCTTTCATGGGACTGAGTCAACTAGAAGTTAGAAGGAAATTAATGAGAACATTTAAATGTAGAACTATAGAAGGAGCAACAGGGGAGACATAAATATTACTGTTTGAGTAATATGAATAAATATATCCATTAAAATGTGTTCTGGATGTATTTTTTAGAAAGCATTCTTTTGAGGTTACATCTCAAGCAAGATATATAATGATATTACTTTTATTTTTAAAACAAAATTTTAATAGTAAGCGATAAAGCAAACTGTCTTCTCTGGAAAATCCTCTGTAAAGTAAATTCTGGCAAATAACAGAAATCTTGTTTGATCATTAGCCCATTATTGAATTCAACACACAAATCATTTGCTTCCTAGTTTTAATTCATGAAGAGGAGGAATAATTCTGAGGTTCTCAAAGTGGAAAAACTCCTACATCTAAACCATAATTAAAATTGCTCTCCAGCAGAGTATTTATGCCATTAGGCAATTAACAGAATTATAATCATGAAAGCAAGGATCCTGTATCATATAACCTATGTACTTAAGTTAACAAACCTCCCAAACAAAGTATAAACATTTCTTGCTTATTTTTTTTTCAATCACATTTTCAGAAAAAAGAAACTAACCATCTATTAAGAGAAAAACTCATATTTGAAGGTGATGGAATTTTTAAGAGTATATTTTGAATACTTATACCACATAAGAATATGCACAGTCATTCATGTGATAATAATACCTTTTGCAATGTGTAAGGTGTATAAATGTAATGAATGCAGCAAACATAGTGAACTATAAATGATGTGCTACGGTCCAACTAGTCACATACATAAAACCCAAACCATAAACAATCTCCACACTGAACAAGGGGAAAAAATTTACTTCACTAACACAAAACTCCTCCAAAATATCACATAATACCAAAACTGAAATAGATCACACTAAACTGCAGGACAAGTCTCTGTACAATTCAAGAAAACAAAAGCATAGGAAGGTGCTTATGAACTTGAAAAAGAAATATCAATTAACACTATTTTGAATTTTTTTATGTTGTTTTTTTTTAATGGAAATAGTTCAAGGAACTATGGTTCTATAATTATAGCTTGTTCCAAACCAAAATTATAAGAATTGTACAAAATTATTTTCAATTGCAAAGCCTCTTTATATAACAGGTTAAAAAGCCTTGAACCATTTCTCATTCTGCTTTTTACAGCTTATAGCAAGTACCTTTTCCTTTATGAAATGTATACTTATTCCAAAAGTGTCTGTTGTGAAGAACATCTAATGCTCGTAAATAATTTTCTTCTTAGAAAAAGAAAAATATTCAAAGCACATTTCCCAAAACATGCTTGTAATGCATGGAGAGCAGCCACCTCATTTTACTTCCATTAAAAACAAACCAACTCTCTCTCCCCAAAACCCCATTTGTCTCTAAAAGTACTTTAGAATATAAAGGTCTCAAGTGTCTTTCTTCTATCACTTTAAATGTGCTTTAACATTCAATATTGACAATTATAAATTTTTATCCAGTCTGCATTATTAGTGAGTTACCACCATTTTCTGTAGGGGGCCAAATTTTTATAACACACCACCTTCTGGTTAGGCCATTGGCATAACCTCTAAGCAACTTTGCTGTTATTACTGTCTTACATTCTGCATCAAATGACACCTACATGTATTTAAAAGACAAGTAAAGGATGTATTCTAACAAATGCTACAAACAAATTACATTAAAAGGACATGTCCTTTATGTAATGTCCTACATTACATGCTTTTTCTGTCTTCAGTAAGAGGTAGTCTGAAGAGAAGTGTAAAATTTAGATACTCAAAACAGGTAAAGTACTAGTAAAAAAGTAAGTGAGATAGAAAAACCAGGTGAGAATAGTTCCTATGACATACAGTAGAATTCTCTTTAGAATCCATTCAGGTGGATAGAAATATTTTCATAAATTTTGGCTTGCCTAAGACCTGGATTGCTCCTTGATTTTCATGGTTTATCTGTTGTGCTGCTACTTATCATCTGCAACTCCCATTTAGATCTCCTGGTGAATCACTGGAAAACAATGAGTTCACAAGTCTCCATTTTCTGCCAGGGAAACATTTCTGATCAATAGCTTTTAGGGTAATGTAAGTTACCACAATGTTTTCAAGATCTGGGTTTATGATGTAGTTAAAATGAGCTTAGTGCCATCTCTACTGAGTAGTTGTTGCTTCACCAAGCTGCATATTATAAATTAGGTCAAGGCTGTTTGTCCAAACTGGTATTTTATAAGATGAAACAAAAGCCATGCAGAAAATGTTGATAATATCACAAGGTAATCATCTTCATATGTTTTATTTGTGAGTATCTACATACACACACATTTAGATATGATTTGAGATAGTAAAAATAGGTCAAATAAATTTTTCATCTACATTGATTTGAGTGAGTATGCAATGGGAAAGTGCAGATTCTCATGGAAGATATGGTTATGCAAATCTCCACTGAGACAAGAGAGCTACTTCAAATATATGCAGACTGGTTCAAGTTCTTTATAACACAAGATCAAATCTCTGGTTGAAACTCCCAAAAAACTCATTTAAAATTGGAATTCCTCTCTTACAATTACATCAATCAATTACATAGACTTTAGAGTTTAAGAAGAGGAGAAAGACATTTAGAATAAAAAAGATCTCATACAAGTGTTGGCTGTGTTTGTCTAGTTTGTCAAAATATTGTAAAGAATAACTATAGTCAAAAACATCAAATAACGTAAAACAAATCCAGTAGAGTGGAGTACGGGTTTAATTTGGGGAGAAACAACCCATGTCTTCTAAGTGCTAGTTTCTTCAGAATCTGAAGAATAGGGTTCACAGATGCTGGAAGAAAACAAGGATACAAAGAAAAACTGAAGTTCACTATGTAGCACTAACAGCAGCCTTGCTTCTCTGAAATAACTGTCCCACTGGAAATTGCAGGACAACAGGAGTTTTGCAACTGGATTACAGGATTGGGCTGTAAAGGCTGAAGTTTGCACAGAGAGTTTAGTAATCTTTGTGCAACAGTGACACTCATCTTGGTATCATTTACATCTCAATGTGATCTCACTAAATTGGACTTTGGTAGTTTTCTTAGCAAATATAAGGAATATATGTGCATTAAAGAAGAACAACAACAATAGAAAAAGAAGAATTAAAAACAAAACAGCAGATAATAATTAGAAAAACCAGTAGGAATTTCTTTTGGGAAAATGAAGTACATAGTGTAACTTACTCAGCACAATCTCATGAATCTCACTGACTTGGGAAGGTTTTCCAGGAGTCATTCCTTACACAACTATTTTCTGAACAATTATAAAGCACTGAAGCCATCTTTTTTTTTGTTTTTTCCCCTTCTCCTCAGGAGCAGTGATTATTTTTTCTTTCTGTACCAATTTAACAAATATATTTACTGGAGTCATTTAAAGGAGGCATTACTGATATTTCAGATTGTTCCTGTATATTTCTTTGAGCATATCTCATGGTAACAAGAAATAAACTATACTAAGGCAGGTAGTTTTGTGTTTGAGTTATTATATTATTATTATTATTATTATTATTATTATTATTATTATTATTATTATTATTATTATTATTATTATTATTATTATTAGAATATATTCTATTAAAAACTGACTTGTAATTCCAGTCTTAGGCAGAAAAAAAGGAAAAAAAAATTACCTTTTTTCACCTTCAAAGAATAATCAAAATATATTCAAGGCAAACTATGAACACAACTGTGTTCTCTGTACTATGTGAAGTCTTTGTTCATTGTGCTTGTAGTGCAATGCATAGAGAATTATTGACAGCTGTAAGAGAAAGCTGGAGGTCAGTTTACCAGTCAGGGTAAGAGTAAGACTAGTTGAGCTTGATATCCAGGGATAAAACAATTACACCCATTCATTGGTGAATTAGTGAATTAGTACCCCATATGCAATTGTTCAGAAAGAATTTGACTGGTTTTCAAAACAGTATTAAGTTACAGAGAGTCTTACCAACAATAATACCTTAAACAAAATAATTCCTAGGCAATACATATTTTTGGCAGCTTTCTCTGCCATGAAAAGCATAATAATGTGTGTATTGCTGACACCAGGCTTTATGAGCATCCCTCACCAATAGAGAGATGTTGTTCACACAAATCAAGACTGGTTTAAGATCAGTAGTTAAGGCAAGTACATATCTTTTCACTAAGAAATTAAAAAATCTATATGCCCAAATTTGATTTTCAGTGCAGTATCAACAAATCCTGTCACTGGTATAAATTACTGTGTGAATGAAACATTACAGAGTTGATCTTTTAGTGATTTGAAGGGAAGAAAAAATATTTGTAAACAAACTGAACAACAGAAATGGATGAATTGCTTGGTAAAACAGGACACATTACCTTGCTGAACAGGACACTCTATAGAAGAGATGACGTGAATATCAAAGTACATATAATATGCAATTACATTCATTGTGCTACACAGATGATTCAAATGATTTTGAGGGTTGCTACACTGCATTACAGGGATACAAAATATAGTTTAGTACACTTTGGAACTCTTAACACACTCATACTTCGTATGTATAGAAAAAACCTGAAACCCTACATCCCTCAGAAACTCATGTGGGAGTTACAAGTACCTTGAAAAATCAGATTCTTAAAAAGCATTTTCATCTCACAGGACATGAGCACCACTCCTCACAGAAAATAATCACATAGTGATGATGTTATGGAAAAGATAAAAATGACAGTTCACAAGGCTATTTGGAAACAAATATCAAAAGAAAATAGGGGTCTTTATCTCTACAGGCAGCTACAGGTACACCATGACTCCTGTGTGGAGTTCACAGAGTAATTATAGTTACTAGGTAATGCAGAGTGTTAAAACAAAGCATTTAATCTTGTTGTAAATCTATATTTTACAGGTGAACTTACTATTTTGTTTTTGGGGAAAAAACATCTCTTAAATTGATTCTTGTCAGGGTGATCTTTTGCTCATTCTCCTTAGACTCTTTTTAAAAAAAAAAAAAATTTTGAAGCTTAGTGACTAAAAATGTCTAGTTCACTGATCAAGTATTCACAGTTCATTAAGCAACAAAACCTCTTCATGATTCTATAGTGTGTTTCATGAAAGGACTTCAGCAGCTTATATATAAAAATGCCTCCATGAAGCAGACTGAAAATTTGGTAGTAAATATTTCTGTGCAAGTAGAAGTGTATCTAGGACTTCTGCTCACAGCTGAAAACACAATGGGAGAATTTTAATTCAATTCAGGAAAAATTAAGAATAAATAAATAATAGAAGATTTTTCTAGGCTTAGACATACAATATTTTGTCTACAGGTAGGTGATTGCCGATAAACTTCTATGCAAGATCAAGTAGGAATCATATAGGACATATAGTATTTTATTGAAACAGGAGAATTATTTAAGTTGTGTTAAATGCTACTCCTTTAGACTATAATATCTGTGAATATTGTTGCAATCTTTCAGATGGTGGATTTAATTCCACAACTTTATTTTGTTAAGTAGGTGAAAATACATGGTGATGAATGTGATGAGAATTTGTGACCCCCTTATTTTATTCACCTAGGAAACTAAGGAGGGAAAGTGTCCATGAAAGTTGTTTATTGCCTTAAATCACAGAACCACAGAATATTGAGTTGGAAGGGACCCACAAGAATCATTGAGTCAACTCTTAAGTGAATGGCCCATATGGGGATTGAACTGCCATCCTTGGCGTTATTAGCACCATGCTCTGAATACTTGTGTATTCCAAGAATCCTGGTTGTTCTTCTACTAAGATTACTTTATGTTTTTAGTTATAGTACTGTTTGAACTACTATTGCAATTCTTATAGTAACAAAAAGTGGGTCTCCTACTATTATGTGTCCAAGAAACAGATAAGAATCTTCTGCACTCCAGGTATATGTACTTATTTTTAGGAAATGCCTCCCAAGTGCAAATTAAATTAATTGCAGACTTCCCTTTTACCCTTTGGCTTTATGTTTCCTGTAGAAAGAATTGTAGATTTACCATGAAGAACAAAATGTCAAACAGAAGAAAATAAAGAAGACTTACTTTTTTTTTCACCAAGAGGAAAGTTAAAATAATCTCTTCTTATCAAGCATAATAGAGAAGAAATGTTGTTATATATGCAGAAAAACTTTCTCAGGAGAGAAATAAGGAAGAGAAATATTCAGTTCAGTTGGGTCCAAACTACAGCGTCTTAAAAAAGCAACCAGAACAACAAAAGCACCACATATGATTCATTGCAATAACATTACATGTCAAAACATCAAGCCACTTCAGGAAAGAGGCAAATACAAACAATTCGCTTAGACTTCCTCATCTACCCCTTAATCTCACTACAGGATTCAAAAAGCAGAGATAGGAGAAGCAGCATGGTTTCACCAAAAGTTTATGTTGTTACAGACTTCATTCTGTCATTTCTTGGGCTACTCATGACCCTGTAAGATGCAAATCAAGCAAACTGAAGCATGATTTGTGTCGTTGGAGTATTTTCCTACTTTCTAATCATTCTAGAAAACCAGTGCCACAGCTCCACTTTTTCTACCACTACTGTCCTTTGGCTTGTCCTTTCTTTCCTTCCAATAACAAACTCCTCCTGAAACCCTCAAGCCCTGTGGTTAATCAAAGTAGAAAGAAGAAGGATTTTTCCACAACCTGACTACAGGGAGTAAGAAAGAGAAAAGGAGAAAAAAAAAAAACCAAACAAGCCACCCACATTATTTCTAACCCAAAGGCAAAAATATTTCATATTAAAAGTCAAATAATCACATACTGAATTATTACAGCTACTAGCACTTTTTGTCTTTGGCCTTTAGTGTATTGGAAGATTTAATTCTGTGGCCACCAGCTGTTAAGCAGAATATTTTACTCTGTTCCAGGGATGTATCAATGTAATTGTGATGAAAACCAGAACTGTGTTTTTCTGCCTGAGTGTAGGATAAACTCTACCTATGTCAGTCCTTGCAATCTTTATCTTATGTCTTCCCATGTTCAACTCCCATTACATCTATTTCAGTGATTCACTAGTCATATAATCAAAAAGTTCTTCCTAGTGTTTAAACTTATATTTAATTGCTGCAATTTAACCCCATTATTTCTTCTCCTATCTACCAAGGATAAAAGAACAGATTATTTCTTTTCTTTTTATACTACCTCTTCACAAACCCAATCTTTGCCATCAAGTCCTCCCATAGTCATTTATCCTGTAAATGTACATAACCCCAATTGTTTAGTTTTTTATTTCATAGCTCTGCTTTGCTGCTGAAATGCAATGCTTAAAATTGATTGCAGAATTCCCGTCTGGAGTACAGCACTGAGAATAACTGGATAATTACTTCACCGTGTCTTATAAGCTGTATTTCCATTTACAAGAGATAAAATGTTCTCTAGATTTTTTTACAACCTCATGGCTTTACTAACCCCTGTACAGAATGTGATACATACAGACTCACAGATTCTTTTCCAAAGAAACAGTATTTCACCAAGTTTTTTTCTACAGCATATTTTTGCTGTCCATAATTTCTTCCTACACCTAGCACCTTCCACTTGTTTCCACAGAGTTTTAACATATCTTTTGGTCCTTTTCTCTAATTTGTCAAAGCTGATTTTGAATTCAAAGCTTGCTCTTGACTATACGGTTCCTCTTTCCCAGCTCTGCATTATCAGAGGCTTAATAAACTTAGTCTATGCTCTACCATCCAGGCTGATTAAAGAAAAATAACAAAGAATTGATTCCAGGAGGGATGCCTGTGGTTGCTTTGTCCTTTCACTTTGACAGGGAATTACTGACGACACGCATAGTTATCCAGACAACTTGGCATGCAATTTACTAGCAATTTAGAAACTTAATCTAGACTAAGATTTCCTAGCTTCCTTAAGAGCATACAATGCTAGACAGTGCCTAAAGATTTGTTTAAGACTACATGACATCTGCTGCTTCTTGACAATCTCTAACAATTGTTGAAGAATTTGGTAATTTGTTGCTGACCTACTGTTACTCATCTCTTTCTTCCTTTGCTACTGCTAGCAAATAATTTTCTTGAATGTTAGTTCCAAAGTCTTTTTAACTTTCAAAGGATTCCTGCTATCTGGCAAGCTAGACTGGGCTTTTTTTTACTGTAAATATAAAATTTGGCTCTACCTTCCCCCTCTTTCAGTCTTTGAAAACATCATACACCCTTAGAAACATTCTTAGAAGAAACCTCAAATAGAGGTTAGATTGCTTCTGGCCTGTATTCTGTAAAGTATCAAGAGGCAATCCCATCACACTGTGCTCATTCATGTACTTCATGGGCACCAAAGTCCTGAATAAGCTGAAATTTAAAGAATAGACTACTTTCACAAAGAATGCTGAAAATACATATGCAGGATAGTCATGCACCTGATAAAGAAGCTAAGAACAAAGTAACAAAAAGATACATATATATTTGATATATATTTAAAAGTATTTTAATGTGCATAGAGAGATTTAACTTTGTAGTATATATTTTAGGCTATGTAATGAATTTAATACCTGAAAAAACACACCTGCACATGACCTACCAAAGCAAGGGCATAGTTGTGTGTTGAGTCTGGTTGAGATGGAGTTAACCTTTTTAGCAGCCATATGGTGCTGTGGTTTGAATTTGTGACTAAAACAGTATGGATAACACATCAACGCTTTGGTTCTAGCTGAATAGTGCTTGAATAGCACCAAAGATTTCTCTGGTCCTTATTCTGCCACCTGATAAATCGGCTGGTAGCAAACAACAAGCTGGGAAGGGACAGTCAAAACAGCTGACCTGAACTAACCAAAATGATACTCTGCATCACATAATGTCATGCTCAGCAACAAAACTGAGTTTTCTGTCTTCAGACACAGCAATTTTTTTTTTTTTTGTGACTGGCTGGGCATCGGTATCCTGATAGAGAAAGTGATTGCCTTTCCATCCCTGGCTTTTTACCCAGTCTTTTCTTCTCTTATTAAACTGTGTTCATCTTGACCCATAAGTTTTTATCTTTTATCTTTTGCTTTTCCTATTCTGTGCTTTCCCTGTTAGTGGAAGAAGAGAAAGTGGCTGTATGAGCGTGTAGCTGCTGGCTGGGGTGAACTGACAATAGATGTGTTACATGGAAAACCATCATTCCAAAAAGTTCAGACCATGGTTTTATTACATGTATTGATTCCAAGAAATATCTCTAGTAAAGCTAGTAACACAGACAGCTTAACCAGCTGAAGAAAATATTGTTTAACTATTTAAAAGTATACTGAGTCCTGTTCAGACAATAATTGCTTTATTGCATGCAGTAAGTTACTTACTTTTGTACAAAGTAATTATAGTTTTTGCTTGATTCAGGATCATTGAAATAACAGTATATAAAATGTACAGTATGGATTTCATTTAGTTTACAGATTTCTAGACATTTTCTAAAATACAGTGATTACAATTACAAATGTTTCTGAATCACCCATTTAGCTTTCATATCCATATTTTAATTCTTTATTTTGTCCCATAGAAGCTACTGCCTAGCTTTACATGGAAAAATGGAAGCTCAATTAGCAGGAAAACCAACTATTTGCTGATGTTTCTAGTACAAGTGGTAGGACTAATAAATCTTGCTACAAGTATTGTTTTTTGGACAATCTATACATTGAAGTGCTCATAGTTTTTTTGCAGATTGCACTTCAAGGAGCAACACTGTTTCTGTGCATGGCAGCTACTAGAATTCACATTTATTATATATCAAAATCTATTTACTACACATATAAAGATGTGGATACTGAAAGTTTTTGTACTGGCAATATTTGTGTCTTATGGCATTATTATGGGTTTTGAACTGAGAGTTTTGCTTCTAATTATAAGTTCAGACAAAAGGAATTCTTCATCTACAGGCAAAGTTTTACATACTTTGTCAAAGCTAGATCTAAATTCTGTAGCTAGAGGGCAAGATTTTCTACTGTTCTCAGTAGGTAGAATGCAATACAATCTCTGCAACAGGTTTGCATGAATGTATAGATAAGCATTTTGCTAAATGATGTGTGAAAACAGTCACACATCTAAGGTGTTTAGATTTTTAAGTTCTATATTGCTTTAAATAAATACTAGACTACTGCTAAAGTTTTAATAACTTCTGTTGTGTACTGAATCTGGTACTGAAAGGCACATAATACACTGCAAAAACAATGCAGGAGGAGAAAAATGACAGATCTTAGCTTCTCAATCACTGTAAGTGATATTACACTTTGGCACTGTATAGACAATAAGTTAGCCAGCTATTGTTACTGGGGAAAATTTTTAATATGTTTTTATTTCAACTGTTGTTACTTGTTTCCTCTGATATCCATTTTATTGATGCTTTCCCGTCTGTAATATTGAACAGCTAAGTTTATGACCTCCATAAGGTCTTTTGTTCTTATGAGTTAAAGTATCAAAACTGTGCATTTGTAATTTTAACTGTTTTTCTTGTCCCTTCCCTCAGAACTCAGTAATCAAATTCACATGGACCTAATGCTTTACACATTTGCAGTGGAGTAACCTCTTCAGTGTCTTTTCCAGCTTAGCAATGAGGTCTTTAACAGTTTTCTTTTCCTCGGGAAAATGTACTTCTACCTGTCTCTGGGATGACATCTTTTGTGTTTTCTATCAGTAACAAGACAAATCTTTTAGCCCCTTAACGGAATCCAGCTCCTTAGTTGCCAATCTTCTGTTGTTCTTATCAGTGACCCTGTTTTTTATTTTTCTCTTTTATTGTAAGTTTAAGTTTACTCAGCTCAAATATCATTAAATTTAGTACAAACCCCAAAACTGTACTTTGTAAATTACTCTTTATAAAAAGCAATTTGTTTACTACATTTACCTTTGATGTCTTTGTCATCATATTTCTATCTACAAATCAGGCATCCCATTCTACACTAATCATTTATGTATGACATCCGTGGAAGATCCAATATTAGTTAGGTCATCTCCTCTGCAGTGGATCAAGCTATGTGGACTTACATAATTTCAATATATCATGTATATTTTTCTTATCGGATCTACAGGAATGGTGCTGTTATATGTTATTCATCTGTCACCACATTGCAAAATAATTTCCTATTTACAAAAAGCAATTCCTCTGTTAACTAAGGTCATAGCTACTACAAATTTACATGTCTGAAGGTTTGAGTTTATTTAGCAATTCATAAATAATGCCTGTGATTGTCAAAAGCATCAAAAATCCAGGAATATACCCCAGAGTAAGACAAAAACGTTTGATAGGCTTCATTCTATGAATGTTTGCACTGATGTTCATCCAGAGAAACTGCAATCATAGGAGCAGGCAGAGTAACTGGAGGAATTCCAGCTTTATTACAAATTTATTATCATTTTTATAAGCATATATAGGAAAAAAAACTGATACTGTGTTTCAGGCATGAACTGGCCAGCATTGAAGGAGAGGGAAGAATGAGGGAATTTTTTCACCACAATATGCATCTGTTAACAGTAGACTACTTGCTTTATGGGAGTATTTTTCACTTAAAATGTTAAACATAGACACATAAGGCATTTGGTAGACAATAGGAGTTATGGCTTGAGCTACCATACTAAATTTCATGGTCTTTTTAAAGCCACTCTGAGTACTCAGCCATGGATTACCTAGTATTTCAAGTCATTTATTGTTTCTCTAACGCTGAGTTTCATTTGTTGTGTCCACACTGGCAGCAGTACAAACAATAAAATACTTTTTTTGTCATTAATACCATTTTTCAACCATCTGTGCTCTAAAGAAAAAATGTTAAATGCCTCTCATTTCTTAGCCTAAGTAAAATGTCAAAGGCTAATTTTGTTTTGTGAACATCTGAAAAGTCTTAGCAAAAGCTTTCAGTTTGCTCTTTTCAACATATTTATGGTTTCAGAACAAAGATGGGTGGGAAATAAAAAAGGTTCCTGGCCTCTAGCTTGAGACACAGCTTCTGCAAAATACAAACAATCCTTTAAAAAAAAATACAAAGGACAATTTGCTTTTTCCCATCAGGTCAAAGCTGGAGTTTCAAATATTTGCAGCCAAATATTTTCCTGAATGTCTTTGCAACTTTTAACTAGAGTTGTCAATTTATTGTTCTTTTCATCATAATAGAAAGTCTTTATAATTTTCCATGTGTGAAAACAAGTTTTGCTTAGGATTATGAGTTGGGCATTTAAGTATCTTTCAGGAGCAATCCACATATCTTGCCCACTTTGCTGATTTGAAGAAACTAAGACAAAAAGGTAAGATAATTTCCCTACGATGAAAAGAAAACAAGGAAAATCTATCGTTTCAAATATTTTCTTACAAAATTTTAAACTAATTTATGTGAATATGAACTGTAGGTTAGTTTGAATTACTTATTTGAATAGCATTAAAGATTGTTAAACCTAATTTGAGAGGATATGGATTGACACAAAGTTGTCACATAATCAAAATTATGTGAAAGTTTAGCATTTCATAAAAATACCTAGCCTTATCCAATAAATAAATAATTTTGATGGTGCAAGCCACTTCTAGAATTTTAGAAGCAACTTTAAGATTGCTTTCTTTAAATCTCTCTGTTTAATTTTTTTGTGGTTTTGTTCAATAACATTAATAAAAGGAATCTTTATCACCATGAAACCATGCCAAGAGATAAAAAGAGGTTTTGAATAAATTAAAAATATTCACAGTGGCCATTAAAAAGAGTTGCAGACTATGATTATACTGGTGAACAGCGAGAAAAATAGCTGTGTCAAGAGCAAGAAGATGCATTGATATTAGATTTGAGGCTCTTGCCTTTCCTGTATCTGTCAAATGACTTAATTTGAGTGGTAACTAATTCAGAGAGGAGGCTGGATTGAAAGTTAGTCTCAGATAATCATTGTTCCCACAGACATGAAACCTACTGAGCCCCAGAAACATTTGATCTTATAAAGCTGTACTGCTGGTTCCCATCAACTTTTTTTAATTATGAGTGATAAAATCTGAAGTTCCTCACAAAACTCAGAAGTTTCACTTCTGCTTCCATTCAAGTAAAGTCTGATCTAACTACAGCTAAAGTTACCCACAAGTTCCAGGAACACAGAGAAAATTAACAAAGCCTCGTTAAGATGATGGCATTTTATAAGTCACACATGTGAAAGAACATAATGCATTGCATTGTCAATGAAACTCACACTGTGTAGTGTTGTTTTAAATACATCTATTTATATATATATATAAACTTCTCATTCTAAAAGTCTGTGAGTTATATAAACTACTATGAAAACCTGAGTAAAAAAAGAAAAAGTGTGTTTTCTTTTTTGACTGAGTAATCTATTCCTCTGATTTTTGCCCTTAATAATAGATTTTTAATAACAAATAATTACTTTGAAATACGATTATCATTATCTACTGCTCAGAGTACTCTGAATATAGAAACTATAAACTGCAGTAGGGGTCACTTAGCATTTAGACAGCTACTTAAGCTTATACTTTAAAACCTGGAAGCAAGGTGAGTTTTCCAATATTTTCGTGTAATTTTTCTTTTGAAATATACACCTTGAACAACATGTTTAAAAATAACGAAAAGTTCATATTTCATTTTTGCAAATTCATGAATGGATTTTGCAGTCTCATTGTCTTCTCTAAGTACTTCCAACATGATGTTTACTTCTGGTTATATAGAAGTACAAAATCTAGATCTCTCTTACATCAGTCGTGGCTTACAACCAGAAAAAGCACTACTCACTGCCATTACTAAGGAGAATAAAGATAATTATAAACACATAAACTTTATGGATTATTATACAAAAATACATTTTAAGACATATGTAACCTCACATGAGGACCACTGAATACAAGGGGCGTTTTTCACTGACTTTAGTGGGTTTTGCATCTGACTATGAATATAAAACTAGAAGCACTGACAGCAATGGAAATGTCTTCTTAAAGTGTGCTACTGTATATGATAAGGAAAAGTTAAATCTAAGAATGAAAAAAAGAATATGCTGGACACAGAGCTTCATATAATATGCAGATTAGTTCACAGCTCTGTATTGAGATGCATCACACAGAAAGGGGTGTGCACGGCTAATTCCTGAACTGGGAACAGTTCAGTGGTGATTATTTTGAGAAACTCAGCATAGAATTTAAAAAAAAAACAAAAAAAACCCAAAAAACCAAAAGAAACAAAAACCATAAAAGAAACAAACAAAAGAGTAGTAAATACAAAGGAAACACTGTAAAATTTGGAGCAAACATTCACTTGTTGGTATCAGAGCTCATGAATGGCGATGGAAATATGCTAAGTCATACCATCACCCTTAAAAGGCTATTTATAATTATCACTTCTAGGAAATAATAGGAAAAAATAAGGTAATATAAATTCCCACAATTAGAAAGGTAATTGAAATATTTCATTCCTACCTGCACAATGAATTAAACTTTTTCTAGCCTGGTTTCTTGGAACCAAAGATTCTTGAATTTTAAGATACATCTTTTAACATCCACTTCCACTTAACCCACTGACCTTATTAATGAAAAACTTCCTTGTTAAAAAAGTATCTAACAAACTCTTCTGCTTCCAATTCAATGAAATTACACCAAGGGGATCAAGTCTTCTGCAAATGCTACATTAAGCGGTACAAGAGTTTACTTGTTGGCCATGGCCATTCAGCAACCCAGTTAGAATTTTACAAACAAAGAGCACCTGCTTTCCTAAAGACCTGTTGAAAGTATTTTCTACACGGTATTTGCTAAATTTCCTTCCTACTTGAGAGAATTTGACATGTGTATGCTGGAATTACAATGGATATAACCTCTTCCATTTACTTAGGAGGAAACTATCTTCTTTCCGGTTTCAATGTTTAAATATTAGTTAAAAGTTTGAGGAGAGAAGAACTGAGAGCAACAGAAGAAGTTGACAAAGTAGTCTATACTTTCATATATCTTCTTAAATACAACTTTTCATTCTGCATTTTTATCCTCATTGTGCCTCTTACATTGTCCTTTATATAAAGTAGGTAATCCTTTAAAAGTAAGAGCTCTGCCAAATCACTGCTACTATGAAAGAGACCTGACCTGTATGTTCCAATGTTATCTGAAGATAAAATTATTTCCTGTTTGCTGCTTTTTTTGCCTGTGAAAGTGCTCTCAAAAATGAGCTAAAATTTTTTTTTTCCATGGATGGCATACATTATCAGTATTTTGACTTGCAAAAGATTAGAAGAAAGAAAATAAAATATAAGAGTACTAAGAAATATAATTTAAACAGTTACTATGAAAACCTACAGATAAAATTGTTAACTAAAATACAGGACACTTATTTCTGTTCAAGTTTCTACAGTTTGGGAATCCTGAATCATTCACACACCAATATTCTCATGTGAAAGCGAGAATTAAAAATTGGTGTCCTTTGTCCTTGATAAAAGAAATTGAGACATTTAGCTGAAAAAGTAACTAAAATGTAGGCATTCACTTGCCTACACTTCTTCTGGATTTATATACAGCATACACCAAAGACAATATTTCTGCTTAAATAATCACAATACATCTATGCCCCACCCCCCCCCCCGCCCGAAAGTACACAAATAAAACACAGAAATCAAAGACTAATACAAGATTTGCCTGTGTAATTTAGATTATTTTCTATGCTGCTGAATAAAGTTTTGCCTGTATAATTCAGATTATGCTGAAGAAAGTACATTTGGGAACTTCTAGCTAACATCAGAAAAGTTGCCAAAGACTGCATTGACGGGTGACAGTTTTTCCTCTTTTTAGAAACATAACAGCTCAAGCCCTTTTGTGACAATAAGATAGAACAGCTAGTATTTCTAACTTCTTTTTAAGTTTAATGCTTAGATAATAAAAGACATACCTATTGGATTTTCTTATATTGCAGTATATGATGATATCAGGCATTACTACTGAAGAGGATCTTGTGCCTTCATCTGGGCTATGATTGCACAACACAGCATGATTTTTCTGAACATTCTTAATTTTAAAACAAGATCTATTTCAACATCTACTATGTGCTTTGTTTTCTACTTTTTCTAACTGTTTTAATTGTCCAATTAATTTCAGAGATCATAATCAAATTCATGTTTGAATACTGACAGTTCCAACTTTGATAAATTTCAGTTTTGCTTCATACAAATATTTCAACCACTCTCCAAGAGACCAGGAAGCTTTTATGCTGATCAAAGTAAGAATGTCTCAGTCCAGTTGCAGCATAATATATGCATTTGTACACCACAAGAAAATGTGTTGCACTATTTTTTCTCAAAAAGGAGATCATGAAGTGCTTTTATTTCTCACACTGATTTATGAATGGGTGGAGTATTTTATAATAGCTTCTTCAGACAGAGCATTTCCAATAGATTAAGCCTTCTATTTTCTGATCCAGTGCTTAAATAATTTCAGTGACTTTGCTCAACAGCTCAAATTTTAAAAATCGGGTAATTAATTCCTTTTCTTTTCTTGAAGAACTAAAAGAACTCTGCCAATTTAGCAGAAAAAACCCTTTAAGTTGTTTTCACTGAGTAACTCTGATCATGTCATATATCTATCAGTTGTCATGCTTTCAGCTTTCCTTTTTGATAGAGAACCTCTCATTTGGTCACAGTGTCATTTGGAACACTGCTAGTATGCAACAAAGATGGTCAGTGTTTTATTTTTATTCCATCCCATGATTTTCCAAAATCCCACATTAATAGATTCTAATGCAACTACCCTCACATTTCCTTGTGAAAAGCATACTTAGCAGGAAGAACAACTTCCAGATTTTTCTGAGACATATGTAACACCTGTTTGACATGTTGATTAACAACCTTTCTGCTTGGACACTGGTGGATGTGTCCAGCTGGTTTGTAATTTCACAGTAAGCTGTGCAATGTTGTGTATTGACAACTGATTGCTATATTTTGATGAGGGCAAAATGTGACTCAGTAGCCTTTAAAATCACAAGTTGCTTTTTATATAACTGTATTAGCATTGTAAACACTTCTGGAAGGTGTGCTGTAAAACTGACAAACTTGCCACACTTGAATAATTCCAAGCTCAGTAGGATTGGATTTATTTCTGCTTCTATTGCCACTTCTGCACTTCCAGGTTTCATACTTTCAGTGAGGCGATGTGATTGAAATGCATAAATTTGGTTCCTCTTTTTCTACTGAGGTGTATCACAGCCTTAACTTAAATCTTCTTTCACAGATTTCTAGGTCAGAAATATTCTTCCATGGTAGCTTGTGACATGAAATTATCTATAATGGTTAAAATCTGATAAAGCTTATCTATAGCTTTTCCCAGCCAAGTGATTACAGATGTGCCTTAGGTAATTTACTATGCTTAAGCACATATTCTCAGGGTTTTTTCTGTGATTACTCAGGCTTGGCTAGTAAGATAAACAAAATCAGACTGCTGCCAGTTAACTCATTAACATACCAGAGAAACAATCTGGTAATATTCTAATTTAAGATTTTTTTTTCCAGGTCTGATCATCAGCAAACAATGTCAAATACCTGAAACAAACTTACACCATTTTTGAGTCTCCATATGTCAAATAGCACTTCATCTTTCTAGTTACTCTTTAGTCTTCCAGGCTCAAAAACTTTGATTAGTCAACCTTACAGTATAAGCAACACTTTCCATAGACTGTCAACAACAAAAAACCCTTTTATTCCGTTCAAGCACAGTATCTCACTTATAATTTAGAGCCTTTCCCTAAACTTTATCTACTCAAAAATACTGTACCTCAGCTGCATGTGTTGAGATTTTCCAGGTTCTGATAAAGCCATAAAAAGGTTATTTTGCTCTTCAGTGTACCCCCTAAAAGTACAGTTTATACTACAATTTATTTACAATTCCTAATTATACAATAAATTAATATATTTTAGGTATATCTTTACATACACAGAAGGAACTACCACATTTCATAAGCTGTGTCAATATTCAGCCCATTTTGCCTATGACAACAAATCTATGATATTTGTTTAGCATTTTTAAACATGTTGCAATCTGCCCTGTATGTTTACTTGGGGCTTGATTTTATTACCAAATTGATAGTGCATAAAGCAAAAGTTATTACATCTGCAGTGGTGAAGGCATTGTAAGTATGAAATAAAAAAGGAAGTAGGCGTGAGGATGACCTACCATTTGCATATATTATACTGTCCCTTTATTACACAGAATTTTCATGAATGGCTGTAAAAATTAACAGGCTTGGGTCTTTCTATAATTTTGGCTCCTTCTCATGCAAGGTTTCTGCCAGCATGAATAGATTGGCACAGGGTAATATTTGTGTTCAATTGAAGGCAGTTCTGCAATTAACAAAATAAGCTGGATAAACACCGGTGATACTTTAAGAACTTTTCAAAGCTACTAGAAAGGCAGAGAGAATTGAGATCGTTGAGCCTGGAAAAGAGAAGGGTCCAAGCTGATTTTACAGAGACCTTCTAGTACGTAAAGGGGGCCTACAAGAGAGATGGAAAGGGCTTTTTAAAATGGCTTGTAGTAACAGGACAAGGGGGAATGGCTTTAAACTGAAAGAGAGTAGATTAGAATTTAGGAAGAAATTGTTTACTGTGAGGGTGTGAGGAACAGGTTGCTCAGATAAGTTGTGGATGCCCCATCCCCGGAAATGTTTGAGGCCAGGTTGGACAGGACTTTGAGCAACCCTGTTGAGTGGGAGGTGTCCCTGCCTAAAACAGCGGGGTTGCACCTGGGTGATCTTTAAGGTCCCTTCCAACCCAAACCATTCTGTGATTCTGTAATTCTATGAATTTTTAGAAGAGGTCTCACCTATAGTACTGTGTGCAGTTTTGGGCACCACCATATAAGGAGGATATAAAGCTATTCGAGAACATTCAAAGGAGAGTCTTGAAGATGGTGAAGGGCAGTGAGGAGAAGCTGTATGAGGAGCAGCTGAGCTCGCTTGGTTTGTTCAGCCTGGAGAAGAGGAGGCATTGCGATCCTACAGCCTTCTCATGAGGGAAGCAGTTGTGCAGGCACTGATCTCTTCTCTGTGGTGACCAGTGACAGGACCTGAGGAAATGGCTTGAAGTTGTGTCAGGAGAAATTTAAGCTGGGTATTAGGAAAAAGATTCTTCACCCAAAGGGTGGTTGGCCACATCTGATTTAATATTGTATTACTTCACTAAAATCAATAGATCCATGCCAATTTATAAGACCTAAGGCTGCATTCATTTTAATTTATATTATATTTGGGGGGAGGGGCAAAGATTTATTGCTTTTCCAGTGTACAAAGTATTTAAAAACTATTTTAAAATCAGAATCAGACTCCTTCTATATTTTTGGATTATTCTGTGGAGAAGATATGTATTTTTTCAAAAATGTCTTGCAAGTACTATCAGAACATTAGTTCCATTCTAAGCTCATACCACATAATTGGTTGAAAATGTTCATAACTTGATTTGTAGTGAACAAAATGTCATCATTTACATCAGATTTACCACTGGGTTAACATTAGACAGGCCTTGCCCTTACATATGCTAGTTTCCTAAATAACAAATATTGGCTGCTAAAATTTAATTATCTTAATTTTACTAGACTTTCAGCAGATAGTACCATGAGCTGAAGAATGGAAATCAAGAGTTAGATTCATATCTAACATTTAATGGGCTTTGATGAAGATTTTCCCAAACCGTCACATGATGATAGTATCTGTTTCAGCTTCCCAATGGTGCCTTTTCCACCTTTAATGTTAGTTAGCAAAAATGTTCTTCAAACATTTAACAAAGTTAACAAAAATCTTCTTCAAGAATAATCCATACAGTTCTTGAACTTACATTTCAGAAGTTAAAACTTTTGTACGTAAATCCATACCTGACAACTGAGTGTCTTATAAAACCAACAACTCACAGACCCTCAGTGACCTAGACATAAAGCTATAGACAACCTTAATAGCCAAGAGTCTCCACGATCAAGATCCAACGTTTATCTGTATATAGTTTCAGCTTTCATTGCTAGCAAGACGTAAATACTTTTATTTAATAGTCTACATCATCCCAAGATGTAATTAAAACTGTCTGTTTTGTTACATGCAGTAATACCAGCCAGCATGAAATTAACAAATCAGTTTGTTTCAAAACTTTCTTATACTACAGCAGAACCAAAATCTTTTTTTTTAGGTTACTTAGAAGGAATCTCATTTTTTCTGACCATTTTAAAATCTGTAGCAAGCCACTGGGAATCTGATGACAAGAGATAGAGCGCAGAAAGGACATCCACTTCACCTTGCCTCACATCAGTTGACAACTGCACTGTTCACACTGCTCTTTTTCTAAGATCAGCATGTGCATAGATATCATTTGGCTAAAGCTGTACCTTGATAAAACAGAGTGTGTTTGTGGGAAAGATGGATATATCCTTAAGATTTTTTTTCCCCCTAATCCTTTCATCCATCCATCCATCCATCCATCCATCCATCCATCCATCCATCCATCCATCCATCCATCCATCCATCCATCCATCAATATATGAGGGCAGTAGCTTATAATTCACATACATGAAATATTTTTTTGCAGAAGGACATCCTATTTTGTAGCTGCACCAAAAAAAGAAAAATTATCTTAGCAGTAGCTTGGTACTCAGCCATGATTTATCCATCAGTATCAAGAATAGCAGATGGATAGATTTATGTAAGTAAGTAAGTTATTTTATGTATACATAAGAGATATATAAGTTCTATATATCCTTTTAACAACCTGACATTTTCTAACTAATTTCTCTTTTTGAGGACTCATGAGGTCCAAAAGACTCAAACTGTTCACAAAAACCCCAACCTAAGAGCTTAACTTATTTTCTAATGGATTAGATGCTGGTTTGGTTTGCTACTGAATTATGTCTATCTGGACTATTTGTCCTCACCTTAAAAATCTTGCATGAAGTTATTTAGGGGAGATGACTTTTCCACCTGATGTTCTGACAATAAGGAAGAGAATTAAAATATGCTAGCAAGTATTTGAGCTATCTAAAGACTATTGCATTCCTTGCCAGAAAAAAATTAAATAACTTCTAAATAACTTCAATATTGCTGTTTACCATTCATGAGTTTTATTCACCAATAACTTGGAAAAAAAGTTGTAGACTGAAATGGAAATTTAGAAAGTGCAAATGAAAAATGCTTCTACTTTCAAATACCATTCAAATATATGGTTTCCTAAAAAGCAGACTAAATTGCAGAAGTTGTTATAACTTCAAGAAATATCACAACACTAATGAAGTAAAAGAGAATAACTGACAGACGCTTTGTGTGAAGTTAATCTGAATGAGAGGCAAGGTTGATCTGACTGAAGCAACAAATTCAGAGCAGAAAATACACCAGTCATCCTTATTGTTCTTCACAAGGCTGGATACACAAAGAATGATTGTCAAATGAAATATACACAATGTCTCTGTGCCATTTTGTTTGGCAAAAAAAGGCAACCACAATTAAAATTAAATTTTAAACCATTTTTTCTGCAAAATGTAAGCTGTGTAGCCACAGACAAAAGTATTGATGAACCATTGTATTGATCAGCGACGTTCTATGCATGTACAAATATTGGCTTATTTATAATGAGTTGATATTGGTAATTGAACACAGCTGGCCAGTAGCTTTTTTTTACTTCCTGAGCTCTGGCCTATCAGGTAGTATGTTTGAAAGTGATAGCTACATACATTTCTGACTAAAAAAAACCCCAGCTGTAGATATAGTGTACCTGGACATGGGTATTTTTTCTATTTGTTATGATGATGACCCCATTTCTATCAATTAATTTACATAATATATTGAAAATACAAAAAATTATGTAGAATCTTGTTGCAGTCCGTGCTTCTTCACAGAGAAAAGTATCTACATTCTAATGAAAAAGTTTAAACTACTCTGCAAAATCATGCAGAACTTCTTAAATGCCATTTCACTGAAGATACATTGTAAATATAGAGATATAAGCTAAATACCAAATTCATTTGTAAGAGAAATGCTGTTATGATGACCTTTCATTTTTTGCTTCTACAAAGTCCAAACCAACAGAACAGTGTCAAGGTGACATCTAAATTCTGCTGCAATACCAAGACTAAGATTTATTAATATATATGTTCATGACATTCACATTCTGTAATATGAATTCAAATTTTTGATATCTAACAGAGCAAAAAAGTCTAACAGTACTGTACTGAAAATTTAGCACTTTCTAGAACAGAAATAGTATTCTCATCAAGACATTGTACAGACAAGCAACTAGCTGAAATAATACAAATAGGAAACAATTCACCACAGCTGCAAGCATATTGAGTAAACTATTATCTGCTCAGCTGCATCTATATTCTCTTACTTACCAAATAGGACCATAATACTAATTAAGTGCATATTTATGCACATGTATATCACTTAACTATCTTATAGATCATGTATGTATTTTCTTTAGAACACTCAAAATCCTGCAGGTTTTGTCACTGAAGCCAGGTGACCTGTTTAACTAACTAGGCTTAACCCATCCATATAGTACAATTCACTCAGTTACAGAAAACAGTACAGCAGTTCACACAGAGATTAGAGAAAGGGTGATTTTGTCTTTTAAGACTGCAAATTTATATCATTGTAAGAAGATTGTAGAACTTTGCCTCAAACTACAAAAGGGTTTTGCTTAGAGTTGCCAACCAGAAAGCTAACAAGTACAAGCACATAATAACCATGAACTTCTACTCTCGTGGGAAGATGATCTTTCTGCATCTAATTGTGGTTTTGATACCAGCTGCTCACTACTTCTGCATTTCAAGCTACTGTCTTGAATACATGAATGTAGCCAGGGCAAATTGCAGAGAAGGCAATGTATTGCTGGCTGTTCTTTCCATGAGTGCTTACAAGATGAAATTCTTGCAGTAGAAAATTACTTTTTTGAATGGATTCTAGCACCATTTGCCAAGTACTTACGGGAAACAATTACTCTCACAGCATTCACAGTGTGTAGTAAATTACGAATGCATTTTTATTGCATATATTCTCCTATAAATGCTACAGGTTTTTATTAATCTGTAACTTCCTCAAATGTTTGTTGGTTTGAACCAAAACTATTTATGTATGTCCTCAGCTCTGAGATGAATTTGATGTTGCTTTTTTTTCAGTTAGCACAACTTTTATGCAGACTTAAGAACAGGCTCAGATGGCTTTTGGTAACATTCATATTATTTTTGGTAGTTCTTTAGTTAAAGGAAACTGAATTTTTTTTCAACGTGTAAATAAATAGATGAGTCAATGCAAAACAGATTTAGAAGGCCAATCAGCAACAGAACTCCACTAGTTCAACTTAGTTGAAAATCTTGTCCACAGTTTGAATTAAAATAAATTATGCACAGCTATTAAATTGCTTAGGGCAACACTCCCACTTTAGGATCCACAATTTTCCTGTTACTACGATGTTGTACTAAAACTGGACAAATGTATAATATGTATATGTATATGTATTTAAAATTCACAGAAGTTCACAAAATCCAGTACTGCAGATAAAATGAGCTTATTAAGATTTTTATTTGTCGCATCCCTGTTTTTTTCAACTACTCTTCAGCACTACAAGCAGATGGGCACTGGCAATAGTACCAATAGATTAGGACAGTTGGACTTTCAGTGGTATTACAGAGCAAAAGTAGAACAGCTGGGCTGCCATTTGATGATTCAAAAAAATGTGTGAAAAATTATTACAGAAACAGGACTCAAACTCTACATATGCTCAACCATCCACATTTATGGAGTTTCTCCAGCTTGTAAGCCAAGTAATCTAATTTTCTTTTTGAAAAGAGAGTCCATAACTATTATATTTGCAAAATTATGAATCTGAGCCCTTTACGTTGTTGGACCTATTTCCATTGACTTCATCAGAGTCTGAGTTATATTTATTATGAACACTTGATATGAATAGTTTTAGACAAAACTCAAAACAGTCAAAGTTATATTTGTATAACCTTGTTCCCTCGTCTTTCTCATGGAAAAGTATCAGATGAGTTGAGATTTTACCCATATGCAATATCAAATTTTAGAAAATGGAAATTAATACATTAACAGACCATTCATATTTGTAATCTATCTTCAACAAATAATTCACTTATCTTTTTTTCATAAAGTCAACTGCAAAGATGCAAGTCTACTTTCAAGTTTTAAAAGTTCCTCTATTGCTGTACTGTGTTGTCTCTCTACACAATGTTTTAGGAATGTGTAAAAGTCCACATGGGGTAAATACTGTCCATGCACTTAGAAGAGTTAATTTATGTTATAAGGGATTACAACATATGATGTTGTAATTTTAAGTAGACAAAGGATGGGGAAAGAGAACAAAGCACAGAGAGAAGTTAATCGCCAAGAGTGCAGAGAACAGAGTCTTATGGCTCCCGGCACTAAGCAAAAATGCATGTTAATCTAGGAATGTGCTCTGTGTTTGTGTTTGTGCATTCACAGATTCTGCAGTAATTAAAACCATGGCTAACCACTGACAGACTGAAAATATAATGGCAGTATTGATAAGAAATATGGAACACTAAATTGTGTGAGGAATAAGCCAAACAAACTTTCTCATTTTAAATTGTAGGCGTCTAGTTAGTCACTAATTTAAACTAGTGACATCCCTGAAATCTAAGCAAACATATTTGTTAATCCCCATATGTTCAGAATGTTATATTAGTGTCACAACTGATTATTTGAATATATATGTATTTCCCATGCATAAGATTTGCCTATGACTGTGTACATTGTTATTTCAGGTCATATGTCACTTGCTTTGATAGAAGAGGTTGCTAATTAAGCAATAACAATTAAGGCACGGGGCATTTCCTGCAGACTAATGACCAACTAGGAGGAGCTGTGCCAAGGGCCATTAAACCCCAGCCAGTCACTCACTGCGATGGGACAGACTTCTTTGAAGAATATTAATGTTTTAAAATAACAAGGATGACTCTGGACATAACATAAATGTAAACAGGAGTGAATCAAATTAAGTACATTATGATGATCCGTGTAGTGAATTCCAGGCCTCTTCTATATTCTGGGTAAGAGAGGAAAATGAATGACAAGAAATCAGTATATTAAAGAATATTAAATGTCATTAAATGCTCAAGCTCCTCTAAACTGCTCTCTTCACATCTGCCTTCTTGTATCTTTGCTCCTCTGATGACAATTTGTAACTTTGGCTATCATCACAAATACAAATACTTTAGCAAAAACTGGTGCCTACTAGTGTTCTTGGTAAAAGACTTACACTTAGGAGAATACAAGGAAGTATTTCAATGCTTTCTTTGTACTCTATGATTCTTGATGGGCAAATCTGTGAAACTCTCTGAGACCTGACAGAATTTCTTTCCAGAAATACAAAAGGAAGGTGCAGGCCTGGACTACACAGCTTTTCAGCCTTTTTCATAACCTTTTCAGTTAAACCTTTCTGAAAGGGTCTAGTTGAAAAACAGTGCTACTAAACACTAGCCTGTTTGCCAATTACTGCTTTCTGAAATTAGAACAGTTTACCTTTTTATTATTCCTGCAAGAGATTCTCTGTATTCCTCCACACAGCCAATTCTTCTCTACACCAACCATTAATATCTCCTTAATTTAAAATTTATCCACAAATAACACTCAACAGAATAAAGGAAGGAGACACCAAGAAGGCAAAGTGGAAAGCAGATAGGTGCCAATCATCAATTACTTTTTCCCTTCCACAAGTAAATTATTGCTTAAGGCTCTCATCCACAGACACCTTTTCCTCAACATTGCTTCCCTCATCCACTGGTCGTTTTCACCTCTTTAAATACATTGATTCGATTAAGTAGGTTAGATACGAAGCAATCAAGGCAGTTTTCTGTCTCTAAGGTGAAATAAGCAGCTGTATTCAAGACTATTTTTAACTAAATAAATAACTATTTTAAATTAAACAAAAGGAATATGACTGCAAAATCCCTTTCTGAAACTTATATGAGTGTTCTTTTTCTGCTGCATTTCTCCTAATAGTTCAAAAATCTTATTTCCCCCTAACTTTTACTCAAAGTGTAAAAGATCATATATAAAAACTTTGGAACAAAATAGAAGATATGAAGCAGCTGCAATACATGAAGAAACATCATTGATTTATTGGAAGAATATCTGGAGATGCATTCTTTAATTGCAGTGTTTGGACCATGACCAAGTTTTAGTAATATCCCTTTATCACCTGGAAGAGTTTGCTGTGGACACAGTGCGAGAATTACCACCTTAAATAATTTGAAAAGCTCAGCTGATTAAAAGGTGACCTTTAGTCTAAGTGCAAACTTTTTTTAATTGCAGATGTACCTTTTTAGCAAGGCAAAAGTAGTAAGTTAAGAAAATAGTTACAGATACAAAGGAATAATACTTTCAAAATAATGTAGTCTTTACTTATAAACAATTTTTTCCAGATTTCTGATTTCCCAGATTTCCTGTCATTTTGTTTTAATAATGTGTCAAAAAAATTCTAAAATTATTCTAAAACTTTGGAATTTTCTTGTAGAAGTAAAATACTCTTATGGTAGCATGAATCTCCATAGCATGGCTGTAACCCACAAACCCAAATTTCAGTTTTGGATGCATGCATGCACTACATTTGCACTGCCTAAATTATTACATAATAGGTGTTTAGGCTCATCTGAAATTATTAAGAGCAATCAAAGCAATAAAGTTTAAAAATTCCAAGGAATTTCACCAGAAAGAACCAGCACTTGGAATATTTTCATTTTTTCTTGGTTTTGCTTTGTAATGCCTCTTCTTTTCTCATTGGTTTTCCATTAGTCTTTTGGGTCATTTAAAATGATGGGCACAAAAGTTAAGCTCAATCGACAGACAGTATTTTCTCTTAATATAGTATTTGTTTGCTGTCCTAGGGTTTGTCTCTATCACTGTTGCTCATCAAATGTGTTTTTCAAGGTGATGAGAATAGAGAAAGCAACTGTGGAAATTTTAGAATCTGCTTTTAATTACTATAAAACAGCAGCTAAAGTTTCCACAGAGATCAGGCCTTTATTATGCTTGGTGGAACTACTTAGAAAAGTGCTTTTCTGAGCTTAAAGAATGTTAAAAATCTTAAACTTTTTTAGCCCATACGGAACAAGCAAAACTCAAAATAAAATAAATAAAAAATGGATACTATGGAATATTGGAAATGATTGCAAGAATAGGGAAAACCAGTATTCAGTGCCAAGAAACTTCTGCAAAGCACAAAAACAAAGGGGAATTATGTTTGAATTATTACTGAGTGCTCCAGATTCAAATACTTCTGTCTAGAGGATTTCATAAGTAGAAAATGAAATAACTAAAAAAACTTTCTGACAAGGGCTGTAGAGCTTCTGACCTCTCTATTTTGGATATGAACATTTATGAAAATCCACTAACTGACCTCACATAAAGTATGCCATTTGATATTCCAGCTGAATAAAATGGGGACTATTTAAATATCTCTTGCTGATTCATCTGAATTTTTCAAGCTGTGCTCTGAAACACAGGCAGTTCAGAATTTTTGTTTTATTTTTTGAAATCCCCTTTCATTTTAACCATATAACGCAGCAAAAAGCAGAAAAAGAAAGAAAGAAAGAAAGAAATGAAGGAAAAGATTTTCTTGAACAGCAGTCTTCAACAAGATACTCAGCACTGCACAAAATCACATACACCAAATAATTCTTTGAGCTTGATCCTATAGTCATATGTGCCCGAATAAATCCTGGAAAATTACACCAAGAAAGAGACTGTCTTAAAGCAAAACAGATGTCATCTCTATTGCATTAATTCTGTTTTGCCAATTATGGTTGTGTCAGTGAGAAGACATCATAGTCACTGATTTTTTTCTGTACAATTTCATTATTATTTATGTCTGATTATACAACCTGGCAGCTACCTCTGTCATTTTTCTAAAATCTTTTTGCAATCACACTGAAGACAAGAATCTGATTAGCTGAATGCTAATTACCTGGAGGGGAAAGAAAATTGAGATTTTGTTTTTTTTCTCAGAAGGTGCAGGTTCATTCAAATGAAAATTTCTGTGAAAACTAAAGTAGCTTTAAAACACTTCCTTCATTTGAATTTCTTCTTCCTTTATTGTTAGTTCATATTGTTCTGCCTAACGTCTTAGATATTTGAGAATATTGTTTTTCAAAGTCATTGATAGAAAAAAAATTGGCTCTTTCTATCTCTGAATTATGTTTTTAGAGAATATATCTATATTTTCTTCAAGACAGAAACCTTTTCCATACAGAGATACTAAATACCACAGGGAAACTTAAATCAATTTACCACTGATACTGAGCTATCAATTAATCTAATATCAAACATTCAAATACCTAGACCATAAATATTATGGAAAATACATAATTTTCTTCAAGCTTAGTTAAATTGGGATGCCCTGAGGTTCACAGATCTATTAAAGTTTTCCTTCTCTTACTTTCAGCTCTATATTCTCTAAATCAAGACATAGTTTCTGCCTGGTATTTCAGGCTCCTTTACAACATGCGTTATATAAGAAGCCTGACAGACTTTGCTCATCTTTACATTCTCAATTTTGGGGATTACTTTGTTTAGCCCTTATGCTGAAGTGATCTGTGGCAGCTCTGTGGATTTTCTGAGTTGGCCATAGAACACTGATGGTGCTGGTCTTAGGACTTTTCAAGGCAATATTAAAAATCTAATAATTTCACCATCACACACTGTTTCAAGCAGTACTTCTAGGTCCTCATTTAGAGAGAATGATGGTGACTTGGCACATTACTATTTCAGCTTAACACTGGTTAGATGGAAGAGGTTACTAATTCTACAATACCAATTAAGACATGGGGTTTTTCCTGGAGATCAATGACCAGGTAGTGGGAATTGTGCACAAGGCTTTTAACCCCAGCCAGTCACTTACTGCATTGCAGCAGAATCAGATGGCATTCTCTGAAGGATATTGCTTTTCAGAATGACAAACATGGGTCTGCTTCTAAGTGCAGGGCTTTTTTTGCTCACCTACAGGGTATATGTAGTAGCAGATAATGAAGCCATGAAGTAACTAATGAAAGGCAGATGCACACAGAAAGAAAAGAAACACAAACCACAATATCCTCCCTCCTCCCAATACAGCTAAGTATAGAAAAACAGTTGAATCTCTACCATGAATTTTAACTACTTTCATTCCCTTTAGAGATAGGATCAGATCTATCACCAATTCAAATCAGACACCACTGACATCTAAATTAACATTTTAAATCAGAACTAGCTTGAGATTTGCAGGGAGTTCCCCACTCATAGGCATTTATTATGTGCTGATCTAGGTCTTGAACGCATCATGATGTGAGAAACTGTTTTCTTTTCAAATGAAGTTGAAGCACAAGCCTCTCAGTAGTTCATGTTCCACCTCATTGGAAAGCGGGAAGCTGAACCTATGTGCAGAGGGAGCCCAATACTTACTCCCCACAGAATTACTCAGCAACATTGGAAAACCCCTTCAGTTAATGTTCTTCAAAAAAGACAGCAATTGAAACCACCCTACCACTGCTACTTAGACTTCCAAACTGTTCCACAACAAACATCTGAGCTCTTCCTGATCTTCAAGATGCCTCATGCTTATTCACCTTCCTCTGCTTTGCAATCTACACCCAGTTGTGGCCTGGGTCCAGTCATGGTCCTTTACTCCTATTCTTATTAATTTCTTTTCCTCTTCCATCGTGATTTTCTTTTTTTCTTTAAATTCAACAAGGTATCTCTCTTCCCAACAACATTGCTATAGAAGTTTGACCTGTGGCTCAAAATAAATAACCTACACTTATCTGTCTGTGGAGGGAAGAGTTTGGGGTTTTTAGTAGTAGATGAACTACCTGGAGGCAGTTCCAGGAGTTGTTCTGGTGACTTGCTGCTGCTAAGCATGAGAGGAAAATGGAGTGGTGCTTCTTTGAAACTTAAAACAAATGAAGGTGGAGTTTCTGAAAGTCTGAGACATTATTTACCAGACCAGTCCAGACTCCCTTATTTGGGTTTTGATGTCAGTTTTGGAAGTGAGGACCTGAGTGAACTGTCAGCCAGGGTGAACTTCTGGTTCCTCTATACCAAGGTGTGCCTGGGGCAGCAGAGGGAGAAGGACGGAAGCTGTGCCACACTGCTGCCATCATCAGGGGTCCTCTCTGATGATTTGACAAGAGGACATCCCTTAACACTGAGGTAAAGTTCTGTACCCCAACTAGTACCTTGGTTATACTGTCCTTTTTCACAGCTTATGGTGGTGCAATAACACAATATGGCTTTCTAGGTAAATGAGCCAGAAAAGCAGACTGCTGCAATCTTCTAATGTCATCTTGTTCATGGGAGCTGCTGCAAGTCTCTTCTGCATGGCAACTCTCTCATAATCCAGTCCCTTGGTCAATAAGGAGCAGATTGGTTAGCATGAGACAGAATATTAGACAGTGCAGCATCCACACCTGTGCACACAGAGCCATTCCTCTCTCCGCACACCACAGGTCATGCCAGCACTGGCATGGCCACAGCACAGGCAACAGCTGTAGGCCTCATTCCTGCCCAAAACTTGGACAGCAATTTGTGTTTGCCAGGTTTCCATTTATCTACAGTGAGAAGGTCCTGACTGCAAGGAGCAATTGCAGGCAGCCCTGGCTTATGCCAGAGATGCCCGGGCTGCTCTTTTCACCATGCTGGCATTGGTCCTCTGGTTTTACTAATCCCGAGAGCCAGGCTGTCCACAGTGCGTTACAGATTTTCCTATGGGTCTCATAGGGTCTTCCCTTTAACAGCACTTCTGCCATGGCCCATGTTGCCCCAATACTTGCCATCCTGACACCTCAGTTGTCACCACTGTGATGTGCTGCCACAGTGATGAAACATGATGTGAGGAAATCAGTCGACCCACTGCCACATCACGTCCTAGCCCCGAAGCTCCTGCTGGCAGCACCCGTTCTTGTTGGCATGTGGGAGAAGGGAAAAGTGTGACGAGAGGCCAGAAGCCGTACGTGGAGGGCGGGCATGAGGGATGGAACGGACCCGCAGGTCCGGGGAGAGCAGGGTTGGCATGGGAGAAAGGGAGAGCCAACATCTGCTGCGGCCCCGGGAACGGCGCTCAGAACCGCGCGGGGCAGGTCCCCGGAAACAGCTGCTGAGGGCTGGCTGGGAAGCGCGGGACTGGCGTCTAGGAAGGGTAATGAGAATACAGCAGGGGCGCGGCGGGGCGGGGAGACGGTCTGGAGCCAAAGTCCCGGCGGGGAGAGGGCACCAGCAGCTGGGGATGCGGCGAGGAACCTGCAAAGGAGCCGAAGGCAGAAACTGGCTCTGGGAGAGTGGCAGAGAAGAAAGCATCCCGGCTCCAAGCCAGGGCGGAGGGCAGAGTCCTGGGAAGGACAGGGACGCACCGTTCCGCAGGGGCTCCGCGGGCAAGAGCCAGGCAGCTGCTGCGAACGGGCGAGAGTCCTGGGAACACGGGGAAACAGCTGCAGTGGGATGGAGGGGATGGCAAAGCTGCAAACGTCGGCTTTGGAGAATGAAAGAGGGCACAGCTGCGGACGGATAGACGAAGGTGGGGGGAGCGGCGGGGAGGGGAAGAGTCAAAAGCGATGGCCAAGGGGAAAGGAGCCACCGACCCCCCCAATGAAAGAGCAGAAGAACTGAGACAGAAAGAATTGAAACTATTGCCATTTAGAAAGCAAAATGCTTTATCTTTTTATAAAGCAGTTACATTGTTTTGCCTTCTGAAGTACTACCCAAACAGCTCACACCTGGGAGCACACATGCTGACAGCCTCATGGATAGGCTGTGGATGCTAGAGACCTGGATGCCACAGTGGCTGAAGCATCCAGCTCTCATGGTTGCTGTCTGGATGAAATGGCTCTCCCATGCTCCTAGAGAGGCTCTGCAATGTACAGCAGCTTCAGGCAGTCATAACCTGGTGCAGAACTGGCCAAATTGCACCTCGACATTACATCACCACTCTGCAGGCAGACAGGGTGGAGTTACACCCCCAAAACACCACTGTTGTTCATGGTAAAGATGGTGCACAGCCTGCTGGAACAGGGTTTCAAAAGACATTTTTTTCTGGCAAAGAGCTTCAAAGGCTTCAGCTTTTAAAGAACTGTAGCCAAGTTAATCCGTGTTTAGGGTATAATGTGGTCTTGCCATTTTTTGCCTGGAAATTTCAGTTTGGGACAGTGGCCTCTGTGCTTGTCACAATGACATTTCCTTTCGCACAGCTGACCTCATGATCCTGGATCAGTGAAACGGGCAGCAGGGTCTTTGCAGAGGAAAAATGCAGTCATCAGACCGTGTCTTCTGTGCATCTGTACATGTTCTGACTTCAGCTTGTGAATGAGGGTTGGAGCTGATGGCAGGCAGCATGATTGTAGTGACATAGAAAACTGTGAAGGAGGAAGCAGCTTCCACATTTAGACTTGTACGTCGTAGATACTGCCATGGATACCAGTGTTGCTAAGCATGATGCTTCCTATTGAAATCTATGCTTGTGGAAACACAGGCTTATGGGACTACTTTAATTTAAGGATAATATTAATGCACCTTGTGGGAAGACATACAACACTGAGCCAGGCCCATACTGCAGAGATGCAAAAAGTTCAGCTATAACTACTTCAAATCAATGATTTGTTTTAATTACCACAGGGAAATTGCTAGTGTAGAACAGGCTGTCAGTAATAAGCATAGCTGAAACTGAATGGAGCTATAGTCCATTTATCCAGGCAAGAGTCTTGTATTTCTAATGTTATTTATTACCTTCTCTATTTTACATGGGTTTTTTTAGTACTCTTCTGTTACATTCTTCTTTGTAGCTTCTGTTGCATACAGGTCTATACCTGTTCTTTCATCACCTACATATCTCCTTTCATACTCTTGCATTCTAGGCATATGGAATTGCTTTTTTTCCTCTTTCCTGGTATTACTTTTTTGCATATTTCTACTGTGTTCTTAAATTAATTCTGTTCTTCTCCCACTTTTGTTCTCAGCCACATTGGCATTACTATGCCTTTTTTTCCCATATACAGTATGAAACTATGATGAAATAAGATAAACAAAAATATGCTTCAAATGCAGAGCTATTTAACATCACTGAAAAAAAACAATTTTTTTTTTTTTTTTCTTTCCAGGTGTCAGGCATTAAGTTTATTTTCCCATAAAATAGTTCTCCATGAGAATGACATCTCTAATCTCTACATAACTAATTCATTATTTTGTTTAGTTTTCAAAGAATATAATCAGAGGAGACATTGTAATTAGCAGCTACATTAGAAAGAAATGCCATTTTGTCTGCCTGCTTCTCTGTTAAAGCACTGTACCAATTGACCCTCTACTCCTAACACTTCTGGGCTGTCGAAGTATAAAGGTGTGAGAATATGCCTATGCACTTTTCCCTTTATTTGTTATACAACTTCTGCTGGCATCCAGAAGATTAATATTGAGAACAGAGTGTTTGAATCACTTCTCAGCATTGTATTCAGTAATTCAGTTAGCAACATTTAGCAGGTCTAGACAGAGAACTAAAGCTAATCATTATCATTAGAATATGGAGATTTCACATGTTTATTGTTATGGTTTTTTATGCTTGTTGATCAATAAACACAAATATAAAATCTTTCAGTAGAGCCCTAATACATTGTTATTTTCTTAAGTGGCATTTTCACTCAAGGAATGCTGATATTGAGGCTATGGATTAATATTTCTGTATCATAACAATAGCAGTGCTCATCCATTACACTCTTCCTTTTACTGCTGTCATATCTTTCAGGTATATGTCTAAAGAAGATTTAGCTCACTAAATGTTCTGCTATGACAGAAAGAATTCTGTGCTAATTCAAAGGAAAAAGAACGGAGTATGTTATATGTCTTTTTTAGGGATATTTCTGTCTCAACTTCTTCAGTCAGAAAACGTTATGGAACACAAATTGTTACAGTCTAAGCCAATGTGGCTATAAAAAAAAAAGTCTAAAATAATGACATAAATATACCAAATTCTTTTTAACATAACAAGTTGTCAGCTGTTCCTAACTAACTAACTCATTCAGGTCCTGTAGATATCTTTGAGTGTTTCTTTAACTACATTACATATATTAAAAATGAAAACCTGCATATGTAGTACTTTTAAAAGCAGGAAATAACCAATTCTCCTTTGCAGGTGAGTAAGCAGTAGTCCCAAAGTGGTCAGAAAAAATAATGAATGCAATGATATACTAATGGCTGTGTCATTTTTAGGTAATATAACTTAGAGCTCCAGGCTTATATGTTAAATAGTCAGTAAGGTTTTCATTTTTAATACCTGCTGACTCCCAGAGAGACTGTCAAGGATGAAGCCGTTTGGGCAGTATATCCCTAGTACAAGTAAGTCAGCTGAAACAAGGCAGCCATTTTATAGCTTAATATCAGTATAGATGTCCTGAAGAAGAGAAATCAAGTTTCTTTTCTGCTTTCTGATAGATGCATGAGAAGAAGATTACCTTTTTACTTGCCAGAAGCATTCATACTTTTAAATTAAAAATGACGTGGCTAGGATTTGCCTTACTGATGTCATATAAACAAAACATATACAGGCATAAAGATCTATTTAGAGACAACAGATTTTGGAACTTTAGCAGTTCCATGTGAAAATGTGACACACATTTATATATGATTTCTTCAAATCCTGCCTTTCAGCACTGATCATAAATGCTAAAGGATATCACTATTTGTTAACAGGACTTGGGCACTATCCCTCATGGAATTTTACCATCCAAACAAGTGATTACTAAAATGTCCTGACATTAATTTATAAAGACATTGGCTTAAACATACTTATTGCATAAAACACAGGTAAATTATTAAAAAAAGAAAAAACAAAAAACCCAAAAACAAACCCAAAAAACAAACTTATACAGAAGGCTACCAACTCTCTGATGCTTTCTGCTGGTTTTTTTTATTCCCATTTGTTTTCTTTTGTTTTATGACTACATGGAAAAAAAACATTAGTTTGAATTAGTTTCTATGAGCTATGAGGAATGGAGACGTGGCTTTGCAGCTTATATACACATTATTGTATCTGTTGCTCTCTGCCTACTGAAAAATCATCACCTTTAGGAGAGACAGGTCATCTCAGGCACCACGATAGGTCTAGCTGCAGAAGAAGACATCTTCACAAATACCACAAGTTCAAATGCCTTGCATATGGTATTGTCAGAAGAACATGCTCAATAATACAGTAAGTTTTAAATTATCTTCTCCCCAATGTTCTGGAAGTGGAGTTAAAACTTCAACTCAACTTCAAGCAAAAAATGTAAAGGTTTTTACAGCTTGCTTTCACCCAGAAGAAAAATAGGTCCCTTTAATCTTTGTATGTGCTCATGTTTTTATGTGTTGATATGAGATGCACTTGGCCAGGTAGGTAAAATTTATTCTAAAGAGAATTTCGTATATATGTATACACACACACACACATACATTCATATATCTAATTTATTCAAAAAACAGCCACTGGAGATAAATGCCCTAGCCACTAAACTATTGATGCTGAAGCGATACAGCTCTCTGCTTCCAAACTAAAATGAAGATTATCTCTGATGAAATATTTCTTGCAACTGACATGTTTCTGGGGGAGTATTTCATTAAAATTCTTAATAATATTCTAATGATGAATCACTTCATTAAAAAAAAGCATTCAGCATAGCTATGTGTAAGCATATTTTAATCAGTAGGCATCTTGTAATAAGTTAGTGCTTCAAAATTAAAAGAAAACTTAATGCTTTCCAAAGTGGCTTTTCTATTAGTATAATACAGTAGAAGGGACCATCTAGAGATAATGTAAAATATGTGAATGGTAAACATTGTTTTCTGTGCCTCCACACCCCATTTTCCTGAAGGCTGATTCCTGTTTCAGTTTTTAAGAGAGACTTTTAGTTTAAAAAATAAAAAATCAATTGAACTTTTTTGACCTTTAAACTCTTGGACCTATATGTTAGTTAATTTCCTTTGAATTTCCCTTTCCTTAAAAAATTACCATATGAAATTGTTTGGCCTGTATTATACAGAATATAGCATTAAATAATTATGGACTAAACATATATTTGGTGGCTCCAGATCATCATTGCAGTCAAACAGTAATTTAACAATTCTGAAGATAATTATTGCAGCATCACCATTTTTAAAGATTCAAGTGAGATACCAGAAGCTGTACACAACTTCTGCCTGTTTTCGCCCCAGATATTTTTACTGAATAGCTTCTTGCTAGCTAAGAAGAGCTATAAATTTGTTTTCATGCATAAGGGCTCATTAAATTGCTGGATTGCAAGACTGTATAAATTATTTATCCTTATAGAGAAAAAGGTTTTAAAATTCACAGTTTGGAATAGGCTCTAATTCCCCTCTCATCTATAGAGTCGCTGATGTAATTAAAGGTTAAAAAAAAGGAGATCAAGTGTTAAAAGGATAAATGTGTTCCCTCTCTCCTGAGCTCAGGGACACAATGCACTAACATGCTTCCTTTCTTTGTTAGCTGATGTTGAAAGACCTTGACTGTCTTCCTCCTTAATTACTTCAGGTTAGAAACAGAGTTTAGCCCATGTTTTTATTATGTTTTCAGTGCTAGGGGGTAGATCATTCCCTTAATTCTTTCCTTGGCAATGAGAAAAGTAAGAAAATACTCTCCTTTCATTGAGAAATGTCAGATAAAGTGCTGTTACAGGTAATGGAAGTTCTGTAATAAAGAGCTCCTCAGCTTCCTTGAGCTTCAGCCTCATGTCAGAATGATTTACAAGCTGGGCTAGGCTACCTGGTCTCCACATTGTCAAATGATGAACATAAAATCTTTACAGTGGGAAAGGCTAATATATCCTCTCAAGAATACTAATGGCAGACAGTGTTTCCAAACCTTCAGTGATACCATTATAATTTTTATAGACTCTAATTGATTTTTATGTCTCAAGAACAGGCAATCTGCAGTGTATAAGCTACATCATTAGACATTTTCTCATTGCTTTTCTTTTCTTCTTGGTGATGTGTAATGTGTTGCTAGTAAAGAAAATTGATTCATTCCTTTCTTTTTGCCCTTGATTTTTGGACTAATTTTGTTTGACTTCCCCAGCTATTTTGGTTCTAAAGGGGAAAAAAACTCACCCAAAAATCAAACCTTAGCATTTTTTTTTTTTTGGGGGGGGGAATAACTCACTTGGACCTCTCCCTGACTGAAGAGATAGAGTGGTAAGATAAAAGCAAACTTAGCTTTTTGACCACAGGTCTAATGTGGCCTTCAGAATCACTTAGAATGAAATTGCATTCACTTTATCTGCTGATGTTCACAGGCAATTGCATTTCACAAAAGTCGCAGGCAGCTGTCTTTCTTGGAGCCTTCCCTATCCTCCACAACACCGGTGAGGCTTTTCTGCCAGCACATTTGAATGCTGCTTCAGAGGACAAGAAACAACAGCTGCACTACAGGGCATGCATTAGAAAACACACACACTGGTTCTGTATCAAATCCAAACATGGGCACCCAAAATAGCTTCTGTAGGCAATTTGATTTAAACTTTTCCAATATAAAATGTATTCAGTTTTGTTTTCAACATGATTTTCAAGACAGGAGAGCTCTGTAATACTGCATATGGATTTCTTTTATGAACCTCATTAATAACTTTGAGCTGGAGGTCCTAGTGCTCTTTTGTTTCATTTGTGTCACTTTCTAGGTACATTTATAAGAAACTGTATCATATATATTTAATGAAGTGTATTCTGTATTACATTAGGCAGCATTGCAACACACCACCATGTTAAACCATTCTAAACCCCACCTTTGGAGACAGCAACAAAAAGAAGAGTTTACTTCTTCACACACAACGTCAAAGGTTTCACTGTGGGTGAGAAAAAAATCATTAAAGGGAGTAGCCAATGGCCAGAGAGAGTGGTCCAAAGGAGATAAATAAGTAAAAGAATAAATACATTGAATAAAGAATAGTGAGCCCCTTGAATAGAAAACCCCTTAGCCAGGTTTTTATAGAAAACATGGGTTTGGGGGTAAAACTGGGAAGGTTGAAATGAAGAGGCCAATAACACTGAAAATTGGAAAGGATCACCACACAGGAAATGGAGAAATGGAAAAGGAACCGATTTTAGGCTATCTGCAGTAATACAGACCATCTAAAACCAATTATGATTGCTACATGCATTTCCTTATTTTTATTGCTGTGTTTAATATCACTCAATAAGGAATATTAGTAATACTGACTTAGTATAAGAATGAAATATCTGAGGGAGGAAATTTTAGTGGAATGTGGTTCAACATCAAAAAAGAATCAGCAATGCAAATCAGACGATGTGATAACTGGGGGATGCTAAAAGAAAACTTCATGAGAATCTTAGACATCCTGTCATTTCTGGAGAACATGATCAACACAAGATGAGTATTATATTAATTTTAACAGAAAAAAAGGAAGAGTAATGGATAGTAACAGGTATATGTTCTTAAACTGGAATGGTACATGAAGTAAAAGAGAAGGAGCACTGCAGTGAAATGAGTGTAGCTGACTGTCACAGAGATATCAACAGCAGATTATAGAAGTGCTTAACTGAAGATTATATGGCATTTTTTGGCTCACAATTGTGAGTGGAATCAATAGTCCAGTAGCAAATTTCAACAGATGCTTACACTGACCTGAAGGCTTTTGGTGATACTGTAGTGGAACCTGGACCAATTATCTAGTATCCTTCTAGACCATGACATTTGTGGCAGAGAAAATCCAAGTTATATCATCAGATTAACACAAACTGGAAATGCTTAGAGATACTGGTCTTGTAGTATGTATACTACACAGTCTATACACAGTGTGTAAAACTGTATGTATACACTACTGTCTAAAAATGTAGTCGTTCAATCAATTCAGGTTAAGTGATCACATTTACACAGCTCCACACTTCACATGGTGTAGAGTCAAAACAATTATTTTGCAGACGTTTAGATGGAAATGAGGGCAAATGCATTTTATTATGATGGACTTGTATCCTGATAGAAGGCTCTGACTGGTTGCTCTCATCAATAAATTCTGAAGTCTGAACCAGCCTGTTTGGAAAAGCAAGTCATGAGAACGTGGAATGTTACTGGACTTGACCCCTTCTGGCTGCTTTATTTAATTTGTAATGCCAAAGAAAAGAGAGAGTGCAAGACTAAGTAAAAAAGAGCACAAACAAGAGGAATGCAAAAATAAACCAGAAAATTAAAAGCAATAGAAGAGTGAAAAGAAAAATGTAAATTGGGAAGGGACACTTTTTTAGTTGATAGAGAGCCAAATAAACATGAAACACAATAATCTTCACCTATTCAGAGATTAAATTACAGGATATCCTCTAGAAAAATGTTACCCTACAGGCTAGCCTTTCCAAGATAAGATACATTCAGTACTCCTATAAAATTCTGACCTTAGCACTGCTGTCAATTATTAGTTCTTGGACATTTCCTAAATATAATGTGAAAGCACCTGTTCTGAGTAAAACAATCTATAGTCCAACTGCATCCTGCTGCTCTAGTACTACTTTTTCCTGTGCTCCAGACTGGCCATATGGTTAGTTTGATAATTTCCTCAGGAATGGCTACTCATTGAAATGGTCAGTTTGAAGGTCTTACCCCTCAGAGAGCTCTTCTATGGCATTTCCAGCAATCTCATCTCTTACAGAAGCAAGAATCCTATTTTGCTGCTTTGAAGAGCACACCTGAGTGGTAGATTTCTTTCATGTTCTGTGACTTCACCTTTAATTAATGAGCTTAAAATACCTCCTTCTCTTTGTCACTCTAGGGTATCTCCATTACAAGAAATAGATACTTCTTTCTTTTCTTCATACAACTGGTTATATCAATTTTTATCTTTTCACAGCACAGACATATCATAATCACTAAGAAATGCTCTGCAAAGTAAAGTTCTTGGTTCAATTTTGCATGAATTTTATAAGAATTTGCCTTTCAGTATTCTTTATTACATATAATTTGTAGTCCTTTCGTATGTAATTATACTTCTGAATACACTCTTCCTCTGTAATTGGAACAAAAATTCAAATAAAAATACTCTGGCTTGTCAAAGAGGGAAGTGCAGAAAAATAGTGATTCTTCATGGAAGAGCTAAATAAACAAGGTCCTTGTGGAAACAATCTAAAAAAAAAAAAAAAGATCTTATCTCTAGATCTAAGTGGGATAATCAAGAATTAAAAATATGTGTCGACATCCCCTCAGCACGTTAGCTAACTTCTATTTGTTATGTCTTTCTTTCAAAAGGCACATACCAGAAGGTGTAATGCAAATACAACAAAACCCAAGACTGTTTTCAAGCATTTGGGTTCACCAGAGACACACATGATGTCAGATTGCTTTTGTCATTATTTGACCCAAGAGAACTCTCATGCTTCAGAATGGGTGCAACCATATGACCAAATCCACAAGCAAACTTTGTGAATAGCAAAATTCTCCTGGATTTAAATCCAATGAAAATTTTATACTAAAATAATATTTAGTACAGAACCCACTAATCCATTAGTTCTTATATTTAGACTGTACTGCAAATACAGTATAGACCACAAGATAGAAGTCCTTCAAGCTCACTTCAGGTGCAGGGAGAATGTGACCTCTCAAGAGGACTTAGGGGGAAAAAATCTGTTCCTGAGCATACTTAGAAAGTTTTGACAGTCATGCTGTTTAAGTCAGGTAGCTCATGAAAGATTTTTGTATAATAAAATTTCTAAAAATACAATGAAATGGTATTTCACCCAAGAATAACCTAATCCTCCTTAACATCTTTGCTTAGAGATTAGAGCAAATAAAACCAAGCCTGTTAGTATTTTTATGAGAAAGTAGATTCAGGCAGAAATTGGATATGACTTTCACATCCACTAACATTTAAAGAAGACTGACTTAAAAAAATTAAATACAGTCCCCACATATAAAAACTACAGGACTGATATATCTGAAAGTTAGTGCCACTATTACCAATTAATGGGTAAGTATAAAACATTTAGGATTTTAAATCTATCTCAAGCTGAATGAAATTGCACTGTACAATTTATTTCTCGGTGGATCTGAGGAGAGGACATGGAGTTTGTGGCAAGATAAAGCAATCAGAAATTTATGTCCTTCATTGCTGATATGTGTGATTTAAATATCACTCACCAATTTGGTATTAAAGAAATTTACAAAGTCTCTAAATCTGAATTCAAAGTCCCAAATATAATAACTATGCAACCAGCTTTTTCACAGCTTGAAATCAACTTGTATTTTAAAGGTTTTTTTAAAGGAGGCACAAGGAAATCCTAAATAAACATATAATCTTCTCTCTCTCACTGTCATGTTTTACTTAAATTTCTCCAAATTCCTGTGGATAAATAGTGTCTGCTAAAAAACATTTTAAGTTTAGGGTACAAAAGTAACTTGATACATTCCCCCAGATTCCAAACATTTTCTTTTGTAAGCAAGCAGTTTCAGTAGAATAAAAATGCATGTCTTTCCCTACTCCTCTACTTTTATATTTGTAAAAAAGTGCTATGTCATCATTGGCTGAAATAGAATTGCACTACAGTGTATCTTGCAAAATATATTAAATAGAGAGGAAAAATTAACTTCATATGTTTCCCCCAAAGGAAATATATATTTTCTGCTAAGGAAAGTAATCATGTAATTTTTTGTCCAAGACCATTATTGAAAACAGATGATCAAAGGCAGGAGCAGGTCTTTGACACATGCAAATCTTATTAGCGATTTAAAAATACAGTATTCAGATTTTGGGAATGCAATTAAGAGAGACTGGTAGATGTTTCAAAGGAAGAGTAATTTATTTTGTTGTCTAGGTATGGTGTATCAGATTCAGCATAAACTTTTTCATTCAGTATGTACACTACCTACAGTGACCCTATGGTGGCAACATACACAGCTATGGAAAGACAAAGAAATATGATGTACTCCTAATGTAATCTGGGAATGAACCACATAAAATATGCTATTGTACCTTTTAACATATTCTGCCATAGTTTAGCAGTATTAGGAAATATCTGTGTAGTGTGTCAGATTGCTTCTCGGAGCTAGTATGATAAGCAAAGGCACAAAAGAAAGTCTGTCAGAAAATTCCTACAGATATCTTGAGAGATGAATAAATACACTCTGTGCTTGGAAAAACTCATAAAATCTTGGTATGTTTATGGCTATTTCCATTTAAAAGTATGCTTGAGTACGTGTGTAAATTGTAACAAAGATTTATTAATTCCAGAGGAGGGAGCAGAGTAATATTATAGCCTTCAAAGCTAGGACTTTATATTTCCTCACTACATAGTGAAATTAAACTATCAGGATAACAAGATTTTGAACATAAAATAAACATATCAACATTGTTCTATTCAATAACATTTCAAACGCCAGTAATCTGTTCAACACTAAACAGAGTAAGGTCAATTTTTTACTGTTCTTCTTTTTGTATTTCATTAATGATTAAACCTTTACAATGGATAATACTTAACTTCTCCCTTTGATTAGGGGTTTACATGTTCAGTTTACACTTGCTCACAGATTTAAAGCACTAAATTATCCATACTCTCTCCTGCAATTATAGACTTGCTGACATTTCATTTAGCCAAAGTGCTTTGCTTTCTCAAAACCCCTTGTCATTCTACTTAAAATCAAACTGAAATTGAGTTCATTGGGTCAGCACTGTGGGTTGCTCATGGATTGCTCTGCTGCTATCTAATTTTTTAGATTTCTTGTGATCTGATTTATTAGCCTTGCTTAGCTGTGCCGTCCAGCTGAATGTATCATGCACATGTACCCATGAAAAGAAGCTAGTGGCTATGAAAAGAATCAGTGGCTATGCATGACCATCTAGCATGTGGTGATAGCTAACAATCCAGGAACTGAAAAGCAATCTGTGATTCCCTTTCATATATATTTAGCCATATATATAATTTCTTTTTCCTGTGGATTTTGCATTCCTCAGTAGCTGACCATCTTCTATGACACAGGTGTCTTAAATTTGGTTTGGTCATTTTATCCAAATAGTAAACAATGGACTGTCTGTTCTGTTCCAGTTACATGTTTTCACATGGTCATTTGGACAGTCTATCCATCCTTTTATATACATCTATGCATTGTTCACGAAAAAATAAATTAATTACTTGTTACATCTACTAGCTGCTATCTAAAGACACACTCATGAAACACCCATGGCATCAAATGTTTTAGCAAAAGTAATTTAAGCTACATATACTTGAGACCTTCATAACATTATTCCATCATATAAAGATCAGATTAGAATTATTTTTGCATAAACTGTTTTATAAACAGTTAGTAAAAGCAACAAATTTGGATATATTTTTTGTGAACAACAAAAACTAACTTCCATGAAAGGGAGCTAAAGCAGTGTGAGGTAGAACCAAACTCCCTAATCCAAAATTTTCTGAAATCAGAAAAAACCATTCTCTTTCTTTCAAAGATTGCCCGAGGAGAATCATTCCACTGTTACATCGATGAAAATCAGATCGTCTTTTCAATTCAAATACAGATGAAGGAATTCATCTTATGCTTGTAGGCAAAGTCCCCCGTAGCAGAAGAACCAAAAAGCCAGAAACTTAGGAAAGTGCTTTTCCCCTGTTTACTAGCTAATCAGTCCGTATTGTTCAGAATAGCCTTTATGTAACCAGGAATTAAGGAAAATCAGTTTCCCCTTTACACCTTTTTGCTACTACAAAGCTTTACATTCTATGACACTTGGTAAACACTTTCTCCTGGAAAGCTTTAAAATCCTTCAAACAATACCATCAACAATTACCACTACAGTGAAGTACACCTAAGAAAATTCTTATCAGCTGACATTTTTCCTAATAAAATATAATTTTACACATATTTCAGAAGGTTTTAAGTTCATTTCCAAAAAGCATTTTTGCTGTTACTTGCAATAGAGATAAAACCAAGAATCTTTTTATGGTACAACTTTTAAGGACTCCTTTATAAATAAACACCTTTTAAGGATATACTAATCTTTTTAACAGATCCTGTTGCCATGTCATGCTATGAGAAATAAGCCACAAACCAAGCTCAAATTTGCTATTCTAAAGAATATTTGTTTACAAAGAATATGTATGAATACATCAGGAACTTAGTTGCCCCTAAAGCAATCTGGAATACTCTAAATTACAGTAATTTATTCATTACTTTTTCTCCAATGTTGTACCTCAACTACAGCTCAAACAAAATTGTATATAATATGTAATATCTAAAACCATCTTCTCTTGTTGTAGGTATTGGTAGAAATATAGCAAAATATGCTCTGAAACCTCAGACATCACTAAACAAAACAGAGAAGGAATGGTAAGAAGGCAGTGAATATTATTAACCTTATTTTATGGATGAAAAACTGTGAGGAAGATTAAATGCTTGAGATATATAAAGAACTTCTAATAGAAAAGTGAAAATAAAATAGCAATTCCAAATCCCATTTCCAGTACTTAATTACTTCTCAGTTCTTCATCTCCCTTTTTTAATTTTTCCATTTTATGCTTCCAGATGTCTACCATTCACCTGATGAAATCCTTTATGAAGGATCCAGGTTCTAAAGAAGAAATAATATCTGGGTACAAAGCTAAAAAGGGTTGTTTTTCTTAACCATAGCCAACTCCGCAAAACCAAAACCCAACTGCAAACCCTAGAAGTAAAGGTCACGCTCACAATTAAAATGATGTTCTGAAGGAACTCAACATTTCAGAGGAGAACTTGCAGCTGGTTGCACATTAAGTATCATGCAGTTCTTATCAAGCAAAACCAATAGTAAGAACAACTTGCAGTAAGAAGTGTAGGATGAGACTCATGGTGAGACTGCTGCACACCCTTTAGAGACAGGCAGAACACAACAGATTCAGTGACCAATAATTTGCTGAAACTTGGCTGAGCATGATATACTACTATAATACATAATAAATGTCAGACATTTTTGCTACAGTCTTCTCCTGTATCATTTCTTTGGTTGCCAAAGGCTTGTTTCAACAATATTGCCGATTATTATTATTTATTGCCTATTTTATCAACAGTTTTCCAGGATATATTTTGCATAAAGTCAGAGAAAACACCAAGTCATATTGATGTTTAGCTGAAAAACTTAAAAAAATTAATAAATTCAGGAACTTGTTTTGAGTGCATGAAAAAGGAAAGCAATTCTCAAAAATATTTTTGAGAACTGTGAAAATTTTGTTACTATGAGGTTTTCTAAAATTTTATTTAAAAGTGATGCTAGTGGGTCACAGAAAATGGAGGTCCAATTCCCAAGCTCAGCTGAAAAACTTCATGATTTCTATTAACATATAGTAGTACAGTGAGGCTGCCAGGCATACTGAGGGACAAGTTTTACCTTATATACCTTTTCAAACAGAGAAAGTATTTTCCAGATCACTGAATTATTTTTTTTTTTTCTGGACAGAACATTGATAATAAATAATGCTTGCAGGAATCAATCACAGCTCTAGGGACAGAAATTCAAAGAGATGTAAACAAGAGTCACATGCCCACTCCTCCTGTAGCTGAGAGGGCTCAAACACCTTGGCTCCCCTTATGCTACTGCATATTTTCCATCAGAAAACTCCAATTTGCCCCTTCAGATCAAATGGCATAATTGCCAGAGGAACTGCTCTGTCCAAATGATCTGAGTTTAGCAAAAACCTCCCTAAAGAATTATTTTTCTTTACCCAAATCCTTTTAGCAGGACCAAGCTGCAGCACAATTTCCCATGGGCTGGGGGCAGATCTGAGAGAAAATTAACCTTAGGTGCAGTGGCCATACTGTTTCACTTAGAGCAGTCAGCTTCATTTGCTGTTCCACAAGTGAATGAAAATTTCTAACATAATATTCACATAATTTTAAAAAATATTGAATATTATCTAATTTTTAATCTTACTGTTATAAATCCCAGAGATAACACAATAACAACTGTAAAATAGATATGCCTCTGGTTAATAAGAGAAGCATTACCTTTAATTTTTTTTTTTTTTTTAATTTAGGAGTCTTTGTAAAGTTACGTTTAGGACACATTGTTTTCTATACATTTATTAAACTGAATTTTTAGCCAGTTTATGAACTGCATGAATTTTGTAAACAACCACAGAAGATAATATTTTGAGAACTCTGGTAAATGTAGGTAGTAGATTTAATAGTGTTGTAAGTGTCAATATATTTTTATTGATATCCTATGATCCCATTAGTCTACTAAACTTTTCCTTCACTCTTTGTCTATGTCTTCTATATTTTGAAAAAAAAAAAAAAAAATGTTTGCAGAGCAGTACTGCTGAGCTAGGGACATATTTTCAATGACAGTGAAATCAGAGTTTATTAAATTATACTCCCTTCACTGCTTAGCAAAAAACAGCCTTTAGGGATGTTACATAGGACTTGGTTTTCTGACTGGTACCATTTTGCTGCAGAAGCTAAGCTTTCCTAAAGAAACAGCAGTGTAATTCTTTTCTAGAAAATGCAACAAAAATGACACATACATTGAACCTTAAGACAATTTATATGCGTATGGACATCTGAATTTATAATTCATTATTATTCATTTAAAAAGATGAATCTAATTAGATTACATACTAAGCATGACATTTATAATATGTAAAAACATGAATATTATTTCTAAAAATTTACAAATATAGGTACTGTAATTGGTTGTTTATGACTGCAGTTTAGCTTGTATCTGATTATGTTTAAACAACAATTTTAAATACTTTTTTGATCATTGAACTTTTTTATTTTAAAATTTTTTCCATTCATTCTAACACAAATAGTCCCATTTAAATCAGTGGGAGTAATAACATTTAATATTACTGAAAATGCCACAAGATGATTAAATACCATGAGGTAACATACAGGATAATCATAGGCTTTTAAAGAGCCATATTGTACTATTGAAATAAGCTTTGTTAACTGCAGCGTAATAGTACATACATTAATTTATACTGGGGATCAAGGGGATAAAATTATTCATACAAGTAATCCAACCAAATACAGTGGGACCATCTGTAAATTAAGTGATCATAAAGAAATTTATTGGGAATTTGACTGTGACTTTATTCTGTCTTCAGCTCCTGCCCTAAAAGTTTCTTATTTGTCTTCTTTCTAGGCAAATAGGACATAGTATAGCATAGTGGGTACAATATAAATCATAGGAAGGAAAAGGTAAAATCAATATTTTTAATCTTCCTAACTTTTTTTAATACACAGGGAAAGAAAGATAAACCAGTTTTGTATGTAGAGAAAGTAGCAATATCTAAATAAGTAGAAAAATAATAAAGATATGTTCAAAGGTCCTGAACATTAATAAATGTGGCTCTTATAAAGACAGAAGTGTCTTAAAAATATTGGGTGGTCACATCAAAGATAAACTGCATTTCTGGGACAGAATATTGTATTGTGGCTATACTATTCCTCACATAAAGCTTTTACAGGAAGAGTTTAAGAAATACTTTTAGGCAGTTTTAATGGCAACACTGATAAGCAGATGTGCAAATCCCTTGCCTGTATTTTATTTTAAAACTGAATTCATTGGAAAAAAATGGTTCTGAAATGTACTGAAATAATTTTGTGCAAGTCTTTTATTTCTTTTTTTTCAGTCTTAAAAATATATTTTATTTAGTCAAAAAAAATCTCAGCTGAAAACCTGACATTTATGTTACCAGTAATATCACCCCAAGTAAGTTTCATTTCCATTCTGATTCCTTTTGACTTCAGTCTTATTTTGAAGCAGCAATACAAAAAACATTTGGGCAGGAGTAACTTGACTTTCATGTTTGAGCCTTTTGTCAACCCCTTGAAAACTCACTAGAATCTGTTCAAGTTGCAATTTTTCTCACAAATGTGTTTGTACTGTACCGGTGGAGATGTTGTACTAGTTCTACTAGTTGTACTAGTTGTACTAGTAAACTCCTGCAGACTGTACTGGTAAACTACTGAAAGACTGTTTTAACTTCAGCCTCAGAAGGTCTTTTTGGTCTCTGTAGCCTATGCTAGATCCAGCTACCCAGTTTTGGAGCAGGGAAGGTATCAGTCCATCAGCAGCTGTGATTGGGTCCCGAGGAAAGATAGCTTCCTCATTCAAGTGCAGAAAACACAATGGCTGGGGCTGGGATGTCTGCGTGGGACTTAAGTCTTTAAAACCTAAAAAAAAAAAATTATACACACTGACTATTTTACTACCTTAAAAGAATGTTCTTTTGATTGCAAAGTCAAAAATAGCAGCTCTGAGACATAAGGCTTCTTACATAACTTAGATCCATCTACTTTATTCATGTACAGTAAGTTACAGCCTTTAATTGCACAGTTTAATGCAGTTCTGTCCAGAGCTTCCTTCACTTCATCTGTACACAGAAGAGGACTATTCTTAGCAATAAGTAATGACCAAGTAACAAAGAAAGCTGTTGTGCCAATGAGCAGTGCAGCTTCTCCTGCAATACAAGAGACCTTGCTGAAAAGGAGTGGGGTGTACCCTCATAGCAAGGGGAGGCAAATGTTGTGTGAGAGAAACATATTCTATCCCCTTCACTCCTAAAAATCCTGTGTAATTTTGGTCAGGCTTTTAAGGACAGGTGCTTTTTGGGTGGTCATTCCTAATGGTCAGGATATTTGCACCTTTGGAGAACATGCCATGCTGGATATACAAGAACATACAGTGCTGATCACTCAAAGCTCTAATCTGAAGTCATTGAGAGCTGTACTTTGAAGTTATAGTGGATTCTTAAAGGATGTGGTGTTATGTGTGAAGTACTCAGAAAAACTTCAGATGGGCACTCAGCGAATGTTTTTACCGGCAGTATCTATTGTCTCAGTCCTCTACAAATGGGATAATGGTATCTGTCATATTACATGGGCATTGTGTAATTTTTAATATTTGCATAGCAGCTCAGATATTGCTGCTATGAGAAATAAACTGGCAGTTTTATTACAAGCAAATGAATTAAACAGAGAACACTAACTCAGGGATTTACTTTTTCAGGGTTTTTGATTATTATTTCGATTTTTTACTAACTTATAAGGCGTATTGTAAGTTGTAAGATGCCTGATCCTATTTGGAGCTGGCATCAGGGACTCATGCAGACGGAATCAGGGAAAATGTACATGATTATGGGTAAGGAAACCCCTTGCACCACATGGCTCATCCTGGAAGCCACCATAATGCTCGGGGCTCCACCCCCAGCATAGCACAGCCAACCAAGGAGAGGGGAACGCATTTTCTGTTATGTAAATGAGGTGGGATTTGGGAGACCTTAAAAGAGGGAACTTTAAACTCAAGGGTGTGCTTTTGGATCTACCTGGCCAAGGCACCCAACACGTGTTGTAAGTAAATTTTTCCTACTTGTTATTTTTCTTTGCTTCATGGACTCTGTTGTTTTTCTAAATTTAATAAAAGAGAAATTTTCTCACACTGCTATGAAAACCTTAGAAAAACCCAGGGAAAAATTACTCATTTCTATTCAGAGCTGATTTGAATAAGGATGATAAATAAGGCTCAGGGCTGCAAACTGAAGAGCAAAGAGAAAACAAAATATTGAAGAACTTATTATCAGACTGAATGAGGCAGAAAGCTTGAGGACAAAGTGGTATATGATCATGTAATTAAACACTACTTCATAATGGATACCCAGAAACAGATGAAATTAAAATTGCACAGTATCTTTTGTCCTGACAGTTCACAGCTTCTAAGTGCTATATTTTATAAATTTAATAATATTCTCAGAGCATAAATTTTGAGTGCAATATGTTCATAAATGTTAGACTGACACTGATGACTTCAACTGATTAGAGAATATGCAAACTGGCCATACTGACCTGTGTTCTAAACACCTGTGCACTAAATGGGTGTCTAACAACAACCAAAGGAGTGTGAAGATTGATTCAGACATGCAGATGACAAAAATACTTGACAGTCTATTTTCAAAGGACAAACATTTTAATACAGGATAGGTCATCTCCTCTATGGGAGTGAAAGTGGGGTTAGAATATGAAATTTTTCAGCCATTAATCTATAATTTTATATGGGAAAATGACACTGCAAGTTCTTACTACACATCTACAAAAGAGAAAGACTAGAGTGGAATAATTATTGTTACCATACAGGTGCAGGAAACAAGCAAGCAAAGTTTGCCAACAGTCATTTTTGTCCTGGTAAAATGCTTCTATGCAACTGAATGACAAAGGAAACTTCTATAAAGATTGCCAAGTGTTACATAGTAGTGGGTAAGATTAAGCCTGCTTATTCCTTGAGGTTTGGGGTTGTCTTAATATTGATACATTTGAAAGGGTTTTGGTGGTTTTTTTTTCCTAACCGGAAGACCTGATTCTGATCTTGTAATGGTCATGATCTTACTCTTATTTTACAACGGCTTAACATATTAGCTTCAAGAGGCATCAATCCTGATTTACACAGATATGAAAGGAGTACAATAAACCATCAGCTGACAGAGATACTAGTGAATGCAACAAATCTACAAAAGCAAAATATTTAAAAAATAATTTACAGTACAAAATATATAATTTCTAAAGACTTTTTTCTCTTCCAGTTCCTTTGGTTAATCAATTTCCTTAGTATCTCTTTCTGCATTATCTATGGTTGAAAGTCACTGAGAGCTCAGACTGAGCAAGGACAAGTTTCCAAGACATACTTATGTATTACTTTTCCAATTTCTGATGAGGAAGTTAGGGAAGAGCAAAGTTGAGTAACATCAAAACTGGTACTCAGCTCACTTGGTATATTTAGGCTATGCAAAGTACAATGACCCCGCATTAAAGTACAGCATCAAAATAACCAAATATTACTAAGCTCTTAGGGGTATGCTTCTTTAATTAGGTATACCTCTATCACAATAGATGCAGGATCACTAAGTGCTTTTCATTATTTTTTAATGCAAATATGAATAAAGAGACAAATTCCATGCTTAGACACAAGCAAGAAAAAAACATGAAAGCCACCACTCAATGAAGGCAGCTTTGCTTCTGAATTCCATGGTGCCATTAACTTATACTACAAAGGATATGTGTTTGGGGGGTTTTTTTGGTGTTTTTTTTTTTTTTTTTGGTTTTGTTTTTTTTTTGTTTGTTTGTTTGTTTGTTTGTTTGTTTATTTTTCTAATATGGAACAAATTGGAAGGAAATTTCATTCACTTGCATCACTGTGCATGCTTTCAGGATGTAAGATTTACAAAATCCACCAGCATGACTCACAGTATCACAATGGGTAATATAGGATTTAATAGCACACTTGAATGATGTGGGTATTTATAATGTGCAAGAAAGACTACTTATTTAAAGACCCCAATGATACTTAACACAAAACAATAGGATTCAACCAATGATAAGAGAGTAGACAAAACCTCTGAATGTTAACATGAATGTGGTTGTCAATGGATTTGCAAGAATAGCAGATCAAAAGTTCTATTGCTGAAAATCATTACGCTTAGACACAGCAGTGGGTGTAGTCTGGGAAGGAGATGCAGTGCCTCACTGACCTCTCTGACTCCTGTTCCTGGACCTTACAGGTTAAAAGCCTGATTTTACAAATGTAAAATATACAAATAATTTTTAAAATGAAAAATGTAAGCCTGTTGCTAAGCAATAATCAGTGGAATCCAAACTTTTTAACACCACTTTTATCACCACTGCATCATAATAGAATGAGGAAATGTAGCATCTTGCTTAAGAGGGCTGAAGAGCACTTTTTTTTATTCCTAGCATTAGGGCCCATTTCCCACACTTTTTATTAATAATGAATATAATCTTTGCATTACAAGATTGTAATTCATCCTAAAGCTATTCATCATGGTTGTGCTTTAGAGAGCCATTGTACAAATGCTCATGTGTGTGTGTGAACATTTCTATTGTCATCTTTGGGAACAAAGAAGAGTCAGGATAAGATTCTAAAGAAAATTGCAGTATTAAGATACAGATCTTCACCCCACGTCTACTCACTAATTTTGTGATTTTCTATATACTTCTTCAAAAGAAAGTATATATAATTTCTAATACATACATGCACTCTTTCTCAAGGAGTCTGTTCCTAATGGAAATACCTCCTTTGACAGAAGTGTCATTTTTAAAAATCTTTTGTTAGAGCTAAAAAGCACAGAAGAAAGAAGATCAACACAAAGGTCATTCTGTATCAGAAATTAAGATGTAATTCAGAAACTTTGAAAGTGTGACATACATCTCCAATTGCATAGTGCCATGTCAGTGACCTCCTCAAAGGCTGTACGAATTCACTTAATTATGAAAAGACAGCACTATGAGAAGAATCAATCTAGTTTCTCTGCCTTTAAGCAACACGAAGCCCTTTCTCTAGACAAAATCACCAAAAAGTCAAACTTTCTCATTACAAGAACAAAGTGGCCCCACCTAAAAGGAATCTGCAACTTGCACACCTGCATAGCACTGTTGGTATGTAACACTTACATAGGCAAAATACGCTGTTTCACGGTTAGTAGTGGTAGCAAATACAAGAAGTGCTCGTAGTGAATACATTGCCTATTTTTTTCTGCAAAACACATTTTTTTCTCAAATTACAGTGTCTTAAATATAAAACAAAATTAGTCATATAGCTTTACTCTTTCAGCATGGTTCATAAGGCATATATTAAATTAATGAATAATTATAATGATGATGATGATGGTAATAAATATTAGAATTTATGAAAAGTATTTTCTCTATAGACATTCACAGATGAATACTAGAGCAGGTTATTTAATTTGCCCTAGATCTCTCTGTTTCCATATTCCCACTTGAATAATAAATTCAGAATCAGCAGGTTATTAGGTTTGCCCTAATTCTAAACTTGAGTCAAATGAGACTTCAAATGGACTTCAATGAAAACTGAAAACAGACCATGTTTTTTTTCCAGCTATCTAAAAGGCACCAAATTTGCTGCTTATTAGGACCCTTGCTAAATAGTTCTAGGTTCATAATCCACAGAATTAAAGAACTCTAAATTCTTATCATATCATCCTTTTCTTACAGATTTGCTGCCAGTATACCTCTGTCTCATTTCTTTACAAGCTCAAATCAGGCATGACTGAGGCCACCTCTCACTTTCACCCACAGATTTCTCATTAAAAACAGAAGAAAATGAAACTTTAAAAAAATTATACGATCACTGACTGGGAGCCAGAATTTTTCACTATCCTCAGACATTAAAACTTAGATCCTTTTATAATAATAAGGATGACTTTTGTACAGGTGTTTTAACATCGCAAAGGATGAGAACTCTTATGACCATAAGAAGGGCTGAATTGTTAAAGGAAAAGTGGTTAGCAGTTGACAAGCTACATCATTTCTGATGTCGAGTCAGGCCAATGGAAAGCAGTGGCAGATGAACTGTGTACAATTAAAAACACACTATTCTGAACACTCAACTAATGGATAGGCAGTAGGAATGCCAACAACTTCAAAGCCAACAGACAAGTATCAGTTCTGTAGAATAAAGCAGCTGCGCTATAGTAAAGGGAGCTTCAAGCTTCTACTTCCCCTAATAGATTCCTGATAAAAATTCTGAACTGTCAAGTACCTGAAGACCAGGAAAAAAATCCTACCAAAAAGTCATGTATGCAGTGTCACTAGTTTAACTTTACAGATGGAGAAAACAAACCGGAGAAGTGGTATGAACTGGCTAGAGTCACTAAGAAAGCAATGTCATATCAAACCATGTGCTTTTTCCTACTTCATCAGTTACTACAGGTATTTTGTGCATTGAAGTGCTCATTGATTCTATGGATTCTACTCCAAAATCTAGGAGAATGGCTAACGCATGACCCCACTGCATACAACTACTTTTTAGCTTGGTAGAAGAGCACTTCAGCTGCAAGATTAAGTTCTGCATACATGACAATATAATCCAGCCTGGTAAACTGCTCGTGATACTTTCAGATATCATCACCACAGTACAGAAGGAGAAAGTGTCATTCAAGAAAGTATACATCTTTTGCAAAAGATTAAATTATGATCCTGGGTCACTGTAGAACTAAATAAAGGCACCAAAGTATTATGTACCCTGACTTTGCTAGTCAATTCTATATATAGCAACATAGGTAAAGGTATTTGAATACGTTCTATCAAATCATTCCCTGCAAGAAGTACACTTTAATCTTTACAATTTACTCCTCAGGTACAAAAAGGTATGCAACACCTCACAATGCCCTTCACTATTCTGTAAAATCACATTGTTTATGAAGGTACACAACTTACAACTACAGCACAATAAACTGGACGAAGCATTTTTCCACAAGCTGGTATAGTTTCATGTTTTCTGAAAGGAACATCAAGATTTATGAAAAATAAAACAACATATTAAATTCACCAAGAAAGACAGATGAACTTTTCTGTTTTAAATTACCAACCAATTTTAATATGTTTATTAAAAGAAGCATAAACCCTTAAAGCTTCATATGCTAACGTTAGCCTCTACATAAAGCTATTTCTGTCAGTATAATTCAAAAGGGAAGTTTTTTTCACAGTATTTACTAGCCCAAAGTATATTTAGCTAACTATTCAAGAAGGACAAAGACCATGGTGACTACTCTGTTTAGAATGACTATAGGCAAAGAGTTCAACAACATGTCATTCAAACCTGTGCCTTGCAATGGATAATTAAAGAAGTTTAAATGTTTCATTCACGGTACAAGGGAATTAAATGGATTAAAATATGAAAATTTTCAAAGAGATATAAATATTGGATGACTTTTTAAAAAGTTAACATGAAAAAAGGAAATATGCACAACAAAGACTGATGTAATATATTCAGAACCCAAGCAAACAAATCTCAGTGCTGGCTAGCCTGAGACATCTGGAACTCACTTCCTCAAAAATCACTTTCACAGTTCAAACCATAGCTGGCAACAAATTCTGAATATCTGACAAGGAAGAATATCTCTTACAGTGAACAGTTGCATGAACAGTCCTCATTTTTCTCACGAACCAGAAACTTGGTAGAACAGTTAAAACATGTTCTAAACAGGAATACTTTGAACTCATAGAGCAATTGTCTCTATGGCATGCTAATACTGAAGCAAGTAGGCAAGCTATATTTTAAAGAGACAAAGGATCCCATGTGCAATTTTTTCAAGTAATTACAGATATAGAAAAGCAGAAGGGCACAGAGTGGCAAGAAGTTAGCATCAGTGAGAAACTTCCCCAAAATCAATGCTTCATGTGCATTACATTACGTCTTTTAGAGGTATCTGCTATTTTCTCAGACAGAATACTGGACAAGGTTATTTTTATATAAATGGGGATGAAACTAAAATTAAAACTTTTTTTTTTGTCTAAAGTCAGAAGGTCACTCTTTCATTAATTTAGTATGCAAAATAGTTTTTTCTGTTTTTAAATTTTAATGCAAGGCGTAAAGTTAGGAGAGGAATATGGAGGCTCATTGATATAAATCATCTATTCTCCTTACTTTCTAGAACCTTGAATTAATTTACCAAAAATCTGACTTTAAAGATCTGTCTTGTTATTAAACAGCTCTCCCTATCACAGAACCAAGCCATACCAATATGAGTCATTTCAGGAAATATTATAATTTTCACTGAATAGATTGCAACATATGTCAAAAATTTATTAGCAAATTGATACGGCAATCAGGGCTTATTTCAATGCTAGTCTTATTACTTGTAGTAGTCAATGCACCATTGAAAGTATGGAAAGATTCTTGTTGTAAATGGAATGTGGATGCTAATGCAGAGAA
>JAWWEU010000111.1:11363119-11381811 GCA_035583155.1 Acropternis orthonyx | reverse complement strand
GCTTCTTATGCTCTTAGATGGGGAATGTAAAAGCCAAATCCCAATCCACTCTGGTTCTACTGGCACGGTGGAGGTGGTGGCACAGGTGAAGGATTCTTTCACCTTTAACCTGAAGCACAGCTCAGTTATTCCAGCAGTAGCCAAAGGATGTTCATGTTTCCCTAGAACCTGCCAAAGTGAGAGGATGACTGGGAAGAACCTACACAGAAATAAAGCAATGAGACATTAAGTGAGCCAGGAAGATACAGGGGGATTTAGGGGAAATACAATTTTCTTAATTTAATCACGCTTTTTGTCTGAGTTTTAGAAGAATGTATCACTTTTTTCATTCTCAGTGATTGTTGCAGCATATGGTGTCATAGTTGAAGAAGCACAAAAAACAAAATAAAACACAAAAAAAAAAAAAAAAAGAGGAAGGAAAAAAAATGTGACTTCCATACCATCTCTGTAGGTTTTTCAAATTGACAAATATATGGAATATCTTCTAAGAAGCACATGGTCTTACAGAAACCTGACTTTCTTCTGCATAAAATAATGTGTTATACCAAAATATTTATAGACTTTGAAAAGTAAAGAGAGAAAAGCAGCAATGATATTCTTGAAAACAAACCAATCATGTTTTCTTTCAGAGCAAATGCAGTACATTATCCACCTTGCAAGTTTGAGACCTTTTGAAGTGAAGTATATTGTCAGAACAAAGTGCTTTTGAGTCATTAAATAGTACATATGTGAAATTGTCCAACAGTTGTAATTTTAAATAAGAGAGCATGCCATGAATGCTGGAGCTGTCTCTGAGGCACGTACATGCAATTGGCATGGCTATCAGAGCTAATAAAAACCAGAAGGAACCAGTCAAGGAGCTACAGAAGAAATAAGAATGATTCTGCTGAAAAAAAAAAAAAAAAAAAGAAACAAAAAAACACAAAGCCCACACCTAAATTCAAACTAAAGGTGCTTCCAGAGAACACTGGTTATCTGGGCAGACATGAGAAAGATATCAAAAGGGAGAAAGTTATTTATTTGAGACAGAGACTGCAGGAATTGTTTTAAAGATTTGAAAGAGAAAACTTGTTTCTTTGCTGAAGTGATCCAGGGTAATGTTCAATAATGATTAGATTTTTGGAGCACATCAACATTCTGTTCTGAATATAATCATGCCACATATGCCTGACATATTTCCCTTCTTTGAAACTATCATCACTAATTCTTCTATACCAAATCAAATCTATGAGAAGAGCTTCAGGCCCACTAGAAAGCTGACCCTTTGTGTGTTTGAATAAAAGTGGTTTTTTAGAGGACAGTTAGAAATATTTTTTTTAACAATTCAGTAATACCTTTTGAACTTGTTTCAGAGTGATGGACAGGACAACATAGATGTACAGCAGAACTAAGGGAGCTGTATGCAATTGTCTGTATCTGCATACAGCCAGCGAGGTTTAAAGAAATATGGAGAAAGAATGGTATAGTTTCTGCCAGTTAATTGCCATATCAGATGTGGTTGAAGAAAGTATGGGTAAATCTAAAGTAAGAAGAAATTAGAAGATACCTGCCTTGGAAAAATATCAGTATGATACATAGGTCATTGCTTACTCAATTCAGACTAATTAAAGAAAATGTTGAAGTACTTTAAGACTTTGAAGTAAAAGAAAGAGACAAAACTTATGGTTCAACAAATTAATTGCAGCAAATAATGAAATACAGTACTGGAGGTATTTCACTGAGACATATGTTTGAAATCAGAAAAGAGAAGAGAGGCAACTGACTACATGTGGATTGGATTTGATAGGTTCTATAGATAATGCAGTTTTGGAGCTAGCTTATACCTATCTTTGGAGGATTAAGGTGTTAAAAACTTGCTTAATACCAATTCTGAATGGATAAATAATAAAGTAAGGCAGCATACTTACGAGGATTTAAAGTATTTATTGACCTTATACTTAGTACTGGAATATAATAATATTTCCTCGTCTTTTGCTATTGCAGAATGTATCAGCTCTAGTGATGTAATGTTCTAGTCATGAAGAGAAGATTAGAGACTTACATAGTTATAGGTAACTTTGTCCAAGGAAAGCAGACATGATAAGAAAATACATAAGCATATCTGAGCATCAGAAGACATCTGTAGATTCTTGCTAAGTACAAAACCTCAGTTGACCGAAAACCATTTCAAGGCTTACCCGTCTTTCCTTGGAAATAATGGCTTACTTGTGTTTACTGTAGTAATGAAAACTTAACGCAAAACTGAAACATGTTCAAGACAATTAACAGTAATCCCAATTTGATCCCCAAGATTAAAATCTTGAGATGATTCAGAGATTACTGTCGATACATTTTTTTTTTCTGCTTGTTATCTTCATTGCAGGAAATTTCCTACAATACCATAGAAAAGGAACCTGTTTAGTAGTTCAAAGCATAAATATGGTATTTACATATATGAACCTTGTGTGAGACATAAAATTTAAAGTTATATTACTGATTAGGAGTTGCATATCCAACCTGTGGGATTTTTTTTCATTAGAGGAAAACCTGAGTGTGAAGATAGTCATATTCCTACAACATAATGATAATAGATGAAATTGTAATGTGAAAAATACAGGAGCTACAAGACTTCAAATTCTTAAAGTGCATTAAAAAAGACATCATTAATGACAAAACCCTATAGTTTGATGGCTCAAAGTCTCAGAACTTAAGGTACAGTACACTTTCACCCATACAAGTTCTAACTCCCCTTTTGCACAAGGCTTGACTGATGGCCACAGCAGTACACATTGCCAGGAGAAATCTATAATGAAAGACTCCATACTAGGTCTTCTGCGCTGTACAGAAACTCATTTATCAGCTAGCCCTCTTTATGAATCCTCAATAGGATTCAGAATGAATATGCTATAACACAAGTAGCAATGGTTTTCTCACTGAAGCTCCATGAAGAAAGTCAAAGTGGTGTAAAATGGCCTTCTCAATGTATATGTTTGATTTGACAAACAGTATCCATCAACTGGGCAAAGCATGGTAAAACAGAGAACTGATAAATCAACTGGCTTCCAAAGCACATTTGGTTAGGTATTAACTCTGTTAATAAGAAAATGGTTGCAGATTTCCTTTTTATTTTTAATATAAGAGTTTTTAAAGATGGGTATGAACATCAATACTGAGATTTTTCAAAAAAGAGTAAATTTCATATTAATAATCTTACTAATTTCGAAAGAAACCATTATGTTCATATCTCAAAAAAGTGATAATTTCCTGTGAGTCTTGATATAGTAATGTGACATAACATATATCAAATATTTATGCACGCAGCAGATACATCTCAAGGCCATCCTTGTAGATTTGTGTTTAAGAATAATAAACATAAACACTGTGCAACTAAATGCCTTTGACTGCAAAAATATAAGAAGCTAAATGAATTTAGAATATCTAAGTCTCTTTTAGTTCAAGTATTTGTTTTTTAATGTCTCAAAGCAGTTTTTTTAAACAGAAAAGTAAGGCAGTATTTTAGATAAGAAGAAGAAATGAAAGGACCAATAAAGTGTTGTATGTTGTTGTTGAGTGGACAGCAATCACTAAAAGAATTTGGAAGCTCATTTTATCCCATAACTGTGTGTGAAATCACTTCCTTGAAAAAAATGTGTAAGAAATACCACTTTTAGCGGATGTGGTATGACTATTTTGTTGCAGTCCATAAGAGAGTTTATTTTAAATCCTGAAATATTTTACTTCACTTTTCTTTCAAAACTCTTAACATTTAATAGTCTCTTATAAATGTTGCTCATATAATTTCCCATAGTTCTTTTTAAAAATCTCACTAAGTTCATACTCGTAAGTAATTGATATCATTTATATGGAATTTATATGAATGCCATTTGTGTCTAATTTGTATAAATTTTCGTGATATCCATTCATCATCATCAGTCATCACCTTCCTCATTATCTTTCCTGGGATCACAGAACTGCCTAGATACATCAACGTGTTCACAAACCCTATGTGTTAGGAGAGTTTCTGAGTGGTCTCTGTAGTGTGAGGCTCTGAGTGAAAAACAAGCTCCTTTTCAGAGATCCTGCAAACTGAAAAACAATGTATAGCAAGCCTGTGAGTCTGGCAGAACAACATGATATTTCAGTGTCATTTATCCATGTTCCCAAATCATAGATGTAGTATGCAAATTAATAGAAGCAATCAAAGAAATTGCATTTTGCTGCATCTGCAGGATTGGGTCTTAGCTGGGAACTTCCCTAGAAGGTCTGAGTACCCTCAGCTCCCACTACTGCTGATGCAAGAGGGGTGTACTAGGAAGAACTTGTCCCATTTTGAATCAATTTATTTGATAACCTCAAGAAAATCTCTGATTATAATAATTTGGTTTATAATGTATCACTCCACACTTATGCAAAATGAGTATACTTGTTATAATTCAAGTATTCTACAATTACTTAGCTGTATTAAATGTATGCCAAGTATACTAAAAATATATTACTTTCATAAGCATATAATTTCCTAGTAATCAGAAGATATACTCTGATTCAAAAATTGCTATAATTGTTAATGTTGGTGAAAATTCCTAAGGCATCCAGGCAGAGTAATATTTGTGATATGAAGCTGTAGGTAGGTAGCTGAGATCATCAGTGTTTAAACCATGAATGACGCACCTGCTGGAGAGATTCACTAAGGAAATACTGCAATGTGCCAGATAGTATTTTTACACTTCAGGACAGCTTTATTGTCAGGTTGCTAAGTTCAAAAAAACCTTTCACTGAGGGAAGCAAATCCCTTTTCAGGAATTGTAGTATTAATTGCTATTAGTTTAAAAACTTGATTCAGTTTATTGTTAGTCCCCACAGTCTATCTCGAGAGGCCTTGGTATTGGCATTGCTTCTTAACAGTTTAGATGTTTGTTACACAGTGCAGAAGTACTAGAAGAGGCAAGTAGAAAAAAAAATTAAATGAATGACAGATTGGAAGGCAGCAAAGAAGACAGTCTGGGGATGAAGTATACTGTAGATGAAGTGATTAAAAAAAACAAAAAAAACCCCAAGCAACCAAAGTTTAAAAAAGCAAGAATTGTTGTGGTAAATACAGAGGAAGGAAATGGAAGGGTGATAAGCAGGGGGGGAAAAAAAGGCACCAAAAAAATCCCTAACCAAAAAACCTGAAAGTTTACTACGCAGGGTATGTGGTGGAGACAGAAGCCAACCCTATCCAAAACCAGACAGTTGTGTTTAACTGTATTATGATCATGCCATGGTCAGAAATACTGTGAGAGTAGATTTGAGCTGTTGGGAGAACTGTCTGTGGCTTCTGACAGCGTCTCCTGTGCCTGGCTGATGCACGTGATCTGTGACACAGCAAGATTTTTCATGACAGATCCTGTGGTGCTTCCAGGGCAAATTTGACTGGGAAGGCTAGGCTTTCTCCTGCTATAAATTAATGTTTTTCTTGTGGTCCTGTCAGGGGGCAAAAATCACAAAAGATTTCATAATATTATTTCCTTCCTGTCCAGCACCAAACCTACTCACTTTAAGATTCAGACTAGGCAATGCTATGTCTTGCTGTTCTTACATTATGATAATGATTTCTCATCTGACCTTCGAGGCAGTGTTGAACATGTCTATGTATTTGTCATAAAAAAATTCTCAGCAGCATTCAGACACTTTGGTTTCACAGTTCTTTCTAGGGCTATCAGCAAACACAAAAAGGGTGCCAGAATCCAGGACAGCCTATTCTTTTAACGCAGGAAACCACTTTTTCGATGCAGTATGAACATTCAGACTTTTCTGTTGTATCTGGAAGGTTTGTGTCTCTAAAAAATTCACTTCTCTGATGTCAGAATATATGTCACATTGTGTTTTAAACTGCCAAATTGGTGTTTTCTTCATGTAATTTTTGATCCATCCAATGTTCTTCCTGTTGCTCTTTCAACTGTTTGCCTTCCTCTGACGTGTTCAATAGATAGAGTTATTTTTTCACTTTTCTTTCTCTGTGAGTCTTTCCAGTCATTTTCTGACTGCAGACTTTGTTGACTACTGCTTTTGATTTAGCTGAACATTTGTGCAAAAAAATGCCATAGCTACCAAAGCAGTAGGAAAAACAGAGATTTCACACAGACTTATATTGTGGCAGGAGAAAAGGTCAAGATACTGCATATTTTTAAAAACAGACTCAAGTTCTCTCTCATGTATTTGATAAACTCTTATTTTTCTAGATGCATTTTAAGACAAAATTTTTTCATTCTGTATACAGGTAACCCCAAAAATAGAAGATGGTTTTAAAGATCCAGTTTGAGCTGTGAGTAGTAATTAATAACTATTGTCTACAATAATTCCTTTATTTTCATGGATGTGATGTATGGTTCCAGTGATGTGTATTCATATTTTTTCTGTATTATTTTACATTGCATTCTTTATACATCCTCTCAACAAAAAACATCTTTTTCTGTATGAGCATTGTAAAGGTGTTTTCATCAACAGATTATGTTATGTCAAGTTATTTCAACATACATAGGAGGATTTAACAAGACAAATGATAAAAAGATGAAGTAATACAAACATGACACTTATTTTTGTGATGTATAGGCTGAATCACGTTCAATTATTGTTAAAGCAAATTGAAAGTTACAGCTTGCTCCCCAACCATCCTACAAGATAATGTCTAGCTTCAGTTCTTTATTTTTCAGATAAGCCTATAGCAATGTCTTCCAAGTGGATGGATCATTAGTAATTGACAATTTCAAAGTATTGGTGATTCAGAAAAAACAGTTCTGATCCTGCACATAGTGAAATTACCATGGTTATACTGGTTACAGACAAAAGACCTGGGCTGGTTTACCTCAAGGCTTTGATCCTGTAACTTAGCTAATGCAGGACTCCAGCAGGGAGTCCCCCTTGTTCTGAGAAGTTACATCGATTCTTAGGTATTCCATGGCTTAATGCTACAGGCAGAGAAACACACAGGTTTTCCTCATGTTTCCAGGTTTCAGGATTTTGAAATTATGCAAATTGAGCACAGTTTGCCCAAAAAGAAAATTAGCATTGTGCACCTGTAGCAAGCATAATATGTGTATCTCAATGAAAGTATGAACATTCAGCACATTTTTACCTTATTAGCTCTCCATAGGTCACAGTGACTGAATTCTTTGCTCTTTCAAGCTCTGTATCTGTTATCCATGGACATTTTCAAGTTGTCCATAAAACATCTTTGTCAAAAACAAACAGAAATTTCATGAAAAGTATTGACAAGCCAGGGTAATGATTCATTCCTTTATGGAATGAATTATTCTGTTCAGGGTATGAAACTTTTGGCATCCAAATTCTGTGGGGCATAAAAAAGAAATGCCACTCTTAGAACTGGTCTGCCTGGCTTTGTAACACTTCAACTTTAAAAGCAGATCCTTGCTATCTGGAATGCAGAAATCATAGAGCACCTGTATAGACCATATGAGGCTGCATTTTAGAAAGGAAGACTGAGATGCAAAAGGCCTGGGAAGAAAACGATCCAAACTCCTCAGAAATAGACTTCACTGTGACATAGTGCAGAATGATGGAAGGGAATGTAAAATCCCATCTCTTTATGTGGTTCTCTTAGTTTATGGCTGATTTGTTGCTGGAGAAAGTAAGCTGCAAATCTCCACAAAGTATTAATCACTTTGATATGAGAAAGAAATACCAGTGGGTTATCATTGCATTTTGCCCCTGTGATGGGTTGTTTTTGCAGGCCTTCCTTGGTAACTGGGGTCAAAACATAGGAGGTATTCCATCACATGTCTTTACATAATCAGGTGTATAAAAACTGAAGGAGGAGGTGTTCTTTCTCTCTTTTCCGTCTCGGGCGAGCACAGTGACAAACCGCAGTGTTTTGGCCTTGCTTATCTCCTTTAAGTGAGGCCTGTTCCGAGGGCTGTTTCTCTGGGCCAGCACCCGAGGTTAAGAATCTGCTTTTCCTGAGGAAAGTAGTGAGTTTACTATTGTGTTCATTACTTATTAATTCCTAAGTTTAGATTGTATATATTTGTTTGTCTTTTCCTTTTTTTTGGTCTCCTTTTCCCCTCTTCCTTGTCCCCATTGGGGTTGTTTGGGTGTCCCTGTTGCTCAGTACATAGTATTTAACTCTATATAAATGTGATATATGTAATATATGTAAATATATATCTTTTTCCCTACAATTTTCTCTTGATACTTTCTGGTGTTTCAGGAGAGGGAGGGGGGAATCTTTCCCTGTGGATTTTGGCATTTGGCAGAGAGCCAGGTCAAACTTTCACAGCCCCAAATGCCAAATTTTTCTCATATGGTTGAATTAAGGAAGATTCAAAATTTTGCAGTGATTATATTCAGTTTCCTGTTGTTACACTTTGAAAAAGTCTTGTTTTGAAAGCTGACTGTTAATTGCCCTTGAACTGTCTTATGAGTAATAATCCTTCAAGATAGCTTAGGTTTTGTTTCCTATTAACTGAACCACTAAAAATGTTCACTTTTTTATTAAGAATGCCTTTTTTACTCCCTGAGTTGTCCTCTTTCTGGTTTTGTCTAGCTTTAGTTTTGTTTAATGCATATTTATTTTAGGAATTTTATGCTTTTAATGAGTTATTTTATATGGTAACTGTTACAAATTATGCTTTGCTGGACACTTATCTCAGTCTACAAGTGTCCCTGTAGATGGAATAGATCCTTTTAAGTAACATTAGAACTTCTCATTCTTTTGAATATACGCAAATAGGTTGTTAAAACATTTTGAAATTCAGATACAGACATAATATAAGATATAACCACAATAAGCACATTGACTGAGCATGATGCTGTTAACAGTTTTCTCCTTTGTTGTTGAATGGTTAACTATCAATTAAGCTAACAAACCTCAGAACAATTAGGAACACAGAGCTGAAGGAACCTTTTCAATCCACTATTAAGAAAAGCTAGTAAGTTTTTGGGGCTGAACAGAGGATTTAATGGACAGCAGTACTGGAAAATAACAGAATAATATGAACACTCTGTGGCCTCATCTAAGATGTTTGCTTAAGTGTTTGTCAACCTGTCTCAAAAAGAATATTGTCACATTTCAGGACAGGTTCAAGACTAGGAGAGAAGAATCAATGGCAGTGCTGAGACATCATAAGATTTCATACTAAAAACTGAAAAGACCAAAGTTATGAAGAAGAGTCATATAAGCGAGCCCTTAAAACAAACACTTGAGAAAAACCACACCTCTTCCAACAAACCTCAAACCTACAGAATAGTGTGGAAGGTAGTAGATTGCAAGTTACTGTTTCTTATCATGTATAATGCGAAAGACATTATGTGAAGCTGTAAAGAAGCTGATTCAAATCTGTATTGGAAAATTCTTTTTCATGCAGTATGTTATTGAACTATGAAACACATTTGTACAGATTGCTACTGAGGCCAAAGACTAAACAAAATTCCATAAAGATTTAACTATTGAAATAATGATGAAGAAATTACAAAATGTTGTAATGTGTGCCAATATATTTTTGAGGATTGGTATACCTCAAGATACAACAATATCCTTAACACTTTTATTGTGATGATTGTTTGCCATAGTTGTAGAATGCAATTCTTCTGTCCACCTTTGAAGTATCTCAGACTGACCATTGTGAGACCAGCCTGCCAAGTTAAGAGAACCATGATTCTCTTTCACTATGGATCTCAGAAAGAGCTATTCCATACAAAACTAGATAGGAGAGTGTCTTTTACTTCCTTCAATGGGTTTTCTTTTGTTCCAGTGTAGTTATGTTGCTGCACCATTTTGTAGATAGAGGTACATCTGTTCTGCTCATGCAAAAGTTAGCCAGCTGTGTACCAGCTGTTAGCATAGCACTATGTGGGAATTAATGAGCCCTGCTGTGGATTTCTTTTCTCAAAAATTGTTCCAACGGCCCTTAATCAGCAGCAAATTCTCCACTGAGTGATGTATGGCATCGTTTTCTGTGCTCTTCTTGTGTGGCTGTTCTGTAGCCAGTATGCAGACCTCTAATGATCTGTTCAGTAACCAGGTATAGCCTACTTAAATTTATAAAGTGTCCACAAGCAGATGTGAATTCAAACATCATAGATTTGTTATTTGATTCATCCAATCAGGTGTCTGCAAACAGTATAGCATCTTCATTACTTGCCATTTTTTTCAAGCCTCTGGGATTTTAATTACTCAACCTGGTCACATGAATATTTTCACAAAAATATTGATCTGAGTGTTACTGTGAAGCAAGTGAAAGGGGTTGTGAACATCAATAGAACTTAATTCCGGACTGATGTTTTAAAAGTATATATTCAAATTGCAAATAGTTGCAAATACTGCCTGCAGTATTCATCATAGCAAACAACTGACAGAGATTTGGGGAAAAGACTTTTCTGATGTGACATGTTTTTTACTTACATAATTAGGAACAGGCAACTACTGTTTGCAGTAACAGAGCTTAAAGACTATTAATATACCCATTTCCCCTTCTTTGCATTTGAAAGAATTTATCACTCATTAGTACATTGTCAAAGACATGATTATGTCTTGGTCCTATGTGTACTCAGAGGGAAACCCCTGCCAGCTCTTTTAGTTGCTGCCAGGAAGCCAGTGAATAGAAAATAATTTGGGCTTTTTAGAGGCATAGAAAAATAATAAGCGTTTTCTTAAAAAGCAGAGTCCTTAAGAATAGGTAGTGAAGTTATGATTCTGATCTTGATCCTGTGTGCACCTGTCAAGACAATGGCTGGGGAGTCTCTTTGCCCCTCCCAAGAGACTCGTGCGTTTCTTTCATCTGGTCTTTGCTGTGATCTCATATAGTTCGTGCTGAAGGTTGAGTAGTTAACATAAATACACTTTAACTGGAGTTTAGGTATTGAACCTCTGTTAGTACAGGATGTACTGACTGCACACTGAAGAGTGTGAACCAAGGGTCCCTAAGCTGTTTCAGGGGCATATAAATTGCTTTATATTGGTCAGTGAAGACATGACACGTTCTCTTGAACAATTTTTCAGCACTAGGGTTGATTATTACTCTCATTTTCTTCATGATTTTTTTCTCAATACATTACCATCATTAAGACATATAACAATTTAATAGTACAGCATCAGTAATGAAGTAAATAATCCTAATAAATATTCTTTACTACTTAAATTACACAATATAAGGTGGGTCGCCATGGCATGTAAATGAAGCTGAGGCAAGGAATTTCTCTTGCATAAATACTGACATTTTCCCCCTTTCACTTGATTTGCTCAAAGGCAGTGTTACATAGTAAACTTCATACACTTGTGGTATGAGTACAAATGCTCATTTGTAGGAGAGGAAAATGTTTTCCATTTGCATATTTTATTGAAATAGGTGAGCAAAATTTTAAAGCCAGAACTAGCAGTAAGAGTTTAGGACAATTACTTAGCATGATGCATAAGTTAATGCAGTTATATGGTCACTTCCTTGCACATCACATTGAATTATTATTCTTTTTTTGTTTTGGAAACATAATTAGTCTGTGATGGATGAGAGGCTAAATTCAGCACTTGAGGTCAAGCCACACCTTATTATGGAATAGCTGCAAATACTTTCTGAATTTTGAAACATTAATTTGCATCCAGTCTATGTCAAATCTTCCTAGCCTTTCGGGACATGGCAACTTAGAAAGCCATAGGCTTTCCTCATGAGATAAAAATGATGATACTCTTCAGTTTCCTCCTGCCCCGTTCACCCACCTGAGTTTTGTGGGGTAATCCAAGACAGAAACAATGTCCCTTCTACTTTTTATTAAATAATGCTGTCTATTTTTAGGACCTTGACATTGAACTAGTGGTAATCAATATATCTTTCAAGCAGAGGTAAGAGAATAAATGAATGTTTCTCTAGCATTTGTTTGAACATGATTTGACAATATGCTTCACTAATATTTATAGGTGAAGTAGACTGAAAATTTTCTGATAAAATACACTGGAAATATGACAAATTGTTGAATTTTAATTAATATGGGTGTCTGTTAATTCTAGAAAGCTTTTAGGTGAAAATGGCTTGTTTGATGGTAAAGTTTCTGATTATCTGTGATCCAATTGAGAAGGAACTCTAAAACCTGATGTTTTTACTGTGAATATGACATTTTAACACAGATATTCTTTATGAAGACATTAAAAGCATTCCATTTTGTTTCAGTACAAAATGAAAAATATTGAACACATGGAAGTTTCTGAGAAATATGACATGTCAGCTTTTGCTTTATAGTCTGTCATATTCTCAATATTTTTCAGGGCATGTTTTCAGCAGGATTTTCATGTAACATGAAATTCTTCATAATTCAGAGGACTAAACAGAAGAGTTATGCAATATTTAAACCTTATTTAAGACTGTGAAATAGGGAGGAGGTGAAAGATTCACATTGTAAAGGCAAACTGTTATGCCTAGGCATAAAGATTAATTTTACCTAAAAAAAAGTGCTGGGTGTTTATTTTCAGATAAATATGCAGTCAGAAATCTTAGCACTGATTTATTTTAAACATAAAATTTGTCTGCTTAAATTGAGAATCTGGGCTCAGATAATGAAGAAAGATAAGCTTATTCAACAGAGTTAGAGAGCAACCCTTGCGTGTCTTTGCCATGGTGGTAGCTTGGCCAAGCTCCCTCCAGAGCTGACCTGTCACATACCATGAACACTGTGGCTGCAAATACAGAGCACTTGACACAATAGCATTTGAGAAGACTTCTGTATTCTGATATATTTCCATACTGATCATTCATAAGAACGAATATGAGTATCAGTTGAATTCTTCTTGCCAAATAGCCCAATCAAAATGAATGTTTTTGTTGATAACTACACAGAAATTAAAAATAATTAGAGTAGTAGTGTGAAATTATTTCTGACAAAAAAAATGCCGTATTTTTAATATCTGAAGATTTTTTTCCACTGTACCATACAGCACATCTGAATGAACTGTACTGGCTTTCATGTGTTTTTTTTTGGTTGGTTTGTGGGTTTGTTTGTTTGTTTGTTTGTTTTGCTATAATTTAAACTACAGACTCTTAACTTGCTACTGTATACACATTAGGAGATAACACTTTCAGAACATTATCATCTTTGGAGACTTACATATGAACACTGCAGAACAGCAAGCAATCAACTTATAAGAAAAAGAAAATCTTTTATTTAGTCATTTTAACCAAGTGATTTCTTTATAGGATAAGATTTTTTTCTTCAGAAATTCCTGGAGTGCAGCTGAGAAGCTCACAGCTACTTCAAAGAAAAATTGAAGACCATGCAAATCTTTTTTTATTAGTAAAATCTAAAAGCACATTTAAATGTACGACTCTGCTAAAGAGATAATACTTTGTTTTTATTAGTGTTAGGGAGCCCTGGGACTTGTAAAGGTTGGCAGTGTCCTCAGGGCCCTGGCAATTTGCGTGTAGTATTTGTATTTTAAAAAGGATCATTGTTCATTTTTGCCATGGAGTGGTGAAGAATTCGTAAGTTGGCTTCTATTCTTAAGTGACTTCTTTCTCTAAAGAAACCAAACAAAACACCTAACAACAGCCAGTAGAGCATCTGGGAAATAAACTGGAACAACTCTGTAAGTAATGTTATAATATATATATATATATATATATACACACACACACACATATTTGGAGAGAGTATATGTTATGCCCAAACGAACACTCAAATGGTCATGCATATATAAAGAAAACCCTTGCCATGAAGATAGAAATTACATTTACATAATGATTTTACTGCTGCTGCATGACTTACTGTATAAATTTTTAATTTATGTGAAATCCGGTACATCACAAATATACAAAAAACCCTCCTTCCACATTTATTTATATAATTTTATTTTACCCTCATAGATGAATTTTTGTAACCTCCAGTTCCCTGGATACTTATGGACCATTTTGAATACAAGGTAGCTTTTTTCCCTAGTTTTTTTATCCCTTCAAACTACCCATGGTCTAGATTGATCAGCATTAAAATCCCCTGAGCTACACATATATTTCTTTCTCCAGTTTCAGCTTTTTTCTTCCTTTCCTTTTTGCATATTGTGTAAGTATTTCTAATACATAAAACAGACAAATAGTTTGTAATCCTAATAAATTCTGTTCAGGAAAGATTAAGTTTCTGCACACTCACCACAGAATTTGCAGGGCAGTGCTACCAGTACCAGGGCAGGGTAGCTATGGCTGCTCTCCAATACTGAAATTATTCAGGTGTCCTCTGCTTTTTCACCTTTGCTTTTTACATCATACCAGTGTACCACCAGGGACAAAAATTTCAGGGAAATCTGAATTCCTGTGGAGAAAAATCACTATAAAACTTTTAGGAATGTGTGCAAAAACTATCAAAGAAAAAAAAGGATATAATCTATTATATTTCTTCAGAGGAAACTTCAGGAGCAATCTAGCCTTTAGTAAGTCTCAGTCAAATAAAGACACAGGCCTGGATGTCTCTGGCACTGGGGAAGAAATTGCTCTTTACAAAGTCAGCCTTTTCTAGAAACCCACAAACTGATGGTGGGATAACAAGCTTCCTGGTCTTGATGCAGAACTTTATCAGATAATTTTTAGAGGCTTTTATTTTTCTTGCTATTGTTCAGTTTATGGAAATGAGAATGAGAACACAAATTGTTTATGTGGGGAAAAAAAAAGTCTGTTTTCTGCAATTACTGGAGACAATGAGAAATGAGAGTTTCCCAAGGGAGATCAAAGGTAAGAACTGTATTTTTAATATTCATAATTCATTTCCTACATCTGCCTTCACATGTGGGATAAATCAACTTTGGTAGCTGATAGCAGCAGGACACTTTTTTCCTTCATATTCATGCATACATTCATCAGTAGTGCTATGGTGGAGGGTGGGAAGGAATCAGGTTGTGTTTATTCCTGATCTCTTTATGTTGCAAACAGGAATCTTGACTCATCTCCTAGTCCAATCCCAATACTGCTTAGATGGGGGACAGAGTTGAGGACCACAGAAGCAAAAGAAATGTATGCTGTCCAGAAACTGTGATATTTCTGAGAGCAACGGCACTTGAAACTAGCGTACCTGGTATCAGAAGCACCCTGGCTCCATTGTCTCAGTTCATTTTTCCAAATAGGAATTTTTCTTGAAACTGTATTTAACTTGAATTTTTGAGAAAAGCTGTGGGGGAAAAAAAAGACAAAAAAAGCACAACTAATTGTAAAGGAACTCTGTGTTTTTATCTTTTGCTTCTCCTGTTGACTTGTTTTAAAGGCAGACACCTGAATAATTCAGACAAGCTACTTTCAATATGATGAATTCCTGGGGTGCAAGAAGGAAATCAAGAACCTGTCCAGTTTTCTTCAGCAACAAGAACTCATTTGAAAACTATGTTGATAGTTCTGAGCAAATTCCTAATCATCTTTCTCTTTCTCACTCAGTAAACCATGTTATTAAGTTTCTTACTAGCAACAGCTTCAGAGTTTCACTACCAGAGTGTTTCTGAATAGGCTGATTTTGCCTTCTACAAGGAATGCCAAGGAATGCTTTCAGTTTCAAGATGCTCAGAGTTTATGTAAGCATCTTCAGTAAAAAGAAAAAAAAAAGGAAAGAAATAAATATATGTCTGCATTGTAATATAATCTCTGTAACTGTTTCATGATTGCAGATAGTTTCTTATTAGTTTAAAAGCCATGTCTCCTTACGGTTTTGAAAAGTGCTGATTCCACTCATGCCTACTGAGTTTTCAGGGCATGCTTTGGGGAGAGAAGAATACTCTTTCCATTTAAATGAGTAGCTTTATGTCAAACCTGGCAGACTACAGGGCCTAAGCAGCAGTCAGGTATCCCTGAACAAGTATCGTGTCCATCCTTTTGTAAGTTTGTGATTATTTGCATAACCAATTTTCATTAAAGATTAAGCTGTTTGCATATTTTCCTGTATCTTGCAATTGTTTAATAATTATTTTAAAAATAGAAATACACATATATTCTTTTAATTTTTTTTTTTAACAAAGAACATGTTTGATCTGTTTGTGATATTCCCTGTAATTTTGCATTGCTATATCAATATTTATCAGGAATAGCAAAAGCAGTCTTTGTTTAGGCCCACAGAGATGCAGGAAGACCAGCTGCACTCTTCAGAAAACACTGGTAGAGCATGAACCCTCTTCCAATCAAAGCTGATGAATTTATTAGCATATGTGAGATTGTGTGGGAGCTCTAATAGTTTAAAGAAATTCGACAGTGGGCTAGCAAATAAGGTGCTGAGACCATCATATATCTACCTGGTATAATAATACTGGCTTCCTATGCTCCTCTGTCTGTTATGATGTAAATAAGACATGGTAGCCATTAAGTGCTTTTAGGCAGGTTGTCTGTGTTAATACAGAATTTCCCTTAGTAACAGATCTGTGGCTGATTCATTTTACAGTAAAATAAAATTTTAAAATAGAATAAAAAAGTACCCCTTTTAGTAGGATACAAAGATGGTGAAGGGTTTAGAGGAGAAGCCACACAAGGAGCTCACGTGATCTGTTCAGCCTGGAGAAGAGGAAATTCAGGGAAGACCTCGTGATCTGCAGCTTCCACACAAAGAGAAGTGGACAGGCAGGCACTGATCTCTTCTCACTGGTGACCAGTGACAGGACCTGAGGAAATGGTCTGAAGCTGTGTCAGTGGAGATTTCGTTTAGATATTAAGAAAAGGCTTTTCATCCAGAGGTTAGTTGGGCACTGGAACAAGCTCCCCAGGGGAGTGGTTACAGCATCAAGTGTGACAGAGTTCAAGAAGTGTTTGGATGATACTCTCAGGCACATAGTCTGACTCTTGGGGCTGTCGTGTGCAAGGCCAGGAGTTCAGCTTTGATGGTCCTAGGGGATCTGTTACTGCTCAGGATATTCTAAAATTCCATGATTTATAGTAATGATGCATATAGAAAATAGGAGTTAAAAGATGCACTGGAGTTCAAGGTCACTATTTTCTATTCATTTTTCATACCTACTTCTAGACATTAGAATTAGTCATTGCAGTATTTTACAAATACCTCTACAAGTCTTTGCATATTTTTAGAAACAAGCTATTGCTTTCAGAGCCCCATTTGCCACAGTGCCAGCCTACCATTTTAGATACCAAATATGCAAAGTGGGGTATCCTTTTCCTGACAAGGTGCCACATGCAATGAATTATATCTTTTCAACAAAGAATATAATTTATTTTTTTTTATTTTTGAGAGAAGCATCCAAAACAGCACTGCTGTTAGAAGTGTAGTAGTCTTCAAGAAATCCTCCAGTTTTGCAGGATGTGAGAATAAGTGTTTTGTAAGGGCACAAAGAGTTTTATATTACTATTTTTTTGTGAAATAAATGTCTTTAAATGTTCATGCAATCTCTATTTGCTGTTTTTACACAGTGTTGACAATGGGGGGAAAGAAAAAAGTATTTATGGCATGGTAAAAGGGAATTTAAAATTGTGCTTAATAGCAAAATACTTACACTTAACTATTAAAAGAAAGGTTGCTGCATTGTCTCCCAAATATAGAACTTTGATTTGTCACGTCATTGTCACTGAACATAGGTTCTGGATTAATGTGTATTTTTGAATCATAGAGTGGTTTGGGTTGGAAGGGACCTTAAAGATCATCTAATTCCAACCCCTATGTGTATATATGTGTGTATATATGTGTGTGTGTGTATATGTATATATATTGTATATAATATATAATACTGCCTTGTATACATATATATAGATATAACTATGTATATTTAAATATTATGCTTTAAAATCATGTGTTATTTCTTGCTTATCATTATATGTTCCATTTAGGAAATTAAATATGCAACTAGACCTTGAAACAATTTCCATGCCAGTTTTTCAACCGTCCTGCTATACAGACAGATGTAGAAAACCTGTATTTGAATGGAATGGCATTCACATTTTGTTTTACTTTGCTATATCCTAGTTCATTTCACAGTAAGCAGTTTCTGCTGAGGACCAGTGTTCAATATATCTTCACATGAAAAGAGTTAAAAGTAGAATATAAAAAGAGATAAGCAAAGAAAAATACTGGTTCCTTTTAGAAAAGTGACAGATGATGTTGTGGGCTAGTTCTGTATCCTCATTTCCCGCAAATCTTTTCTAAAGTTTAGAATAATTCAGAAGTGCCACATGAGTAAAAAAATGTACATGTAATCAAAATGATTTAGTTTTTGGGGGAGTTCTCAAATGATAGAAAACAAATCTTGACTATAGGCAGCGTAGGAAAGTAGGTAAATCTGTCTAGAACTCCATCAGAAATAGAATCAGAAAATTGTTACTGAAAAAAATCAGTCAAATAACTGAATTTCGCAGCAAATCTCTGTCATTGAACCAATGCAAGGATTGAAAATATGGAGTGATGGAGGAAGGACAGAAACAGCCACAAAATAATAGCTGCCTTCTGATTCCCAGAAGACTCTATGGTGCTTGTTTGAAGATGACTTTTAATGCACATCCTTCAGCCTATACTCGGCAGCTGAGCCATCCCTGCATGTACAGCTTCTTACTGTAACAACGTGGTCTCTGCACTGTGTGTCCCTTGACATTGCCAGCCACATTTTGCATTCCTCAGGTGTGCTGGTTTAAAGGTAAACCAGCAGGAGGAATGAATCTAACTCACAAGCAGATTACAAGTTAGAATTACAGTTTAGTAAAAAAGATCACAATAAGTACAAGGGTACAGAGGAAAAAGGTCCATTTAACCCACAAAAACAAGTGTGTAACCCAGCA
>JAWWEU010000111.1:11307072-11357819 GCA_035583155.1 Acropternis orthonyx | reverse complement strand
AATCATAGAATCATAGAATGGTTTGGATTGGAAGGGACCTTAAAGATAATCCTGCCATGGGTAGGGTTGTCCTTCACTAGACCAGGATGCTCAAAGACCAAACCAACCTGCCAGGAATGGGGCATCCACAATTTACCTGGGCAACCTGTTCCAGTACTTCACCACTCTCTGAGTCAAGAATTTCTTCCTGACATCTAATCTAAGCCTGCCCTCCATCAGTTTAAAGTCATTCCCCCTTGTTTTGTCACTAGCTGCCCATATAAAAACTCCCTCTCCCTTGCTTTTCTTAAGCCTTTTTTGGGGAGAGCATCTTTTATGTGCCTTAGCATATCTTCCAGGAAGATCTGCTCCATGATCTTCCCAGGCAGAGAGGTGATGCTCACCAGTCTGTAGTTCCACAGATCTTCCTCTCTGTCTTTTCAAAATTGTTGATGAACACAAAGCAAATAGGGTATACTGGGGCTTTTAGCTTTATTTGAAATCCAACAGTTGCATTCTTTCAGAAATTTCTTTTTAAATCACTTTACTTTCTAGAGAATTTGAAATTTTAAAAACAGTGAGGACAGACATCTGAGGAAGGCGGTTCCCTTATTTGAATAGAGCTTTTAGAATAACCATGAATAATTAAAGAGCAAGTTTAATAAAAAATGTTAAGGAAATACATATTGAAAGATAAAATATCTTAGTGATGGAGGGTATTTGTTAGATAAGTTTAAAGGTTTTCCTTTCCTGTTAGAGGAATTTTAATAGCATAAAAAGATATATGATGTAATTTCTTTCAGAGCAAAGCCCAGCGTGTAATAACATTAACAATTTGCTCACTTTTTAACTGCATGTTAATTAGGGGTAATTTGGTGAGCTGCATAGAAGTGAAATTCTCAAAAAATATTTTAACAGCTAGCCAGTAATCTTTACAGCTCTGGATTACAGCGCTGTATTTTAGAGGTTATGCTTAAAGCTAATTTCTCTATCTGTTTTTGTTTTTGTAGAATGCTATAACAATATTTCATAGAAAAGTCTTAGTATGATCTGAAAAAGCCCTGAAATACCTCAATTTTATAATAGACTTGTGAATTATGACCTTATAACAGTGCATTGAAAAATGTTTTCAAGTACATGAACAAATAGCAGTGTTTGTGTGTCTTTCCCTTAGGAATTTGCTTCATACCCTGAGACCAGGTTAAGTCATTTATTACTCTACAGTTGCACTCAATCTTTTAAAGCATAGTCAGTCAAGATATTGACACGCTTTGTACATTCTGAGTCCACTGGGATCAAAAAAACTGCAGCATCCCATGGTTGTCCCCATGGAACAGGAGTTTTCAGTGGCTCAGCTCGCTTACAGACCTACAAGCTTTTTGCTCAGAAATGACCATTCAGCAAAACATACACACTTTCTGGGAATTAATCTCATAAATACTAAATTGAGCAAAAAGCGTAATTTTACTTAAAGATACTTGTACAAAGATATAAATTATACAGAAAAATGCTTGGTGAAGTACAGTGAGCTTGACATGTTTTATTGTTTTAATATGTTTTTAGTAGTACATTTTAACCATTTTTTCTCCTTATTCACTTAGCTATTATTAAGTAACTACAATTAATAATTTAAAGGGATCTATTTTGACTTTTAGTACATTTATATGAATCCCATGCCAGTAATGAGAGTTTAAAACATGCTATGTATTCTTACAACTGATTTGTAACATGAATCTTTTCTCATTTTCCATAGAATTTTAGATAGGAGTTTTCCACATTAGTTTTAAATTTGTGCTATGTATGTTTTGGGGTTTGTAATGCTTTTGCTCAAACAGAAACTATTGTCTTGAGTGGCTTAGCTACACCAGTTTTATCTCTCTGAAATTTTCCAGTGTTGCTCCCTCTTGTTCAGTTCCCAGGACTAGCAGAACTGACAGCACTACATGGGATTCAGATCCTGTGTAGACTGGCTACCAGAACCTGCTAACAACATGTAAGTTCACATCACCCTAATGCTTGTCTACACTGGCACTAAAAGAAAGAAGGGCTTTATTCACACAGTCCTTAAGTGCTCTGCCTGTGTTTGGACCTTTACTTTTCAACCCCGGTGGCTCAAAAATGTTCAATTTATGTTTAAAAATTTATGAAAAATTCATGTTTAAAAGATGAGCACTCATATATGAGCTGTTTCTGCAGCTTTAGCCTGACTTCTTTTACTGGGAAGTCCATTTAGCTCACTTCTAATTAAACATGAAATGTGGGTCAGCTTCGTGACAGTGAGGACAGCGAGGGAGTTTAGGCTTGTGCTCTTGTTCCAAGTTAAAATGACAGAACCAACATTGTTTAAATCACCAGTTAGGCTTTTTCCTATTTGATGACCCAATTCAGCCTCATGCTTTAACCTTTTATAAACATATTTATTTTATCTAACATATAGCAAGGATAACTGGATTGCATCTATAGCTTTGTGTGCAGAAAATATGCATACATGATTCTTGTGATCAAATGTGAAGGTCATACAGGACTCAGATTCTCCGGGAATCTGTGCTGCCACCATTTGTGGATGTTTCATCTCTTGAAAACTACATAATTAGGAGATTGTAATTCCATATTGCTTGCACCTACAGTACTTACAAAAATCTGTGAATTATTATAGTGTTTCAGGAAGACAACTGTTTTATCTTGTGGTTCCCGAAAGATTAAAGAGCATATTGTGATCTTATATGACTGAGCAGCAAAAACAAGCTATGTAACAGAAACGTTATACAATATCTTCCTCTATCCATTTGGATATTCGGACAATCTTCAGCAATTTTTATGGTAGGCCCAAAAGTTAGATTGTTTCAAGGTTCAGAAATAAAAGTCTCATTTTTTGATCCTCTTTTTTCTCTTTTCAGCAACATCTCAGTAGTATGACTTCAAGAGTTCCAGACAACAACAACAACAGCTAAAAGACACTCTTTTATTTCCTTTGCCTTTTAACAGTATACATGATAAGGATTAGTGGATAGATTGCAAATCCTGGGAAATAAAGAAAATACATTCTGTCTTGAAGCTTGCAAGCAAATTCAGTACTAATAAAACACTAGTATTCATTCAGAACATATGATCAGCTTCCCTTTTCTGTGAATTTATATGTTTCAGGAATACCCTATACCCTCCACGCAACAGAATCATAACTTATTTGTTTCTGCAAATGACAGTTTTACTTGCCTGTGAGTTTATGAGGCAGTAAATTTCCCGCATAACTTGCAGCATTTACCCAGCACATCTCTGTGATGCTGTGAGCTGTTTATTACTAAGTGTGTGTTGGGAAGTGAAAGGATCATATAGACACTCAAAGGAGTCATATTATGACAAAAAAATATTCTTCCAATAGCATACTTTTGGTCTTTCATTCTCATCCCAGTTCCTTTCAAATACAGGTCCACTGATATCAGTGTCCTTACAGTGGAGCAAGTGGTCACATGGAGATGGCTAAATATCTTGAATACCCCAAGAATATTAAATAAAGTAAATCTATAGGCTAGATATTTGCATTCATACATGTTGGTGATAAAGATAGTAAAATTACCTAAATGACTGTGCTGAATTGGACTGAAGAGCCATTTAGTCAAACCACAGGTATATGGATGAGGCAGAATATACATGTATATACACATATATATGCTTCCCCTGAGTTCATCTGAGTTTCCAGTGACAAGAAGCTTGCTGAATAAAATAGCCTTAGAGATCAAATATTTCCTGAATGAGAAGTGATGCCTTTTATTTTATTTATGGCCATTTTTATTTATGGCTGTTTTCATAATAGCTGTAAATATGTAATGTCATAAGTAATACCAGTGTCAATATTTTTGTGGGCTGGTACCTAAGTTCTGTGAAAATACAGATCTGTTCTCAGGTTAATTCATTGTATGCACTGCATGCATAGTCATTCTCAGTGGTCCTGGCGTATGCTAGTGCTAAATAAAGTATGTAAATCCATCCTATGAAGGTGCTGATTTCCCCTTGATATATACAAATAATGCCACCAAACACTTGTGTGAGTTAAGCCTTATTTATTGTTAACTGAAAAAGAAATGGTTCAGCAACAAGGAAGTTCTGATTTGTCAGTAAAGCACTTCTGCACAGGAGCAAAAAACCTAGTTAAATTAAAATAAAACAAAACCATTTTCCTCTTTTAAACAAAATTATACCTTAACCTTCCAGCAATACTTGTCCCTACAGCCTAGTTCCTGTTCACTGGTATAGCTACTGTAGATATGTTCTTTGAATATCATCAGATGTGAATATTAATGATGTTCTGCATGGAGATAATGGTGAGCAAGGCCAGTTTGAGTCTTGGGAATATAGATTCATATTGGGTCAGAAGGAGAACTATTGTGATCTCAGTATTCTCGTCCCTAACTGGTCTGTTTAAACCGTGAACAAGCAGAGGGGCTGGGAGATACACTGGCAGTGTTTCTACAGGATCTGCCTGTAGCCTGGTCTATAAGTGGATGCTGCTGTGGCATCAACTTCCAAGTTTATGCTCCATGGATAAGAAGAGGTGCAGTTTTCATCACTTCTTCACTCACATTTGTTGCCATTTCAGTCCCTGAAACAGGCTGGATGTAGGAATTTCAGAAAACTGCTGCACACCATATTTATTCTTCCTTTCCTGGAGCTCCCATCTTTTAATTTGTGTCTCTATGAATTTAAACCTAGTTAGACAGCCTCCTGAAAAATGTTGCTTTGCCTATTGAAATATGATATTAAGAGAGGTCAAGCATTCTGCACCTATGGCAGGGGCATTAAGGTTTTTCTTGGTTGCAAGATATTCTGTAAGGGAATTATTTTTATTTTTTTCTTATCTTTATCCTGTTCATCCAATTATAATGCAGGTGACATGTTCTTTCCATAGTGATATCTGTCTGAAACCAGAGCTAGTTGATAACACCAAGTATTTCTGGAAAATCTCTATTTGCATCAGGACATCTGCTTTCTTACCTTTCACAGTTTTCACATATATTTCCTTGTTTTGGAGCAAAACCATGACTAGCTAGAAGCTGGTTGATGGCCCTGACACCATGGCACCCCAGCCACCTCCCCGTGGTCTGGCGCAGTCTGGGGCTGTCAGTCACTTGCCCAATATACTGTAGTAGAACTGGACAGACAAGATGTTTTGGCCTTGTTTCTAGCCCAGTCTCTGTCCCTGTCTCTTGCTGCTGCTGTTTGGACAGCCTGGCTGGACTCTGGCCCTTCTTCATCTTGTGGTGCTGGGCATAGAATCTGCTGCCAGCACCCAGCTCTGTCTCTCCTGTTCAGCTACCTTGGGTCTCCATTCGTTTTCAAGTGGGCACCACAGCTTCTTAAAAGTGCCCTGCATGTTGGCTAAATACCAAGTTAAAAAGGAGTGCAAGAAGATGAGGCAATGGTAGCTGGGAGTGGCAGTGAATGTTTTCTAGGATGCTTTCCTCTCTCTCTCTCTCTCTCTCTATATATATATACCAAACTTTGCTCAAAATTTGTGTTGTTATCTTTTTATCACCACAGGTTAGCGGTGATTGTGTGTGCTTGTTCAGGTGCAAGTGGTGTGGGATGGTTGGTCACTTACCTCCTTACAGGTATATTGTTTGGTAACTCAGCATTTCCTGTGTCGCAGAGAGTAATGCACACTCGAAGTAACTCACGGTAGGTTTAAACTTAGGCCTTTGCAAATCGGACTCTGATGCTGTTTAAATTAAATCTGACTTTCTCTCCAAAAAGCAGTTGATTTCTTCATGGTCAGAATCATGGCAATCAACAAACACTGACTGATACTGAGAAAGCAAAGAAAAATTTCTGGATAGCCAGCAAATGCCACAGCATGATTTGAAAAACTCTTTAGAGAGGGATGCATCCTGATATTTTAATTATCCTATCTGGTAATGTAATCAAAAGGTAATTATGAATCACAGTTATTTTCAATGATACACTATGGAGAAGAACTGAGGATGAAAAATAAGGACAAAACAAATAAGTCTCATCTGCTAAATCTCTGATTGCGCTGTCCTTTTGATCAATGTAGACTTCTGACTGACAGCTTTTCCTTTCAGTGCCGACATTCTCATTATATGGTTACTTGTCTACTTTATCTAATAAGGGGTTATTCCTAAGTTTAGAGGAAAATTTATGGACAAATTAGACTGAATCACTTTGAATGGCTGCTTTTACAAGCCTGCATTTCAACTGTAGTCACAAACATGTCCCAGTTGCTATTGCTGTTTTGTACAGCTTCAACCTCTTTCCCCCAGGAATTAATAGCAATGTAGTAGAAAAATCTCAATTCTGTATTTCATGACCTCTTCTCCGTAGATTCTGCCTACGTGAGAGCTCTGTCCAGCAGTCACCAAGCTTAGTGCATTAAATCTACAAGCCTATACAAATTTACGTTTTGAGTACTGTTGTTTGCATCCCTGTTGGGGAGCAGGTTCTGTTCAAGATTTAGTATGTAGTGTGCAAAGTGTAGCATTATCTCTTTCAGTGAGGCACACCATCCTTGTGAATTTTTTGTTTGCATTAGTTGCAAAAAGAAAAGCAGCTGCCTTTTATCAGTGTGTCTACATACAGTTAAAACTTTTAGAGGAAGGCTCTACATTTTGGCCTGTTTTAGAAACAATTAAAATTTTTCTTAGTTTTTTCCATCAGCAAATTCCAAGAGTTCACTTTCAAACTTTATTCCTTGTTAAAAATCCATGCTAGCTAGTAGTCACAGAAGGGTTGAATCAAATAGGCAACAGTAAAATATATCTAAGAGACACAAATACTTGTGAAGAACACTTTCTCCTCCTTGTCAAGCATGAAAAGAATCTAAGGTATAAAATTTTTACAAAGTGAACTATATAGTGTTTCATAATGAAATCTGGCCAGCTAATTATCCATTAGTCCATCTGTGCATTCCAGGAGAAAAATAAAATTAAGTTTGGTTAATGCACACAACTGAAAACACATAAATAGTTATTTTCTATGCTTTACTTTTTTTTTCTATTCCAAAACTGTGGTCAGAATTTGAAAATGGAAAGTCCAAATGAACTTTAGCTTTCAGCTACCATGAAATGTCTTTTTTCTCCCCGACAGAATTCCAAGTATTGTCTAATATAATGCAAATTTTGAAATGTATTCCACAACTTTGTCAGAAGAGATGATATTTTGCTTTTTAATGTCCCAAGGAACAGAATATTATTTTCTGATATTAAATAGGCTTTGAGGTACTCTTCAGATTCATATATAAAAAATATTGCAATCTGTGACAGTGATAAATCTATGACAGTGAGATCCCGTGGTTGACCTTGAGCACAGAATGAACACTAATATAAGTAAAAAAAAAAGAGTGGTTCTGCATCTCAGGTACTTCTTTAAGCATGGAGATGATGATGATCTGCCCTATATTCAAGTTCCTAAAAAAACAATAAAGAAAAAGATATATTCCAATATATCTATTACTTTTCAATTTGTTCTGTTACCTAGGACTCAGGTTGAATTCACAAACCATTCACAGAAAAAAACATGTCTAAAGTTTCTAAAGATACATTGCTGAATTCTCAGTCAACAGTCCTTTCCAGAAATATTGATCCTTGTCTTTTTATCCTGAAAAAAAGCAACAGTTATAACAGAAGACCGTGTTTTTAAAAGGTGGTATTGGTTAAGCTTTTCCAGACCTCATATGAGTAGGACAAAATCCTGAAATAAATATGTACACTATTTGGTCATTATAAGCTTCCATTCTGCCTCCTTAGAGACAGACAAATTCTTTTTGGAAATGTATGAAATTTATTCTGTTTGTCGACAATCTCCTCTGTGTTGCACAGATTTTGAGTATTTCACTTCCTCTTCTATTTTTCAAGTAATGTGGTTTTTTTTGACACAAAATATTAGCACAATCTAGGTGATTTATTTTATGTATTTTTTTGGGGTGTGTTTAATTCTAGACCTAGGACATAAAACCAATCATTTAAATTAGTGAAATTTATAAATAGCTATGCATAATTGCCTTCCTTCTATGTTACAGAAACAGAAAAACCATGTAAGACTACACATATAGAAATATAAACTTGTATAGAAACTCTACAAAAATAGCTCGATGCCTGGTGCCTGCTGCCTCTTCCTCAAACATTTTATTTCACACATCGGCATCCTTTCATTAGATGATGAAAACTTTGATTTCCTGGCACTTAGGTTCTGAAGTTGATTTTTACAATGCAAACATCAAGATCATGATACTTCAGGCATTTTTGGACATGTCTTCAGTCAAGTATGGATTTTGTACTTCACTCAAGTACCTTGGTGCTTATTGACTTCCTTTCTGCCTGGTTCAATGACAGGCAGTTGGTACCATATTTCTGTAATTCTTTCATTATTAAAGAAATGTAGGAACTCAGGAATATCTACTTGCTCCGGGGAGGCATAAGCATGACTTTGTCACTATTGGCCCATGTAGAAAAGTAAGACAATGATTAGAAGTACACCGCTCTACAAGTTGCAATTGCTTCTTTGAAATTTTCTTGGAGTAATACAGAACATTTCCTGGCCTTAGGGTAAAAAAAAAAAGAACCTATGTTCCTATATGAGGATAAATACATGAGTGTCTAGTGCATGGGTACAAAAAACACATGTCTATATGGGTGTATGCGTGTATGTGCATCTGTACCTTCCTAAGGCAAGTTAAAAAAAGAGGTTGCTTTTAAGTTTTAAATAATAATCTTACCAGATTCGCAATCAGACTCAAAGAAGTTTGCCTTGTATTAGTGTGGCTATGACTAGGGTGGTAAGGCAGCTTGGCCCTGAGAATGAAAAGCACAGGCAAGGGGCAACTATCGCCTTTTCATCATTATAATTATTCATATTGTTTCCTGCACTCATCATTGCTCTGCCCATCCTAAAGGAAACAAACTAGATTGTTGTTGTTGCTTCAGCCAAGTGACCCCACAGCCATTAGGAGGTATCTCAGTGAACTGAACCTTCAGCATCCACTGCAGAAGGCAAACAATCAGGATACATTATCTTTCTGTTTCTGGAGTGTGGAAAACCATGAACGGTGCCATTTTTTTAGCACGTGTTGACTCATATGACATCACATGTTTAACAGCCTTGCTGTTATATAATGATCTGCCCACACCATAACATGTAGCTTCCCATCTTGCCTGCCTTTCTCATCAGCCTTGCAATTAAAGTCTAAGCTGATCCCTTCTGGCAGCTCACCATCTGCAAAACGTGAAGAACTGGCTTTGCTGTGATTTCACACTTCTCTTGATTAAGCTCACTTATGTCTGAGAGCCTTCAGGAGAGCCATGTAACGCTCAGTGGCTGTGGCCACATTTTCCTTGGGGACAAACATGCAGAAAGGCAGTGGTGGCAGCGTGCAATCTGGAATACCCAACAGTGCTGTCTGAATCTGTTAGGTTCTCTTATACTTTAAAAGCTGTGTGTTATGAAATGAATGGTTTCATTTCACTGTGGACACATTTACCTTCCTAGAGGGAATCACGCATGTTGTTTTATGACCCTGCAGCCTATTTCTTGGTAGATAAATGCAACTGGCTGGATAAAGGTCTGCAAGCAGAAGTATCCTTTTTAAATTACAATGGTAGAAAATAAAATTGACTTTAATTGCTGATGTTTCCATATATCACTTTCTCCTTCTCTGGCTGCAAGACCACAGGAAGGAGTTTATTAAGTGTTACTGTCAACAATCTGTCACTGTTACTTCTTAAGATTGGCAACACTTAAAAGTGCCCCCAGTGAAGGTTTTTTCAGGTATTTTCACAGTCAAATCACACATTTGAGAGGTTGGTAAGAAGTTATTATGGCCATTCAGCTTTCCCTGATCCTTAGTATGAACCTCAGCAGGTAACTATCAAATCCCCTTTCTGTCTCACATCAACTCTCTAAGTGATAACTCTGTCTGTAGAGAGCTATTTTTTTTTCAATTAAAGACACTGTGAAATGAAATGAATGTTGCCTCATTGTAGAAATGGTTCCATTTATTTCCAGCATAAAAAATATACTGCATTTCTTGCAGTGCTTTTCTAATACATAAATTAACCTCTTTCTATAATATGTGAACTAGCAAACTTTTGATTTGCTTCACTTCTCTCACAATAAACCTTCCTCAGCTGCACATGGTTATGACAATTGTTTCACTTCTCACCTTATTTTAACATTTTCTCCTTCTACTATGAATCTCTATGGGTTAGTTGTCCTTGCTGATCATCATGACCTTTTCCCCTGGGAGTAGGAGGGTTTCTTTTTAACAACACAGTTTATATAGTGAGTTTTCCAAATGTAATGCACTAGAGCAACTCATTAATCAATTTTGGTCTTTTGGAAAGACACTGGCTACCCACAGTCTTTGCCTGCATCTCTGCCCATCAGACTTGAGACAAATTTCATGAAGATTGCATGCAGAAACGGTATCTTCCATGTCAAGAATGTGGTTTTGTTTCAACCACATGAAATTATTGAAATTGTGGGTGAGAAACCCACAGAGATTTAATCTCTGGTTTGCTTTCATAGTGTATTCTTAAGAAATTTTTAAGCCTCAAGTTATTTCCGAAGTTTCCAGGGCATTACTGTCATCTAGCAGCTTGACATCTTCTTACATTAATTTCTGATATTACCTAGAACTGTGGATTTCCCTGTGCATGCAATCCCTTCATGGCACTTGCGTGTATTTAATATTTAATGCTTCTATCACTACTGGCTCTGCTTTGAAAGTTGATGGAGAGTAGGCCCTTAAAATGCCAGTACAGCAAGTTTCCTATTTGAGTTTGCAACATTTTTTTGGGGGGTGGGATCAAAGTAAAAAAAACCACTGGAGCTTCACAGAAAAAGGTTCAGAAAAAAATTTGAAAATAGCACTGTGGTCTTGGGACAAGATTTGACATTAACTGTTGGCAGTTTTCATCTTGACACCATTTTTAAAAGGCATAATAATGTGAAACATTTTAATTAGATCAAATAGAAATATAATTCGATGAGTCTATATGAATATGGTAAATAGAGGTGATCAGTATTCTGTAGTGATTCATTATTGAGTTATGCCATGTACAATAAGCATAATAACTCACAATGAACAAGTATTTCCTTAGTATTTTTATTACATTGTTCTCAAGACACTGTTTCCTTCTTGAGTTCCAGCACATTCTGTATAAAGGTACTTACGTGTATGTCTACCTATTGCTGGAGATTAAGATGCTCATCATCATAACAAAAACATGTACTCATAATGCAGTCCTTTGGAAATACACTGACATTTGTTATATGCCTCAGATGCTTAACTTAGTGGAGCTATTATTGTTAAGAAAGAAGAAATTTTGAGTATAATATTTATGTAGTCATGAGATTGTGACTGTAATTTGTGAGAGCAGCTTCTTATGTTCAAGATGCCTTTATTTATTGAATTGGAGGCTGCCTAAGGAAGGTTGTCACTTTTAACTTCAGTAGTAAATTTAGGATCATGAAAAGTTCCAGCAGTACAGGGATAGCTTTCAAGACCTTAGTATATCAAAAGACAAAAGGAGAACAACTTTTGTTACCATACCTGTAAACGGCCTGTTGAAATAACCACTTTTAAAATATACTTTGCACTGGTGCCTTCATTATTATTTTACAATGTGAGAGAGCATCAGAAGTTCTACTAATGCCAAAAGAGAGTCTTGAGTTTTGAGTAATTAATCAATGTTCTAGACGTGGGAGAGCCTATGCCAGAAAAAACACACAGCACAAGCAGAAGAAAAATGACTGAAATACAGTCCCCCAACAAAATGGTATCTTTAGTAAAGTGTAAAAGAAGGGGTGATTTCATAATATTGGCAAAGCCCCATTGTGTGAGTTTCTACTGCTTAATAGGGTTATTTTTGTGAAGGAAGGTTCCAGAAGGTTACAGAATATCTGGATTTTTCTGTTTTGCTTCTTTCGGAAAGCATTGTTCCAAAACAGAAACAATTTATAAATCTTCTGCAGCTTTAAAAACTGCTGTTCACAGAATAGAAGTAGTCTCGATTTTCAAGCTGTGTAATATAAGCTGATTAAGTTAACATAACTATGTTTTACTTCTCAGCTGTAATGCAGAGAAAGGATTTAGAAGTCTGTTCTGATACTTCTTTAGTATATTCCAGAACCACTTAATCTTTCTTATAATGTAATCACTGCCTAGTTTCTTCCTGAACAGATTTGCTTTCCTCTCACTTTGTCTCACCATGCCATAGAAAACTTTAGTCTTTAAGGGATAAAAACTACACCATGAGTTCAATGCCCTTTCTGTTTAAGGTGGAACCTTGACACTTGCTCAGCAATTATTTGTCATGTCCATGCAGATACCCACCACACTGGTGGTCCTTAGCCTGAGGAAATTTCTGTTGTACTTTTGATGAGATAGTTTCAGCATATTTAAAGCCTATTAAGTAGGCTGTGTCTGTACTGTAACTGAACTACTGAAGACTACAGTGACAGTTTCTGCCTTCATGGAAAGATGTGAGAGGGGGCAAGATGTTGTTAAGGTGGTTTCTTTTTCACTTTCTGAGTCTAGCTCTTAAAGAGTTTTTTTTAGCAATGATCATCAATTGTGCGCTTCACTAGATGTGTCTAACTGTGTGAGAAAACCACCAATATCCATAACTTTTGTGTTCATAGGAGCAGTGGTAGTAAATGGGGTGGCGCTGCTGGTGAGGCTGAGTGCAGTCACGATGCTCACCCAAACTTGATTAGTTGAGAAACTAAATATAAAGGACATCTAAAAGGAGCAAAAGTGGGAGGAAGGTTAAAAGACCAGGCACAAAGAACAATATTTCACAATACACAAGCTGAAGCAAGAGACAGAAGCATCAACTGAAGACTAGAGAAAAATAAGATAAACTGGAGACAGGAACTTCAAACAGGAGGCAGGATTTGGACACAGCTAGGTAAAAAACAGGACAGGAGGATATATCATAATGCCCACTTAAAATGAATAAGCAGGAAAAGGAGATCAGTATGGTGAAATGAGCATGTGCTTGGTGCATAGATACCTGGTCCTGGGGTAGTAGTACCTCCTCCTGCTAGTCTTGCCTTTCCTAATTTATCAGAACTGTAATGACACAAAATAGAAGCTTCCTCCCGTGTTCGTGTGCAATCTGTCAATACTATCGTCTCATTTTTCAGATACATTGTGACAATAATATAATGAATATTTATGAAGCAATCAAATGCTATACAGAAAAGCACCATAGAAATAACTGTGGTAAAAACAATGTCAGTTTTCACGGCTGGATTTTAGTAGTATGTAGTAAATAAAGCACTTGAAACAAGGAAAACACAAAATATTGACTAGTTGCTCAGTAAGTGAGCCACATCCATATTGTGCCCTGAGGCAGGAATTCTGTTGGAAAAACAGTATGTGCTCATGTAATTAAAGAGTATCCCATAATACACCCAAACAAAGGGTTCAGATAAAACTGGTACTGCAGACTCCACTCTGGTATTTCATAGCTTTGAAGTTCTTGGCTTTACAGCTTTAAAGATGACCATTTATAACAGTGCACACTACACATAGTGAAGTGCCTGAGTGCCTGGCATGGTTACACCTCCCTATGGCTTCTCCTTAAAGGAGTGCATGAGCTGTTGAATTAATTTCAAAAGTCTTGTGAGGCTGAAAGAAATTGTCACATTTCTATATATAATAGGGAGCATCTCATATCTCCTCTGTCTTTTGAACAGGTCAGCAAGATTCAGCAGATTAGCAGCTCTTTGAATTATCTTCTTGTTTTTCTGCAAGTATAGTAATAAAATACCTTGTAAAATTAAATATTAATTCACATTTTTACATATGCCAAAACTATTTAATTTAAATAAATAAATAAAAAACAACTAAAGTCTGGACTGGGAAATCTGGGTGATTACATTGCGTACTAGTTTGCTTTGTGCTAGGAAGATTCCCAGGAAATTATTTTCTTGACATTTTAATGTAAAGATCACATGACCACTAGCATTAATTATTTCCATGAGATAGCAAATGAGTCCTTCAGGACCCATGATGTTTAAAAGTAAATTAATCCTGTGAGTTTTATATGATTGTTGTATAATATTTTTACTTGGTCAATAGTCATGGAAGAGCTGGTCTTCTCTAGTTTTTACAGGAAATGTATGAAAACATTTCTGCAACCCTATTGGCCTTGTAACCAACTTGAAATTAAACATGGAGACCATCTCTTGATAGAAAGACTTTAATGTCTCCTTGATGAAATTCACAAAACCAATAGAGCACAATACAGCTTGCAGTATTTGTTGATTTCTTTTTGAAATTTTCATAAGGCATTAAAATGGAAGAATGGAGATAATATGGTGGAAAAATATGAGCAAATTGAAAAAAATTATTTTGCATATATTTTTTCCTTTATCTGAGAGTAAAAGCAAAATTGTCACTTTTGTACTCTTATAAAACCATGATTTACTGTTATGAATTGTAGGAGAAGGAATGAAAAAAAAGCCGTAGTTGCAAAAAATTGTGACAAATGTTGAAAGATGCATTAAATGCTGTATAGAAAGACATGCCTTGGAATGTCTAGATGATAATGTATTACTTGTGATCCCCATCGAAATTCTCTGGATGAACTGTCTCCAGAGTCTGGGGTGTATGGGGGAATCCATTTTTCATCCTAGCCAATAATTTTTAAGCATTTTTATCTCATGTTGCGTGAAGAACATTATGCCAGTGTTCAAATGGATGCACCAGAGACTTGCACTCTAGAGTATCCTTTGAGAACAGGCAGACAAATGTCCTCTGTTCACTTCTCAATGCCTATATTATTTTTATATAGTCCTACTTAACTCTTACTTACTGTGAAAGTTTTTGCTTCCCACTTCATAGCACTTTTAGACAGCAAATGTAAAACTTCACTGAAGTCCTGACTTCAAGGAACAGTTAGTAGAAAAAATTATAGCTCAGTGGGTCAGAGATGGGAGGATATAGACCACCTGGATTCTGGTTTTCTGATTCAATTCTCACCCAGCTTGATTACATTTGAAAGATATTGCTGTCTGTGGACTCTTTGACTTGTGTACAGCAACTTAGTATACTCCAACCACTGTAAGGAGTTTTCATGACACACAAGAGAATGCTGTATTTGGAATTAATTGAAAGTTTTAGCTGGCTAGCCCAAAGTTGTGAAGAAAATGAACTATACATTAAACCTAGCAAATAGCAAAGGCTTAGCTGACACCTAAAGACACAATGCTGGTAGGTAAATAAGGACAAAAAATGAGATTATTATTTTGTTACATTGAGTATACTTGAATTATGCTAAAAATTCTGTTAGTTTTGTCTTCATATTACTATGCTTTCAGTTGGGATCCAGTCCATCTTCTCTCTCCAAGTGCCATCAATTCTGAGTGTCTGTGCCATGATGAAGATCTATGAAAGGATTCAGTTTCCATCCTTTCAATTTATTCTCCCATGTTTCTTTCCCTATGTTATATCACCACACAAGAAATTATAGAGTGTCTGATAGCTCATTTTGAACCTACTGGTCAGAAAAACATCTCCTATAGGGTAACCTTGACTTTTCCCTTCAAATAGAATCTCTTAGGAGACTCCTAACAGGCATGGCTATTTTAGCTTCAAGACAGTTTTGTGATATCCCAGGTTGGTCTGCACATCAGTACAGATATAAATCTTGCTGATGCACTTTGGCAGTCATTGTTGGACAGGTGGGGCAGTTCGTGACTACCACAGTTGGGGAGGCCCAGATATAGTGCAACAGAACTATGTAAGCAATCCTGACAAATAAACAGTCACAGGAAAAGGAAAAATGCACCACCATTGATAAGCTACATTAGTGATGTGGGAAAATTTATTTAGGTAATGACACATACACTGTGATAGTTTATCACAGTAGCTGCAGATAGTGGCTTCATTCAGAGAGTTTTTAGCAGCTATTGAAATTACTATGTGAACACTGCATCACAGTCCTTTTCCTTTTCTTTTATCCTGTTTTCCTCTCCCACCTTGTTTGCTGACCCTGCATTTGCTGTCCATCTCCTTGAATATCCTTGTTGCTTCAAGGACACTCTATAACTCAAAAGATGAAATCTTACATAAATACAGATATATCCTGTTCTGTTTCCTGACTGATCCATAAGCCCATTGGTATACTGAAAGAACAAAATAAGAATAATTCCAAGGCTATGCTTAATGCAGGATTATATGGGCAATGACTGCTGCTTATGCTGCAGGAATAAAAGGAATGCTTTTCACTGATCTTCTCTGCATCAGTTCTGGGCTCTGTGCGTGGGTCCTTTTATCTGTTTGCACTGGGAAATTAAATGCTTTAAAACACCTTTGTCCATTGTTTATGTAATAGTGGTGTTACATACTATTTATGTAACACCCTGAACCATGATCTGGAAGGTACTTTCCAAGATCATGGCACAAGTAATGTTAAGCGCACTGGAGCATGGATGTTACATGCTGTCCTAAGTCTAAAGGTTAGAAAAAGTGCATCTATCCTTCACGTTTGATCTGGCCAGTGTTTTTAGTGATACTTTTACCACATTTAGTAGACTGACTAATTTCTTCATTAGACTGTTCATAAATAATTACAGGTCACTTCCTGTAAAGTCTGTGCTTTTGCATGAAGTGCATTAATCAAGAGTCATTGTTGCTCTGAGACACAGGGAAACAGATGGCTACTGCAATAGTAGGACTGACTGTCTCTTGCCTCAGCAGCCTGAATGTCTAGTCAATCAAGAAAATTAGTTTTTTATACCCCTGATTTATTTGAACTTTGTATATTTTGACTCCAAATTGCACATAAATATTAAATTTTAAATACAGTTCTTACTTTGGTTAATTTGAAAGAAAGGGATTATTTCCATAAGGAATCAAATTATAATTTCTACACTTAATTTATCAAGGTCTACTGATAAATACTTTCTCCTTTTGTCTCTTTTCAAAAAAAGGATACTATATATAGAGTGCAAAATGAGTCAGTCTAAGAAATCTCTTGGAAAAAAAACGAATTTAGCATCTCACTCTGGATTCAAGGCTTAACTCCAAAATTATTTGCATGTTTTTAATTTTTCATGACCTTATTAAGTTCAGTAGATTTACCTGGGCTTTAGAATGCTGTTTTTTCAGCTATATCTAATATAGCATGGGGACCTGTTCTTTATGAAGCCAACCATATAGGTTAATTACTGAATTATGACCACTCAGTTACCATGGCAAGGGGGAGATGGAAGGAACAGGAAAAAAACAGTAGGGGTTTGGTGAGACAGAGTAGCCTCAGCACATCTTCTGCAGTGTTTCTTTTCTGATAAAACAAAGTCTCCATAAAAACAATTTCCTCTGCTCCCTGGCCAGGCTTTTCTGTTGGTGATATAAAAGGCTACAGTTGCTGCCCTTTAATCTTGGAGTATGAAAAATACAAGCCTGCATTTTGTTGTTCCTTGTTCTGAAGCAGGTACCAGCTTCACAGCCAGCCTCCCTTAGCATCAGAGTGTGAGAAAAATTTCTCTTTTATTAAATTTAGGAAAACAACAGAGTCCGTGGAACAAAGAAAAATAACAAGTAGGGAAAATTTACTTACAACACGTGTTGGGTGCCTTGGCCAGGTAGATCCAAAAGCACACCCTTGAGTTTGAAATTCCCTCTTTTAAGGTCTCCCCAAATCCCACCCCATTTACGCAACAGAAGACGCATCCCCTTCTCCTTGGTTGGCTGTGCTATGCTGGGGGTGGAGCCCCGGGGATTATGGTGGCCTCCAGGACCAGCCATGTGGTGCAAGGGGTTTCCTTACCCATATTCATGTCCGTTTTCCCTGATCCCGTCCGCATGGGTCCCTGATGCCAGCTCCAGATTGGATCAGGCATCTTACAACTTCGCGATACACCTTATAGGTGAGTAAAAAAATCAGAATAATAATAAAAACCCTGGAAAAGTAAATCCCTGAGTTAGTGTTTTTTGTTTAATCCATTTGCTTGTAATAAAACCGCCCATTTATTTCTCATAAGAGGGTTCATGAGGAGAGACCTTTATTTTAACCTCAGAGTTATACTCTTTTGAAAAACAAATGAACAACCAAAGAAACAAACAAACAGCTTCAAAGGATTACATGTATCAGCTTGTAAAGAATACATTGTACTTAGTGGTATCTAACATTTCCATAGAAGAGAGGTTCCATCTTCATTAGTTCTCTACAGTGAATAAAACCATGCATAATCAGAGATAGCTGAACAAGGAATGCCAGCATTTTACAGTTCTTTCTGGGGTATAATAACAATATACACTGTGGAGATCAGGCCAGCTAGCGTTAAACTTTCAGACAGTTCACCACAAGAGAGTCATTGCATTATATCCTATTGATTTATAAGGTAAGAATGAACCATAATGAAGAAGATACAACTTCACTTTGACTTAATTTTGGCTGTGCTTAGCCTAGCATGGCACTCCTCCCATACAGCTTTGATACAAAATGCCAAAGGAGCATTAATTGGGGTCTGTAAGAGCACAGGCATTTGTGTCATCTCACTGAGGGAAGGCAGACCCTCAGCTCCTACCAAAAGAGTGATCATTTTATCAAGCACATTGACGCTTAGAAATTCTAAGTTGCAATATAAACAATGGTTATGATTCCCAACTCAGCTGGTGCTGTCAGGGATAAAAAACTGGAGTCAATTGAATGCAACAGGATAAACAGTAGAACGCTAATTTGTTCAGCTACTGTTCCAGCTTGTTACCCAGCTTTGGCAGATATATGTACTTAATTACGGTAGTGATGTCCACAAGTATCACAGAAGATGGTTTATCAGCTGTTTATAATACCAACAAACATCAGCCTGAAGTACAATAAATAACATATCAGCCCTCAAAAAATATGTGCATAATATTGCAAAACATAGTCAGAAATAATATTCTTTTCCGTAGATTTTGCCATTTAGGTAAGTGGCAGATTTCATTCAGGTGGCTGGATTATGTCTCATTTATGATGGGAGACATGCAAGATTTGGGTGGGACCTGTGTGGTTGCTGCTCTGCTCTCCCTTGGCAATTTCTTCAGAGGACAGAAGCCAGGATGCCCATAGCCCTTTTGTTTCAGAGAATTCAGAACAAAATCAAATTACAACAAAACCAAGTTCGGAAATGTCTAGATGCTCCATAAAACAGAATTTTCTGATCAGATTAATTTATCATAATATTTAATTATATATTGTTGATTATTACATTATTATTTAAAGCTAAGGAACAACATTATTTGAGCAGTGACCTGTAAACAGCCTGCCTCTGGACTCTGCTATGGGAATATGTGGATATGACATAGTAGAAACCTCCTTTCCATTTCTACCCATTGCAAACACCCTCAAAAAAAGCTGCTGAATAGTATTCTCAAAGACAATAGATGTGTACTTTATAAAGATAGGTAAACCAGTTCTCCAGTCCCTGCACTTCTAATACTTGAACACACTTGTAGTTTGTTAACAAGTTAGAAGAAGGCAATTTATAAGTATTGCCTTTGGCTGTCCAGGAACAGTGCCCATTCCATCTTATTTTTATCCCCCACTCCCCAGTTCTAGTGGCAAATTTTGATTGTAAATCTTTGTGACAGGGATTGCAATCTCCCTCCTGCCATCACCTGTCAGGAAGGGGCTTTGCAGTTGACATCCAAGTGCTACAGCATGAATACTCTGATTACAAAATAGTTTTGTACTCACTGCAGATACTGGTTTCTGTGAAGGGCTGCAGTGTGGTTGCTGCAATTGTTGAGAGAATCCTTTGAAAACATGATTACTGAGCATAACATTTTCACTAGAAGTGTTTGTGAATAATGTGAAAAAAGGAGTTGTAGTGCTTATGTTCATGGGCTCTTCATTCAGCTAATTCATGTAACCTCACTGTGAACACAATAAACCATGGCACAAGTTGTGCAGTATGAATAATCCATGGTTAACAAGTAAATAAAAGACAACGCACAATACCACACTTCAACATATATCACTATTTCTGTAATTCCATAGAAATTTATTTGAAAAAGAATGACGTATCCTTGATTGCCACCAACTTATTAACTACTTTCAACCACTTAAATGACAAAACTTTAAAAATTGGAAATGAATAGTACGATTTAGTTTTTCTTTTGATATGTTGTAATTTTGCTAAAACCCAGATAAAAACCATGGATACACACATATAATATGTAGGCATACAATTAAAATATCTAAAAATCTATATATTTGGGAGATTTTGGAGAGTGAAGAAAGGCAGTTTTTCCAAGTAAATATTCTTCTGCGATATATGAATGCTAGCAGCTAACATGCTTATATATATTCAGTTTTTGAATGTTGACATTAATGTAAATTTGTGCAACCTTTGTGTAGATTTTGGGGGGAAAAAAAAGAAAGGAAGAATTTTGACTGAGTAAATAGAGAAATTTTACCTTTGACACTAAAAAATAGATGACACTGAAAAACAGTAGTTACCTAATTCACATAGAGTAGGATGAGGTAATTAATATTGAAAAATCCACTAGTTGCTGATTTGAAGTTCCAGAAAAGTTAAAATTCAGAACATCCATTATAGTTATGATTTGGAATCCTAAGGACATTGTGTTTTTAATGAACTAATTTTCAAAAGCTAATTATACCTGAAAAATCTTAGCCTGTGACAAAAAGAATGATTTAAATGAACTTAAATTGTCAACATTTTGCACACAGCTTGTTTGCTACTTATTAGAGCCCAAGAAAATAAAGAGAAAATATTACCATATCTGTTTTGAGCTAGATTTTGGTACATGCCTGAAAACATAAATTTCAGTGCAAGTGTGTTTGCTGTTTATCTCTTGGCAGACAGACAGCCCTAAAGCACTGCAGCACTTAATTCTCACTTATATGCTGTTTTCAGAATTATAGATAGCACTTCACAGGCGTTGCAGGTGTCCTCTCAATAGGGGTGAACTCATACCTACCAGGTAACCCTTGTTTACTATAAAATTGGACTTATGTAAAATTCTCCTATACTGTAAATAGCACTAATTATTAAATTGATTGCTTTGAAAATATATATAAATTAGGGTACAGTTTATCTCACCTGAAAGAAACAAGACATTAAAAGTGTTGCCAAATGCCGAAGATAATAGTATCGTTTAGATCTTAAACACAGGTGTGAATACAGGTTACATGCTATGATTGTTAAGAACAGAGAAAGGCTCTTTTCACACCATTAGGTTGAAAATGGGGATTGTGGCTGGGGAAAAAACAGTCATATGGCATAGTTTATAGTGCTGTATTACTCCTATTTCCAGAAGAATAAGACTGTTGAAAGGTGTCTTTTTACCAGGAGTATTGATGTCCTGCAAATTATTATTCCATTATTTTTGACAGATACTTCCTTTCAATGCACTTTCTCAATTGATGAGCAGAGGAGCACTCCAGGTAGAGAACCCATATGTTATCTAAATACAAGGAGAGAGAGTTTATACTTCCTTCTGATAATTTTCTCTGCATTCAGAATATTTTTTTTGTTTGATTTTTTTTTTTCAACATACCTTTACACAAAATAATCCAAAGCATAACAAAACAATTATGTGGCAAAGTTAATCTCACCTAATACTCACAATTAATGACATATTTTTACATGAAACACTGATCGCTATTGTACTTCTGCTATAAAGTCTTCTTTTGTGATTATATGAATGGATCTTTCAAAACAAACTGAAACTGCCTGCATTTGGCACAATACAGTAGATTTTGACTGCCTTTCTTTTGTTCCCTCGAAGAGTTATTTGTCATTTCTGTTTGAGAATAAGAAACTCCTTTTATTTTAATCTGATTTTTTTTTTTTCTGGCATAGAAATAATCAATAAGAAACCTGTCTCAATACCCGAAGAGAATGAGCTTTGCATTCTCAGCTGATGATACCACAGAAAGGTTTGACTCTGGTGTCAGGCTATTATTTCTCTGCATTTTCCAATGACATGGAATTTTCGTAATGCATCTGTATATAAAATTGAATGAAAGTAATTTATAATAAATGAACACAGCTGTCTATAGTTCTCCTTGAATGACATTTTTCTTCACCAAACATTATTTAGAGAGTCATTAGAGGTTTTAGCAGGAACAATTTTAAATGTAAGGAATTATTTGACAAGTTGTGAGTATTAGTGTACAGCAGTATTGCTTCTATATTTTGGTGAGATGGTCAAAATAACTGCACTCATATCTCTGCCTTTCTGAACCAAATATATCCATATACACACTTTCTACATTTCTTTTACCATTAATGATGTATGTTGCTGAGTTTATATCTTTGCTTTGTTCATTCTTGCCATATAAATTCTTGGGTACAACATAGAAACAAACCAGATCAAATGATTTAGATTTCATACGTCTTTCTTATCCTATTCATGATGAAGGTAATTTGGGATAATCTGGGAATACCTCATGAAGCATTTGTTCCCAGACTGGTCTGCTTTTAAAAATTTCTTCTTTCACTTTGCATTTGCCAAAAAATAATGGCTATTTTTCTATCTGTATCCACTTGTAATGGACCTTCACAGATTTACACAAGTGGCTGTTTACTGCAATTATTATTTATTTGTTACCTGTACAGTTCCTGCTGCTTATCTGCAGAGTGTTCATAGAAAACATGAAAGGGGCAGCAAGTCCTCATCCTGAGTAGAGTAGATGATGGTTTGATAAATCAGGACCTAACACATAAATGTATTAGGAAATAATCCTGAAAGTGGAGACACCAGCTGAAACATAGAGCTGTGCAGATTACAGAAATGTAATTTTGTGTTGTTACTTCTAGTAAAACTATTGATGAAACTCAGGTGCACTAATTCTCTTTAGGTGGTTTTAGACCCGTAGCAGCCAATAGTACCTCCAACAATGTAAGAGGCACCTTTACAGCTGACATCCAGGCTTCTGAGGAACAGCAGTTGAAAAATTGATACTGTTTGGCCCCATGTAAATTGCTATTCCCCAGCTTTGGTGAGCTGCAGAAAAGGCTGCAGACATGTTAACTGAGACCTTGTGCAGGCTTTCTGTGGCACTGCTGGATTTCACTCATATACCATTTAACTATTTTCTTTCAATTTATTTCATAATAATTTTAATTATGCTTCATTACATCCCAAAAATTTCCAATTGCGAATGCATTTTCATGAGGTCATTCATTTTAATAAGCTGAGCATTACACATATTGCACCAAAAGCTGAACACTAGGCTATTTTACATTAATCATGAATTTTAACTTAAAAACTTCAAGGAAAATGTATGTTCTTATCAGTTCTGGCAGTGCTTCCAAATAATTCGGTAACTATCTGCTTGATCAATTGTATTTCTTCCTAGCTGTGCTAGCAATACCACAGCACTATGAACCTGAGAAAGTTCAATTTCTGGAACAAATGACCACTATCCTTATGGCAGACATATCACTGTGGCACTACAGTAGCATCACCATCCATACCAGAACCACAGGGCTTCAAGAAACCTTAAGGACAGTGGGGAAAAACTGCAATGTTGACTTTAGCTCATTATTTTGTATGAAGCTCATTCTGAGCTGGGAGAAAATTTTTATATATTAAAACTTATGGAGACCAATATATTTGCTGTGAATTCTCTCAATGACAAGATGAATTGAGCTCTTGTACGTAAATTAGAGGTTCAGTTATAAGAAAAGGTATTCAGGCAAATAAAGATGGTACAAAGTTGTGCTTAGAGAGTGCTACTAGACAAGCCAGTGTCATCAAAGTAGATGGTACCTGGCTGTAAATTCCTTATAATATTATTTCTAATATTATTGTCTAATATAATAGCAAAGCGTAAGTAGATCAGAAAATCATATTTGTCTTTACTGTAGTTACCCATGTGTCTAGATGTAGAATTTCTATGTAGTCGATGGAAGACAATGTATGGAGGTTTGATTCAGTGTCACTACCCTTTGTAAGTATTCCTCTTAGAAGATCTAAAGATCAGTCAATCCTGAATGGCAAAACTTCATTATTTTTCATTTGTTTAAACTAAATATGGAGCCTAGTCAAAGCATATACTTAGACTACAGTGTCAAACCACCTCTTGTGGCAACTTGCAGAAAATACCAATTGTGCGTAAACCAAGTGCATTTCTCTTCATGGAAGTAAGGTAATCAACTGAGGGGAAAAAGGATTCTATAGCTGTAATTGGAAAAGGACTATGAAAACCAAGTGTGGTACTCATCTCATCTTTAGTGAAAATAATGTCATACAAAAGTCAGGCAAATTATTTAAGCTACTTTTTTTGGGTCTTACAGGAAATGCCTCCAGATTGCAATTCACTCCATCCCACAGACGCATATCCAAGACTGGTGTGATGAAAATGTCCTTCAGCTGGTGTCTCTCTGTCTGTACTGATAATGGGAAAGAAGTCGGAATGAGCAACTTGAACAAGACACATGCATTTTTTCTAAACAAGTAAGTCCTGTAGTGCTAGCATTTCGATCATATAATGTATTTTGTCTCTTTTCTCTAATACTTTATTAGGTGACTTTTTGTGTTTGTATTATAAATTATATAATAAAAAGGAAGAACACTTAATCCTATAGTAAAACCTTCTCATTAATTTTAAGAACTGCTATATCTTGTAGTCTTGTGAGTCTTCATATTTGCTAGTATTTGGACGACAAGTCTGAATCCTCATAGGCTGTCAGGCTTGAAATCTGCATGTCTGACAGCCTTTCTTACTTTTTGCCAATGTTCATGATTTTTAAGATCACTACAGTTTGCTGAATACATTTAAAAATTATATTTTTTGGTCCAAATGAAACTCTTACATTTATTGACAAATTTTGCCAGTTTTATATATTTGTTTATGATTTGCTTCCCAGCTATTTTGTCAAGCTAAAGTGTGTGCAAATCATAAAGTATGTAGTAGAGAAACAGCTGTAAAATCTTCAGATTCACGATGGGAAAAAAAGTAGGCTCTTGACATTGCCTCCAGAGTCTGTGAGTCAAATGTATAAAGTACCAATAAAATCTCAGTATTAGGCTGAATGCTGAAACATTTTAAATGTTTAAAAATGGCAATTAAAGACTCTCAGCTTGAGTCATCTGAAAAAGAGACAAAATAAGCCACTTTTTCATACACTTTGTATGTCTACTCTTTACATATACATTTTGTAAATGTATATAGTAGACCCTAACTTCTGCCTGCAGATCTTTCCCCAGCTTTTACTACTGAATACAGTTTGCCTGAAAGAGAAATACTAGTGGCAGAGATGTGCTAGGAATTATTACACTGAAATGGCTGGTTTCCATAGATGACTTTCCAGCAAGGGTGTGTTTGGTTATTGTAGACTGGCAGCCCCTGTTTTATGTTTCCTCATTCACCCTTCCATTAAGTGAGCAATAGCCTAGAACTCTTTCCTAGATGATCCTGTGAGGATGATCCTGATGGATGATCCTGAGCAGTTGTTGCAGTTTTGCCTGTATCATCTATGCCATACATCATGTAGCATTAAACCCTCTTTCTTTGGAAGATGCCACTTTAGTGTCTTTAATGGGTCTATATGTGAAGTGCAGCACTATTTTAAGAATACAGCAATGATCTCTTTTTCTAGTTTGAACTTATATATAGTCACCCTGGACTACATGCCACTAATTCACATGTTGCGGCTGTCTTGCATGATTATACCATGCCTAGCAATATTAGCTTTCTATGCTAAGTTACACTTTTAGATACAAAGGCAGTATATTGCTAATGTTCTTCCTTTGGAATATGTCTAGGAATGTTTCTTAAAAATATGTGCTACAAACACCTCTATTGTGGCAAAGAAATAGACCATTAATTTATGATGTATGCATGTTGACTCATTGAAACAATGTAGACTTCTGCATGGTAGGTGCAGATTCCACCCACTTCAAATTTATCAAGCACATAGTTGATACCAATGAATTCACTCTCAGATGATATAGTGTATTTCTTGACTTCCAGTTATTTCTGTAGTCATGGTGTATAAAATTGTATAATTAAAATGTTTCATTTCTGGTTATAGAAAGTTGTAGTAATACATATGAATAAAATTGATGTGGGTTTTTTCCCCTGATTAATTTAAATCAATATAGTGCTTATGAAGTACATCAGGCCGACAGCTCCAGAAGCTCTGAACAGAGAAGCTGAGGACTATGGACTTTTGCAGGGGCCACCAGTCTTTCATTGGGGTCTTTCATAAAAACAGAGCTGGGGCCCTTCTATGACAGAAGCAGTTGTGAACGTGATAGAATGAGGTGACAAGGATGTCATGAGATCTGCTGATCACCTCTCAGATTGGCACCACATTTAGTCACTATTGATGAAGATCTCATTTGAAAAAGTGAATACAGTCTTGAAATTAAGAGGACAAGAAATAGCCCAATGGACAAGATCAAGGATTTGGACTCAGAAGTGCAGTGTGCTGATCCCAGCTGTGCTCCCTAATCACTGCATCACCAGTGCTGAAGATCTGGGGGGAATTTAGGAGATCCATAGGTTTTATTTGGGCCATTTGCTCAGAGATTATTTTCACTGTGAACAAATGTTGAACTGAGTAGTGTTTATGAATTGTTCATTACTGATTCAGTTAATTTCTGATCCTAATCACATTAGGAACACAATTCATGCTGATGTTCAACTTCTGTTTTTTGGTATAAGGCTCAAGTAAAGTGTACAAACAACCTTGTGCTGGACTGAGTTGGTTATTTAAGAAATTTTGTACCTGTATGCCATGATGCCAGGTCTCCTTCTGAAGGAGGATATTGAACACCTTTATCTGTGAAATTAGAGAATAAATGACAGACAATTATCAAATAAGAATTAATGAGTTAAAAAAAAGAAAAAAGAAGTATTTCTAAATAGGAATAACCTTTGAGGCTGAAGTTCGTGAAAGTTCTGAAGTTTAAAAATATTGATAAACTTGACATTTCTAAAATGTTTACAGCTAATTTAGGACTAAAACTCAAACCCTACTGTTGAAACTACTGTTTGAGGCCTGTTTGTGTATATTTCCTCTGCATATTCATGCAAACTTTTCATTTGCATGTAATAGCTAACTAATAAAACTAGTATGCTCACAGTACTAAGAATGAGATTACTCTGTTCATTTCCGGGGTATGGATATCTCTTATTGCTTCTTTTGAATGCTGTTTATTGATATGTATATACAGTCAAAGAAAGAGAGGGTAACATTACTTTTAATATGGTAAAGTTGCAGAGAATAGTTTGCCAGGTTTCTAATAACATTATATTTCTGATAAATTTTGCATTAATTAATTAATTGAAGTATTAAGGTGTTGACATGTTTCATATTTCCAATATTTAATACATCAGAATTTATTAACGTATGGTTAATAAAAGCAATACTTACAGATTATTTATAAATAAGCTTTATTTTTGGCTAAATTTTCATAAGATGTTGAAAATAGGTTATGATTTTATGAGAAACTGCAAATTTTCTTTGTATTATCAATCGATATTTTACTGTAGAGATGTCTATCTACTGTTCAGTGGGGTCCTTTGCATGTGGTGTTTCACATGGTTTATAGGAGCTTTAGTTTGTTGTTTTATTTGTACCTGAATTGTACTCAGATTATTACTCTACTGAATATTTAAGTCTACAGGTAATGACAAATATGGAAATATAAGGCCATATAAAGGTAATTGGTTACATTTTCCCTTATTTCAGACTAGTATCCACAATGTTTACACTGGCACATTACTCCTAGACTAAAGATATCTCATAAAGTTTTGTTCTGTACCCTGAGAGCAGAGCCCAGACATCCCTACTTTTGATGGCATTCCAGAACTCAGGTAAAGACCGTTGCATATTTCTCATCGATTTTGCATCATTTGCTGTCACTTCCAATGCCTCTAAGAGCTGTTAAATGGACTGAAAGCTCTATCTAGCCATTTATAGCATGTTTGTCACTGTGGTACATGAAATCATGAAGACGGTTAGCTGCTGCAGTGTTGTTTTTTTCATTCTGCAAGAGAATTAGAAGCATTCTCAAGTCCATTTGGGTCAGATTAAATATTTTTTGTCTTATAATTTTCCTGCTGATTTCAGTGAGAAGCTTGGTTGCAGATGATTGGCAAAATCTGATGCTTAATAAGATTAAACTTCAAAGACTAATTAGGCTCAATTGCAAATACTTTCATGGCTGATCATCACCAGTTGATGCATGTCTAGCTGACAAACATTTCCAGAGTGACTAGATTTACTTATTCCAAGTGACATTCAACAAAGACAAAAATTCAGTTTTGTCAGCATAAAAAGGCAGATATTTCTTTGATTTTTTGGGCAACTGAGATGCATATCACTATCCCTCAAAATTAACTATAATGTTTCTAACTATTATGGCTAAAATATGAGAATAATAAATATTTAAAAAGCTCAAATAACAATAAATGATGTTTTTTACAATGTAGCTTTTGGAATTATAATTAATTACTGAGTCAAAAAGCTCAATATTATTAGTTAGCATCTGATTATAGATACTTGAAAAGCACATGATCAGTGCAATTCATCCTTCAGTTTTTAACGCGTTGCATGAATCAAATGAAAGCAGATGATCAGTTTACACTAAGAAATACAAAGATTAGTTCTTGCACCGTCTCAGTGCAACATCCTGACTGACCAAGCATGTCTCAGTGAGGAAACACTACACTGATCCCACATTTATGTGCAGACATTCACCCATCCCCACCCGGGTCACTGTCCCTGTGTTGCTTTGTAAGTATTTGTAAGGAAGAAGTGAGCCAGATCTAGCTGAGATCCAAGGAAATCTGTTCCTGTTAGTCCTTCATTTAATGACATTTTCCTCCTGAGAGGGGCAGAGGCTATACTTGCTTAGTTCATCCCAAAATTGTAGTTTCCATCTGCTTGAGTGTAGACAGATACCACAAAACCAATACTAAACCAGATATAAGCCTGACAGAAACCAGAGGCACTGTAATGGCACAGTACATTTCTGCCCATAAGACTAATGCTGTTGGCATGATCCTGGTGCTGATGTCAAATTCTTTTTTTTAGCCATTATTTTTTGCCAAAAGTGTGGTTCAGTGAGTAAATTGGAGCAATACTGAGTGGAGCACAGGATGCTTTTGAAACGATGAACTGCTACCCCTATGGATGCAGCAAAACTCTTGACCAGGCAACAGTTCCCAGCTTTTGATTAATTTTTGGGCTCTGAGGGGGATGCTGCCTTGTGCTCTGTCTAGTTACTGATAAGCAGCTGATAAATGGTTATTTGTGTCCATGCAAAGTAGAAAAACTGAGTACTACTATGAAAGTGGACAGTGCCCCCAGAATGAAGCACATTTCCTTTACCAAAAAAAAAAAAAAAAAAAAAGGAAAAAAATGAATAATTTAATATTCAGCGGAAGAAGGAGATTTATAACAATACCAAATCAGTGTCTTACCTCAAGCATGTGGATATTTAATGCATTTGTTCCTTGGTAATGCCTTTTACCCACTTTGTTTCCCTAGTCCAACATATTGGGAATAGTAGACTGAAACCTTTCTCACAGGTGGCCTCTATGAATGATCCTGAAGGCAGAATCTCATCTGGAATAAAGTTGAAACTGGGATGTAGTTTTTAATTGATTTAGAACTGAATCAGATTAAGAGCCCTGAAGTTAGAGTTGCTGTTTATCCTAGAGCAGGTGAAGTAGGAACAGCATTTATGTAATTTCTGTAAAGTTCAGTTCAGCAGCAGCAAAACATTCTGTTAAAAGAGCTGATAAACTTTTTTGAAGGCCACCTGGGAGCTTTGTGTAATATATAGTGTTAAAATAGAAGGCTATAGCTAAGGAAGAAAGGAAAATAAAATTCCACACTGAAATACTGCGCACTGAAACCTTTTGGATAGAGGTGTACACTTGCTCATGAATAAAGAGACAAACTGATACATGCTTGCACATTCCTTTGACACAAGATAGAAAGATCACAGCTACTTATCTCAACAACTTGCAATGGACCTTAGGGACAAAATATCAGAACAATAGATCCCAAACCATTTTTCCATTATATGCCATGCAAATATAAATTACCTGCACCTTCTGTACTGAATAACATTAGTTTGTAACTTCTAAAAAGCTACTGTTCTGTGAAGACCTTGTCATAAATACTGCTTTGGATCTTACTCTACCCAGCAGAGGGCACTGACATGCACATACATTACTATATGTGTATTAGAGGGAGTTTCTTCTAGTTTTTTTGTTTTTTTTTTTTTTTCCCTGACAAAGGCATCTGTAAAAACATTCATTAGAAGCCTAATTTCATTATTACTGTTAATATAATATTACATGTTTGATATTATAAAAGTTATTATTTCTAGGCTTTTGTGTCACTCGTAATTGCTTTTCCCTATTGGCAAATTATTTAGGTGAATATACTGAAAAAGATTGCATTAGTGCAGTAGTGTTATTTTGGGTCTTCTGCCACCTAAAATACATATACTAAGTTTTATCTTAACACAATTTTTAAGACAAAACATTTAAGCATAAATAATTTTGATCAAATAGCGTCTGACTGAAATCAACACTGAAGGATTGATTATAGCAGGTATGTTGTTTCCAGATAAATGTAAACAATGCTAATAGGAACTTTCTGCAGTTCCCATGTTATGAAAATCCATGCCAGGAAAGTTAAAATAATAAGCAGCTGAGCATGACCACTGTGAACAAACTGAGTTTATTTCTGACATTATAAAACCATGTGAATGGGTCAAGAGCATTGCTTTTCCACCCAAATATACTGAATATGCAAATTACCAGGGATAAAATTAAATTAAATGAGATCTACAAATCACATGAAACACTTATACCTAGATCACAAGACAACATAAAGATATAACGTTTTGACTGTTTCTAGTCCACATGTGTTAAGACTGGTTAGAGTAAGTGTAGCAGGTGAGATTTCCTTTCAAATAGCTGGGAGTAAGTGGCCTTTCATAACCTTTCTGCTTTGAGGAGTTGAATGCAACTTCTGAGATAACTAATCACACTGTAATCAGCAACGGGTGTGTAAACTCATGTTGAGAAGTTGGAGCACAAATTGAGAAACTGGATCACAAGTTTCATTAATCAATTAATTAGCTCATTTTTCACAAAAAGAAGGAAAAGAAAATGCCTAATGTTATGAACAGGAATAAACACAGTGTCAAGACTGCAACTCAGGCTGCAAATCACTAGACTCAGTTTTGTTTTCATCAAGGTTGATGGCAACATGTGATGAAGGTAGGAGTGGGCCATAAGAAAGTAGGAATATTCTCTGCTGAGACTGAATTTGAGTTAGCTTAGTCAGTATTTGAATGAATGAGGAATTACAATTTTCACAGGCACTTTATGTTTGCTGGTTGTTAAATGTTCATAACAAGGAATGACATGTGCAGAACATATCAAGAGGTGTAATAAGCAGTGTTTTGTTTCACTGCTATTAATGTCATTACCCGTCTTGCCAAGAAAATATTCCTGAAAGCTATATGTTGGCTATTACAGTGAATTGTCTCAAACAATCACAGAATGGCTGGGTAGGGGGATATTTAGTTCTGCTGTTCTATGCAGTTCAAGAATCACTTGGTAGAGAGCACAGTTGTTCTTGGAACCAAAACCTACCTTCCCCCTGAGTGTTGCTTCATATTTCTGTTATTTCATATTTTCTCATATTTTAAATTGTAACGTTGTCCATAAAAACCTGAATCATTCTAGCTTGACTGTTAGCTAAGTTCCTAAATGTGGTCTTGGTAGCTCATTATATTCTCTGCTCTTGATTAATGCAAGTTAAGAACAATTGACCTGACAACTGACTTGATATGCATCAAGTAAGCAGAGAAAGCTTTTGACGCAGTGTTGAGGAAATGATTTGCTGATCTAAAAACGTTGATGTTGTCTCTTCTGTTAAAAGTTCTTTGCGGGGATAAAAATGTTTGTTATTAAACTCAACCTGAATAAAAATTTGAAATATACAAGGTCACTGGTCTGGTAATTCAAGATTACTTACAGTTTTTTATTATTATAAAATGTGAATTTATACTGGGTTTGATCAAAATAGAAACAATTATCCAGAGCTTTTATTCTGGAAAAATGTTCATCATTTTTTACCTAAAGCTATGTAGCTCTTTTTCCTGATAGCAGAGAGCATTAGAAAATGCAGAGCTAGAGGGTCTTCATGGTGAAATTGTCTATTATTTACACTTTCTGTACATAAGCTGGTTTTGGTTATTCATTACAGTGGGAGAAAATTGTATGAAAAGAATGGCACTGTGTTATTATTTGCCATGGAGTTTTTTTTTTTTTACTTCATCTGTAATATCTGCTCTTGTGTGCAACCATAGTTCAATATACACTTAGTATTGAACACTAGAAGTTCACTCTCAGTGAATCACTACTGCTGTCTCTGAAAGTACTTGTAACCACTAACCACTTTGTTTTTTTTTTTTTTTTTTTTTTTTTTTTTTTTTTTTTCTTCCCAGTTCAGGGTTCTGACTATTTCACTGCTTAGGTTGTGAAGACTGGACACAACTAAGCAAGACTCATAACTCCCATCCCTATAGTTACAGGTGTCATTCCCACCCTGAATGATGTATGAATGAGACAATTGAAATTTTCTCTTGCATGTAAAGTAAGTCCTAGGACTCAAGGTTGTAATTCATTATCTGTTTTGTTCTATACTGTTAAACAACAAGCTATGGAGGAAAGGACTCAGAAGTGATAACCATAGGCAGAAGAGACACTTTCTTTGAACCATTTGTAATCAGAATACTCTATACTTTCTACAGCAATCTAGTTGTTCTGTCTGGAACTTAAAAAAAGTAAAACATAATAACCCCACTTTATTTTCTTTAAGTGCTGCTTATTGTTCTTAAGTGAAAATCCATTAGAGAGACTGGGGGCCTTTTTATGGTGAGTTCAAGGGAGAAGAAATGCCTCAGAGAGAGAAAAAAGGGGTTGTATGCATAAGTGGAATATTATGACTGACTACAGGCATGAATGGCTGATAAAATACTTATGGGAATTCAGGTGGGAAGATTTTGGAATATATCAACTTTGTAGAATATGTTTTTTAACAACCCTAAGCTGAGTCAAACAGGCTGGTTTGAAGAGATAGCTATAGAATTTTAGGGAAGATAAATGCAAATCTGCATTGCACTTTGAGCCTATTGTGTAACAGGCTACCATTTTATTCTTATAGAACCAATGATAATATTTATATATTCAGATGTAGGTTCATCAATTCTTGGACGTGGTTGAACTACAGGAAGTTTCCTGAAGTGAGCAATAAAAACATGCTCTTGGTGTTACTGGAGCATTTTTTGAATGCAGAATCACATAAACAAAGAATATGCTGAGTTGGAAGGGACCCACAAGAGTCCAGCTCTTAGCCCTGCACAGAACCATCCCCAAGAGTCACACTATATGTCTGAGAGTATCACCCAAATGCTTCTTGAGCTCTGTCAGGCTTGGTGCTGTGACTGCTTCTCCATGGGAAACTTGTTCCAGTGCCCAACCACTCTCTCAGTGAAAAACATTTTTCTGATACCCAGCCTAAAGATTTCCTGACACAACTTCAGTCCATTTCCTCAGATTGTCTCACTGGTCACCACAGAGAAGAGATCAGTGTGTTCCCGTCCTCTTACTCTCACGAGGAAGTTGTAACTGCAATGAGGTCTCCCCTTAGTCTCCTCTTCTCCAGGCTGAACAGACCAAGTGCCCTCAGCCATTCCTAATACAGCTTCCCCTCAAGGCCCTTCACCATTTTTGTTGCCCTCCTTTTGATGCTCTCAAATAGCTTGACATCTTTCTTACATTGCAGTGCCAAAACTGCACACAGTATCCAAGGTGAGGCCACCCCAGTGCAGAGCAGAGTGGGACAATCCCCTCCCTCGCCTGGCTGGCGATGCTGTGCCTGATGCCCCCCAGGACAAGGTTAACCCTCCTGGCTGACAGGGCACTGTTGACTCATATTCAACTTGCCATCCACTAGGATCCCCAGGACCCTTGCCAGCATCTCATTCCATACTCTGTCTGTAGACCCAGGGTTGCCCATCCCAGGTGCAGAATCCGACACTTTCCCTTGCTGAACTCCATAGGGCTGGTGATTACTCCATCCTCTGATTTGTTGAGGTCTCTCTGCCTGGCCTCCCTGCCTTCGAAGGAGTCAACAGCTCCTCCCAGTTTTGTGTCATCTGCAAATTTGCTCAGTATCCCTTCCAGTACTGAATCCAAGTAAATTATGAAGCTGTTGAAGAGCACAGGGTCCAAGATGGAGCCCTGAGGAACTCCACAAGTGACAGGCCACTGGTCTGATGTCACCCAATTCACTATCACTGAGTCAGTTGCTCACCCACCACATAATGTGTTTATCCATCTGTGGGCTGGACATTTTGTCCAGAAGGATCCTGGGAGAGACAGTATCAAAAGCTTTACAGAAATCAAGAAAGATTACATCAACTGGCTTCCCTTGATCAACAAAATTATAAAATGAAATTGGGTTGGATGAGCAGTACTTTTCTCTCATGAAGCCGTGTTGGCTGTGACAAATGACTGTGTTGTTTTTCAGGTGTTTTTCAACAATTCCCAGGATAGTCTTCTCCATAACTTTAACAGGCACTGAAAGGAGACTAACAGGCCCATAGTTCCCAGGGTCCTCCTTCTTGAAAATCAGGAAAACATTCACCACCTTCCAGTCAGCTGGGATCTCTCCAGATTCCCAAGACTGCTCAAAAATCCCCAAGAGATGTTTTGCTGTGACATCAGCCAGGTCTTTTAGGATTCTGGGATGAATCCCATCAGGCCCCATAGACTTGCAGGGATCCATCCGGAGCAGCAGATCCCCCACAGTTTCAGACTTGACTGGGAGTTGATCATTCTCACAGTCATGGTCGGCTGAGGGCACTGAGACCACCTTGTTTCATCATCTGTGTTGAAGACAGAGGCAAAGAAGGCATTGAACACCTCTTCCTTTTCTCTGTCCCTATTTGTCAGCCTCAGCCAGGCTGATGATATTTCTATATTGTCTGTTGTCATTAATATATTTGAAAAAAACTCTTTTTATTGCCTCCCACAATTCTGGCCAGTTTCAACATCCGCTGAGCTTTGGGTGCTCAAATTTTCTCCCTACAGTGGCAAGCAGCATGTTTGTATTCTTCTCATGTCACTTGACCTTGCTGCCACTGGGCATACAACTTCCCTTTTTGCTTTATTTCCAAGAGAAGATCCCTGCTTAGCCAAGCCAGCCTTCTGCCTCGCTTGATTTCCAACATTTGGGAATTGCCTGTTCTTGTGCCCTATGGAGGTGATTTTTAAAAAGTGACCAGCACTGATGGACCTCAGCACCTGCAAAAATACTTTCAATATTCTGTATTTTATGTATGTACAGGCACTTGTGACTCTGGCATTAGATGACCCTGTGACCCTTCAAGAAGATTATTAATTTGACCAAGCTGCCTGAAGGAACCTTTCATATTTCTCTAGAGTGTTAAGTGAGTCAGATAGCTCTGTGGCAGGAAATGCTAGGAGAAACCTGGAGGAATAGATATAGATTGACATAGAAGAAAAAAACATTTAAAAATCCATGAAAATAACAATGGGAGATCTGCAGCAGATCAGATTTATAAAATTAAATTTAAAATTATACATAAAATTGCTCTTTACTCTCTTAATTGGTAGATTTAACATTCTCTCTACATTATAAATATGAACAAGTATTGTTCCTTCATTAGCAAAATTATGATTTAAAAAACAAAGGAAATTTTCTGTATGTGTAATTAATTTAGTAACTGGTTTGAACTTTTTTCTGTTAAGAGACATAGCCTTACATAACAGATATGATTTGTGCAACACAATGAAGTTTTGAACTCAGTTTATTGTTTGCTCCCAAATGAATTCTCCTCTGTTAGACAATGCATCATAGTGCCTGCAATTTACTGACAGTCTTGCTCAGGACAAATCTTCAGTTAGAGAAAAAGCAGAACAGTCTTTCTGAGAGATCTGGTGACTGCCTATAAGCTTTTCCAGGCATAGTAGATCATAGAGCAAATTTTATGCCTTATAGATTGCATGGCAAATGTCCATCATTTATCTTGGATTGTAAAACTCATATGTTATGGAAGACTTAATAGCATTTTGGAATGGAACCCATGGATAAAAAGTTATGCCAAGTGGTTGGGAAATGTCAAGTGATCAGCTTTCCACCAGATCCTGGAGATACCAAATATCTTGCATATCTACTGAGGAAGACACAATTTTTGAGCTGTCTTTAAATTTTCAGAAAGAAAAATGGTGGACATTCTGTATTTTTTTGATCTCATCATCCCTTTTTAAAGTCATTATTCCCATATCCTGAGTCTGCATATCTGACTGAGTGATCAAACTAGAGCTGAAGTTGACTCTGAGAGCCTGTATGAGACAACCCCTTTCCCCCACCTAACCCTTGCCAAACCTTAATGTTTTCTTAAGGTAATAATTACATAGAATCATCAAATGGTTTGGATCAGAAGGGATTGCTAAAGATAATCTGGGCCTCGACATGGGCTGGAACATCCTTCCTTAGACCAGGTTGCTCAAAGCCCCATCCAACCCGACTTTGAACACTTCCAGTGGTGGGGGCTCCACTGCTTCCCTGAGCAGCCTGTCTACATATTTAATAAAGCTGCTTAGAGATCTCACCACTTTTGTGGTGACTTTTGTACATTGTGTTTCTCCTCCACTGGTCTAAGGAGGAGCAGGGAGTTCAATTTTTCTCCTATTTTTTATTAACAGGGTAATAAAGCCTTCTGGATTATATGGATTAAGACATTCAAATCTGCAGATATGTCCCTTTAGTACATGTATAAAACCAATGTTTTGTGCTATTGTTTTAAACCATCTGTATTTTAGCCTGGCATTATATGGCTTACTGATTAAATTTTTAGGATAACATACGCAGCAGTTCAAATTGGCTTTGCATGTTGCTGTGCCCTTTCCCAACAGTCACTAATTAAATATTATGCCAATATATATATATATATATTCATTAATGCTTCCTTTATTTACATTTGCCTCTTTACTTTATCTCCCTGAACACACAGTGACCAAAAGCCTCCTCCTGGGGTGCGTAGTGAAGCTGGATGAGTGAACAAACACCTCTGAGAAGTGAGATGCCTCTGAAAATGCATCATCTTCATTTAACAAAATTTATTGTATTGTACATTTGCCCACAGCATTTTTAACGTGGTTCTGCTTGATGAGTATGCATTCATTATCTTATCATAAGTGTAGGTTCATGGATTTGAACCAGACAGAGCTGGTTTGTGAATTCATTGAAGTGATATATTCACGGAGGGGAAATGCCACATAATAAAAAGAAACTGGTTGTGGCAATTATAATATTCTGGGAAGAAGGCTTCTTGGTACAAAAGTGCCCTCACAGCAGCAAGAGGAAGGAAAATGGGCTGCTTTAGGCTTTCATCAGCTTGGAGGAATAGCTATTTTCACAAACAAGATAAATTGCAAAAGCAAAGAATAAATCAAGACAGTGATATTGGAAATCTGATCATGGGTTTGTTGGTTTTTTTAGCTTTTTTGTTTGTTTGTTTGTTTTTGTTTTGTTTTTTTCTGTTTTCAGTTTTAAGGGCATAAATGCATTTAAGGTAAAATCTACTGTTTTCTATAAGTGTGGTTAAGAGTAGGTAGCAATTAATGATGCTGAGCAATGTAGAAGAGGAAATGGATTACTACTTGGTGCCACCTGACCCCTGACAAAGCTGACAATATAAGCATGAGTAGCCATATAACTTTATTTAGTGAAAACTTTTTATTTAGAATAAAGTGGCAAACATCCACCTTTGGTATACAATGTATACAGATTTTTTTTTTTTTTTTTTTGTTTGGCTTAGTTTTTGATATAACAGTGGGCTATAGCAGAAATCATGAGGAACAGCAAAACATTACAAGATATGAGAAGCAGACTGGCACCACAGCTTATAAATACAATCCTGAGTCATATGCATACTTATTCCATCTTGAACAATAGGAACTCCAACCCCCCTGCAAGTTATCAGCAGGATAGTATAAGCAGACAGAGGCTCATGCCTGGTCTTTTTACCATGTCCCAATCTCCCACCTCATGGGACTCACCTGTATTTAGAATGGCACTCTGGTGCTTTCTGGTGTGAAGACTGTTCAGACATGCCCAATTCTCAGGCTGCACATTCAACAGAGCTGCTGCTGCCCAGGTCCCATGTGTCCTCCACCCTGCCTTCCCTTCTCCATCACTATGGGTTTTTTATCAAAGTGCCATTATCTGTTCTGTCATCAACCACTATGCACACTTTATAGCATGACCAAATTCTGAGACTTACTGTACCACTTCCAGTGTACAGTGTCTGCAGATTTAATTATAGAAATTATATTTAATTATAGAAATTATATTTAATTATAGAATATTATAGTAGTAATTTATTAATTACTACTGCTTCTATTCCATGCAGTAAGTTATGAGTTAAGGTTCATATGATTGTTACTCATTACAATTTGCTTTCTATGAACATTCTAAACTTGGAGCCATCTTTACATGGAAACCTGTGAAAGGTGAGCTTTCATTATGAAAGTTTGAATTTTATCAACCATCAAAAGAAAAAAAAAATCACTGTATACATAATCTTAGTTTTTAAGGATCCAATCAGGAGGCAAGAAAAGTATAATTTGATTTGCATAGTTGCATGTCAGGTTCCTAATTGACTAGCAAAACACAAACTAGAAACTGCTGTATTCACAGGTCATTATACTAGAATGAATTTATTGTTAGCCAAGAATCAGTCACTGAATAAATTAGAAAGAGAATTTGAACAGCAAATACATTTGAAAGGTTCTGGAATTCTTAATGTTCATCACTTAGCTGTCAGAAACAGTGCACAGAGAAACCAATATACATTTTGAGAATGCTTCTTAGTGTAAATTATATGTTCCAAAATATACAAACAGCTCATAGGTACACATTAAATTCACAGTTTTCATTCAAAGACTCTGGATATTGTGGTAATATAAGAGCACTGCAACCTGTAGATGCCTATGATTAACGTCCTTAGCTGAACATAAATATCATTGTAAATAAAACCAAATAAAACACGAACATGAAATAGGCAAGAAACTATTCTTTTTCTTTTACGAGTATCCTGCTTTCCAGATTCCAAAAGTGACATTCCTGACCTGCCTAAATTATACTGCCAGTACTCAGATCAATGTTTCTGTATTTCTGCTGACAGCCCCTGCTCTCTTTTCCAACCACTTTTCCCAACCCTTAGAAGAGCTGCTTGAGGACTAAGATAACTGTAGCTTGCAAGACGTTGTCTTGCTGGGAATAAAGAAATTGCTGTAGCAAGCTGGACTGATTAAGAATTGGGTGTTCTTTTGAGATTTTAATTTATTTGTCTGAACTATTTATTCTCACATATAATTTTCTATTGCAAAGTGCTGGATTTTACACAGCCAAATCTATGGTGTCTGAGTGCTATTTTAATTTATATAAATCTCTTGCACATTCATTGTCCTATTTATAATTTACATAAGATGGCATGTTAGCAATCCGTTAAATATGAGGCATTACACTGCTTTTATATGAGGTTAATTTTTCTTTTATTCTGCTTTAGTTTCTGTAAGGAGAGACATAATGATTTTTTGTTAGTCGAGGATTCTTTTTCCCTGTTCACCTCAAATAAGAGGTCTAACAGACTTTCAAGCATCACCTGGACTTTCTGCAAATCCTAAATGCTGACTGCATTTTTCTATTTTTCTGTACATAAGTATAAACACTTTCCTTAGGCTGCTCTGAAGCTAGAAAAGTACCTGTAAGGTGGAGGGTCAAAGGTGAGTAAACAGCTCCATAAAAATTTTCACTTTAATTTTGTTAATATTTCAAGAAAATGCAGCACTCCACACATTTTACTTGCCATGTTAAAATGTGATTGCATTACTTAGTCATCTTCTGTACAGACCTGGTTTAGAAATAGAAGTAGCAAGATATTTAGAGCTTTAATGACTTTCCCATTGCTCCCTCTGCATCGAAGTTAGAAATTCAGATTTATAAATCCTAGTTATTGAATTTAATATTCAATCTATCTAATCCAACAAAGCAAATAACTGAATATTTGTTAAAGGACATGCACTGTGACTTGAAGTTATATCATACAGCAGTCTCATGAGGAGAATGCACAGTCTGCACATGAAAAAGGCATGCAGAAACATTAGCTATAGTTAGAAGATTAACTGTGATTAACACACATAAATATTATATGAAAAAACACAATAAATAATTGAGATCCACAGTAATAATAAATAATGTCTTACTGAAAGATATTTTTCATGGATGATTTGTGTATTTAATTCCTGACATAAAAATCACTCTTGAAAAGATTGTGATAATAAATCTCAAGCTCATGAAGTAAATAGTTGTGTCTCTCATAAAATAAAATGCTTTTTTGCTTTTTGGGGGTTTTTTTGAGAAACATGTTTTAGAATCTACCTTGCTTTTGACCATTTAGTGTAATTACATTGAGTTATATTTCTGGCTTTGTCTTCTGACAAAATAAGAGAAAGCATGACATGATGGATACGATCTGCCACATTAATAAGTAAAAATCTGGAAAAAAATTAAGTTGACATTTGAAGAAGGGAAGAAAATGTCAAGAAATAATTATTTTTATTCAATATTGCTTGTGAGAAGCTTATTGTCCCTAAGCAGGTCTGGGTATATTGTCTACATATTTTATAATCTGTCTAGAGTTTCCATTTACTAATTGAGATTAAATCAGCAATAAGCAATTACATGTAAAATGCCCTTGTTCTGGATCACTTTACTGCAAGTCCCCCTCAGTCTTTTATCTTTATGTATATATATATATATATAGTGGGAAAACTGGGAAATGGGATTACTAAGGTGCCTGCACTAATTGGACTGGAAAACCTACTTATTCCATTTCTTCTTGGCAAAACACTAAGAGACTGCAAACTCCTTAAACACTGCTCATTTACTCTCTATTTGATAAAAAATTGATATCTTGGACCAAAGCCCAAGGCCAGTTACAGCTACCTCTGCAAAATGAAGTACTCTTAAATCCTGTTCACTTAAACAGTAAAGCATTCTTCATGCAGAGGGGTCCTGTGTGCCTGAGCAGCACTTATCCTCTCCTGCATCATGCTTTGTTCATCCCCCTGACATCTCCCCAGTGCAAGGCATGCCAGTGTAACCCCTGCCACCAGCTGGTGTGTTAATGAGCCTTACGTTCTGCTAAAACTGAGTTATTTTAGCCAGGAACCACACAGGCGACGTTCTAAATTGCAAGGCCTTATTTTACTGTCGTGTTGCTTATACTTACATTAGCTGTAAGTCCAATGCTGCACATGCACATCTATGCTTTATATTCTGATGTTATATCACAGGCAGAAGGGGACATCCTTTTAGAGTCTGACATAACTTTTAAAGGCGTATTTTGGAGAACATGGATTGAGCAGCATAAGAGCTCTCTCTTAAGCATTAAGGAGAGATCCTGCAACTGGGGAACAATGTATTTTGATCTTTGAATGCTACTTTGTTCACATACTCCAACCATGGTTGTTTCAAATGATCTTTGTATTTTCTTTTGAACTGAAAACTGATTTTGGATGTGTTTTATGGACAAAACACATCAATATGATGTGGAATAACACTGTATTGTCCTGCGGCATGTAATATCTGATAATTTTTCTTTTTCAGCTGAAAACAACAATGATTTCTAAATGTGACACACGATGCTGAGTTCTGTAATTAACACTTTCAAGCCCTTTTTCTGTATATTTAGGGGAAAACAAAACAAAGCTTTGAGGAAAGGAAAAAAAGTGCTCCAAAACTCAGAGAATGAATCATCAAACCAGATATTCTTACCCAGTTATCTAATAGTACAGTTTATATTCTATTATATATGTTTCATTTGAAGAAAAATAAGCAGTGTAGACAAGTATAGCTCTGAAAATCAGCATTTTCCCGGGACTGTTTTGTGGAAAGTCATATAAGTCATATGTGGAGTGAAAAATATCACTCTAGAAACTAAATAAAAGAACAGCAATTAAATCACTAGAACATTATGAGTACTTGTATTTCTTTGTAAAGAAATAAAAGAAAAAGAAGACAGACTTCTTTGAGAATTTTGAAATGAGTCTGCAGGATGTCATTATTTTCTTCTATTCCCATAGTGATACTGTGACATTGGTGCACAGAGTTACAAACACACACACAAACACACACAAACCATTTATGATTGGCTACAGTGAATTAATATGGTCTGCTACACTGTAGAAGAAAAATTCATGATGAAATATAGTCCTTATGAAAAATATATAAGCATATGCAGTCTGAGTTTTCTTTGTTCTGGATGAAAGTCTGCATAAAAATTGAACCTCTGCAGGATCATTGTACTTTTTACCTGCTTGTCTATGCTGGTTATATGAAAATCTGTTCACGCTTTGCTATGGTGGACTAGAGTTGACAGGGGTTGATACTGTGTCCTTTCTGGATTTACTGTTACAGTGGGACAAGGAGTGAAATTCTGTCCCAGTTTGAGCCAATGGGATTTTTTTCACCTTGCTCCTACCACTGGAGCAAAGACTTTATCATGGGATTTTTGGTGCTAAGGTTTAGCAAATTCTTTCTTCTTTTTAGAAGATTCCAACTTACCTGTGTGCAGGGTATGAAGTCTTCTGGAAGTGACTCAATGCTTAATGCTTATCCTCCAGTTTCACAGCAAGGAACTCTTGATGCTGTTGTGTCTGCTAGACCCTGAGAGAACACATCTGAAATAACAGACCTGACCTGGTGGGGCACAAAGGGGAGAAGATATTATGAAGAGGAATTGGCTGTGAATGACTCATGCTGCACAGCTTCTCTCTTTCTCCAGGCAGGACTGATCTCGGGAATTTCTGCAATAGTTGGTATCTTAGAACATCTTTGTTTTAAAAAGAGAGAACAAAAACACATCAGTTTGCATTATTGCACTCTCAGGATTTGATTCTTGAGATATCGTGCCCCTATTGATGTCTTAACGGGGTGCACAAAATAATACTTTTGGCCTAGAAAATAATAATTCTACTATAAAGACCTGCTTATTCTCTTCTGTTCTCTTTTTAATATTTGTAGGGCAGCAATCCAGATAATTCATCACTGGGGGGAAAAAAAAAAAAAAAAGCAGGGTATAATATCAGGAAGGAAAATAATACTGCTCTTTCTAGGGGAAATTGAAATACTACATACAGCTATTTGGAAACTCATTTACCATATTAAAAGAAGTGACTTACAAAATTTCATGTACTTAACAACATTTAGAAGGACTACCTTTTTTTTACAGGACCAAGTGTTAAACTAAGGATTTTATTATTCTTTTGCACAATATATGATTATCATGCAGATTTTATCTTGCCCTAAATGCTTCAGCATTTACCCAGAAACCTTTGTGTCACATTTATCTTGAACTGAAAAAAAACATAGCAAAACCCAACAAGTGTAAGCACAGTGATGCTTAGGTTGTTTTTCTCCCTCCGCACAAATCAAATAATCTGCATCCTATACTTGTAGTGTTTGTTACAGGGTGCTGCACAGTGGCTGCTTAAAAGCTGGGTCTTTATCAGTTCAGATGTCTTTGCTTACTATGTTGCTTGATTTTTTTCACCTCAGTCTTCAAACAAGTTGAGAAGAGCAACATTGTAAACAAAAATATTCTGATAACATTTATGCTCCATTATTGATTTTCATATAAGCTGTGTGAAATTTTCATATAAGATGCATGTAGTATTTGTTATACTATTCATAACAAGGCCAGGTGTATATCACAAACATCACACTGTACTTTCTGTTTCAGAGATTACTGGCATTAATAACTATTCTGTAATCAACAAGTGTGTGACAATTCTGTTGATGATGCATGAGACATTGGAATTGCCCTCATCCTTATCCTGCCACATTGACCCCAGTGGTAAATATGCTGTTGTCAGGAAACCAGACTGCTATAGTTTTGAAAAACTTGCGGTAAGTAAACAAATTCTCTAAGGAATTTCAATCTTTATAGCCACTGTCTCACACATATTAACAGCCCTTGAAATATGTTGTCAGAGTTCATATAACAGCAGTGAACCTTTCCTTTTTTGTCACTCTTTCTGAGTAGCTTTTCATTAGTCTGTAGTCTGCTTGTTTATCATTCTTTCCATTTGCTATGCTCTCTATTAATACACTTCTAGCTTTCTCAGCACTACTTTGGAATTATCAAGGCATGTCATGGCTGGCAGGTGTTTCGCCTTGCTGATGCTGTGCTGTTTTGGGAGGAGAGCTACCAATTATGACAAGTTTTTTGCCATTAACCTTTGATTGCGGAGTATTTTTTCTCGAGATGCAAAAAGCAAGAACATAAAGGCAGTTTTAATTCTCTCATCCTTACTGATTTCTCTCACACTTTCTTTTTTTGCCTGTCTGTTGTGAAATGAGCTCCTATTTTCAATTGATTCTCTTACATCAATGTACTCTCAAATGTGTTCTAAAAGCTCATTTATTCTCTGCAGCTCTTTAACCAAACAGTCCTCTCTTCTCTCCTATTATTATTTCTGTTTCACCTGTCCTTTCATAAACCTTGTTTGTACTCTCTTTTCTTTCTTACTTCTTTCATTGTGCTTATTTTTGCAAGTCACTTTAATGTACTATTTAAAAGTTTAGAGTGCCTTAGCCAGGGGTGATAAGCAAAATCAACAGTTAGAATCATGAAAGTGAAATCATATCTACAATGTAGGGCTTGGGTGCTGTGCACAAAATAAAACCAGGCATTTGGTTCTTCATTAACACTTACTCAAGGGTCCTAACCTGGAGTTCTCTGAAACCAGGAAAGTTATTAACTTTGGATCAGGCCAGGATGGGAAAATGAAAAGGCAAGACAGAAGGGTGAATGGAATAGAATGGGGGGAAAAAAAAAAAAGGCATAAGGGAATGTATTGGAGATAGACATTTCTCATCTCTGTTAATACATTCATTTTAATAAGTATGCAAAAAAACCCAACAAGAAAAGTTTTTCAAAATGCAAACTACAGATGCAATAGAACCGACTAGAACTAAAGCCAGGACATAAAATAAAATTCATTAAACACAGGACAGAAAAGGAATTCTTCCATTTAGTGTAGCATTCCTGGTTTACCAGTCAAAGTAGTATACAATGAATTGAGATTTTGCTTCATTTTTGAATAAATAACACATTGAAAATATCAAATGCCTATATCTTTCTGTTGTAGTTTAAAATATGGATTTTCAAGTTCATCAATGTATGAACCTTTTTTAATTCCATATTCTCTTAAAAACAACAGCTAAATCAAAATAGGCATTTCTTCTGAAGTTCTTTGAAACAGCAGGAAAAAAAGACGTTAAAACAGATTAAACTTAGGAAGTAAATTCAGCTACATGCAGTGATTTAAAATGGAATTTGAGATAGTTTCTCTTTCCTTCAATTTCTTTTCTAGCTTTTAGGTTTTAGAAACGAACACTCAGGCCACAATAGGAGTGATTTTTTTTCTGATATCAATCACATATTTAAAATTCAGTGCACAAAATCTTTTTAAAATAAATATTACATGTGTCATGATAGTGCAAGAGAATATTATTCTTTTTAAAGAGGAAAAACTGAAATAATAGTAAGGTTCAAGTAGATCAAGTCATTGTGACTTTTCACCTTTAACACTGTGAAATTTCTTATGCGGCATTGTAATGGGAAAAAACAATCCATTTATTGCCCGAGAAAAGTGTTATTTTTCATTTAACTTGACATGACATTAATGAGGTGTAAGTTCAGCAAAAGACACATTTGAACTGTATAACTTCACTCCAATTAAGCCTTTCAGTTAAAGCAATATTGAATTAAGTGTGCTCCTGTAAATCAAGAACACACTAAAGTTTAAAATATACTTACCTTTTACCATAATAGTCTTGGAATAGTAAGTTTTATCTTTCTTAATTCTGCATATAACTCTTCAATTTTGTTCATAAAAGATAAAATACTACCCTGCCTACCTATCTGGAATATTTTTATAATTTTTACCTAAATAGTAGAAGCTCTTGCTTCTAACACAAGTTCAGGCTTAATATAGTCTATGAATTGCAGTAAGGGCACCCCGAAATACACTTTATGTGAGTATTCCACTATGAGAAGTGGGCTTCTGTAAAATATTACAATACCCTGAAACAATTACTGATGATAGAAGAACAATGAAAAGAAGACAAAGCACCTGAAATAAGTTCAGACAAAAAAGGCTGACAGGTGTTACTGACAGATTGTTGAGATTTTGTCTAGTAAGTAAAAGGAATGTTGGCCTGGAAATCAATGAACCAAAATTAGTGTGTTGGAACCAATTTTGACTCATTGCTTTGGGCTTGTACAACCCCCAAAGGGAAAATTTTCTGTTTTATCAAAAGCAAAAAGGGAATCACAGGAATCACAGCAACTGACTTGGGATTTGATTATTGAACCAGCCTTTTCTTTCCCATTGTGAAGAACTGCATGGATAGATTAAGAGATTCTTAATATTGTACTTTGAAATCATCTCAATGGTCTCAAGTGGATCTTTCAATAAAAGAAGAAAACTACTGGGATTCTGCACTCACCCTTTTGGGTTCTTTTTGCACTTTTGTAATTCCATTTATTCAGTTGATTGATGCTACTCTTTTCACATGAGCTAGCAACCTGTACAGTGACAATATTTCTTTGTCACTGAGGCAGATAAATACTAAGATCTATCTGCACCTGAAAGAATCCTTTTGTTCTTAATGATGATGCCTGTGATGTCACATCTCCTTTGCTTTTGCCCCTTGAGTGTGCTGGATCACAGCTGCCCCTTGTAGTTCTACCTTCACTGTCTGTGACTCAAACTCAGCACACAGAACCTGTGACACCTAAAACTCCCCTGAAAATGTGGATACTGGATTGGGAAGGTGCTGGTTCACTGTTGGTTCATTGTTGACAGAAGGACTGAGTAGATTCAACCAGCCTCATATAAGGTTGGGGTTTTCTGTTGTACATGCAGAGTTTGCTCCTTTTATGGAAACTGATGGTGAGAATGGCTTGCATATTTGAAAACCAAACAGTTTCAGTATACTTCCTTTCAGATTTAAACAAAATAAAATATGTTCCATAGAAATGTTGCCATTAAGAAAATGTTTAGAGTTTACAACCAACCTACTTAAAATCAGATACATTAATTTGAGTTAGTAAAAGATTTAATCACATTAATAGTATTTTTGTGAGAGCTTGGGGCTTTACTTGGGATTTTTTGTCTACTTTAAACTTGTGGCTATTTTTGTGGTATAAGGTTTTTTTAACCTTTTAAGGAAAGTTCATGAAGATAAACAAGGCCAAGTGCAAGGTCCTGTGCATGGGTTGGGGCAATCCCAGACACAAAATCAGGCTGGGTGGAGAAGGGATTGAGAGCAGCCCTGAGGAGTAAAACTTGGACATCTTGTTTGACAAGAAGCTCAGCATGACCCAGCAATGTGCACCTGCAGCCCAAAAAGTCAGCTGGAACTTTGATGTTACTGGACTGCATCCAAAGCAGAGGGAGGTGATTCTACCACTTTGGTGAGACCCCACCAGGAGTGCTACCTCCAGTTCTGGGGCTCCCAACATAAGAAGGACACAGACCTGCTGGAGCGAGACCAGAGGGCTGGAGCACCTCTGCTGTGAAGACTGGATGAAAGAGCTGGGTTGGTTCAGCCTGGAGAAGTCTGCTGGGAGAATTTATAGCACCTTCCAGTACCTAAGCAGGGCCTTATATAAAGCCTGGAGAGGGCCTTCAACAAGGGCATGTGATAGGACAAGGGATAATGGCTTTAAACTGAACATGGATCAATTTAGATTAGATAGGAGGAAGAAGATTTTGCTATAAGGGTGTTAAAATACTGGAACAAGTTGCCCAGAGAGGTTGTGGATTCTCCATCCTTGGAAATGTTCAAGACAAGGTTCAATTGAGCTTTGAACAACCTGGTCTAGTGAAAGGTGTTCTTGCCCATGGCAGGACACTGGAACTAGATGATCTTTAATGTCCCTTCCAACTTAAACAATTCTATGATTCTACAATTTTATGAAGAAAAATTAGCTCTCAACCAACACTGTACATTACTACTGTACATTGCACTTTACATGTAAAACCTATAAAGGGGCTTATGAGAGTTTTTTGAATTTTGCTCATTAACTTTTATGGGATCAGATTTAAATTACTACCAAGAACATTTGAAAATCATACTCAAAATGCGCATTGTGATTTAGTCAATAATGAAGGAACTATCTTAACCTTTCATGTTTGAAGAACTAAATATTTCATTCTTAATTAATGCTAAATCACACACACATTCACATGCATCTATCTATACACACAATAAATACATGTTACAGCACATGTTATATATATAGTGTGTGTAGGTATACTTTTAGAAAAAGAAAAAAAGTACATGTATTCACTCCTATTCCTGTTTTACAATGTAAAGTTTACAAAGATTAATTACTGTGATAAAGAAAATAAAAGGTATTTCATGTTGAGCAGGCTTTTCAACCCTCTTCTTCCTTCTTCTTTAAATTCATAGCACAGGAGAACAGGAGTATAAAATCTTACACAAATTTGGAATAAATACATTAAATATTATCCTGTGTTCAGCCATGACCAACCCTCTCAACATTCTGTAATCAGAGATGAAGAAGGCAGTGATGCAGAACAGCATAAAAAAATACAATGAAATTACAATAACAATCAAATATTTAAGAAATAAATGCCCACAACAAATGTGTCTCTGTTTATCTGAACCAGTGTAAGTAAGGTTTGCTTTCTTGAGAGTTATGAACTTATTGTTAATGTGCCATTAATTTGGTGGTGATTCTCATAATAATTTACTTTTCATTTTCGTAGTGTAGCTATTCCTTGTTAGCATTCACAGATTTTTTTTTCTAATGTTACAAAATTTAAATCACACAACTCAATAAAATTTCCTTTAACTCAGTCATAACAATTGATCTTCTGGGGTTTGGCCTAATTTTTATGTTATAGCAATGATTAAGGAACATCATGAATATATTTTTAAATAATAGTGTGGCTTGGTTAAAATAAAAATAATATATAAGTAAAAAACTGTTACTGACTCTTCAGTATGACAACACAGGTTTTTTATCATTTTGATCTAGGTCAGAGTAGGTTGTGAACAAGGACTAGGTTCATGCAAAGTGCACAAGCAGAAGAAGAAATTTGTTTTCCATTTACTCGCCTCTCATGCAAATATTTGTGCTCTGGTTTAGGCTGTGAAGAATGTTGAAAAAATATTTAGCAGGGTGAAGTTTCTGGAGCCTTTCAGGAGGACTAATCAGTGTTTGGGACAGAAGCATTAACTAGTGATATTGACCCTATTATTTCACAATTGCTATGTCTATCAACAGATTAAGGGACAGAACCTTCTCAGATGTACATAGGTGTAACTCTGTTACTCTGTAATGGCCCAGGCATAACTTCACATCCTAAGATGTTCCAATCCTCAGTGCAACCTGAAGTAAAAACAGACTGTATATGAAAAGGCAGGAAAGAAAAAGAAAAGCACTAGCATGTATGTACTGTACATATAAAGTGATCAAAATCCTTAGACTTCTACTGCATGGTCATGTCTGAGGAAAAGGATTGCATCTATTCTGAGTATTCTTGTTAAAAAAAGATTAATTCCCATTCCTATATTGTCTGCTGCTTGAGATGTCTCATAAACCACATACTGTACATACCGTAATCATCTACAGAGAAATAAATATCTTGTACAGAACTCATATATCTATATCTCATCAAATATCTTTGATGTTAAAGCAATATCAAGTGGATGTTTCAAGCTTTGGAAAGTTCATTTCTGAGCTGGAACTCAGAAAATACTCTGAATATCTTTGTGGTGTTTTGAAAATTTGAAACTGATCTATGCGATGTTGCACAATTCTTTCTGTCTTCAGGGTCTTTTTATGTATTCTATCTATTTTGATTGTAGTCTTAATGCACAGATATTCCCCTTAGGTACATACACACTTCTAAGAAAATAATTTTTAAGACCCTTGCCATCCTGGTCAGAGTCTCAAAACAATACCAGAGAGAAATATTAAAGAATAAAATACTTTGTATTGACTTCTAGAGGCAGCCTATATATTTAATCTGTCGAGTAGTACTTTCCTTTGTAGTGCCAACAGCAATGTAATCACAGAAGAACCGTATCTATATATCTCAGTTTCAGTCTTTGTAAACATTATGCAAAACCCTTCCAGCTGATAAGACTGTAGTTCATAGTAGTAAGCTCTTTAAGAGGGTTATGCTGGAGTTGATAGGCATCAGTCAAGGATTTATTTCTGGTTCTGAGAATTTTTGTCTGTAGAGCTGGCACATTTAGAAACATGTGCGTGTTCCTTAATACATTCAGGAGCTAAGGATTAGAAATCTATACTTTGCCTGTTTTTCTAATGAGGAACTTTAACCAAATAACAATAATAGGAGATGACCAAACATGAACAAGCAGAGAATGTCTGCTTTCTAATTCACAGCAAATATAATTTCAAAATACCTGTTTTCACAATGTTTATATAGCTTATGACAATGTTATGGGTTTAAAATCTTGGAATTTTTCTTTCATCTACCAACCCTGCACCTCAGAGAGATCACCCTCTGTCTCCTCTTCAACCGTGGAACCTGGAAAGAGACTGCATGCCCCATAGAAAAGAGTTCCACCTGGCC
>JAWWEU010000111.1:11292413-11306972 GCA_035583155.1 Acropternis orthonyx | reverse complement strand
AAACGGTAATTCTGACTTGTAATCTGTTTGTGAGTTAGACTCATTCCTCCTGCTGGTTTACCTTTAAACCAGCACAGACAACTACCCTGTTACCTATGCCAGACAAATCCCATTCTCCAGAGGGAACTTCTAAAACAAGGTTTAGAAGTGATCATTTCCCTAAAGTCCTGTTCACCACTTCTACATGTAACGAATCTCAGCACCTGGACAGACATGGTCCTGCAAATCTAGCTGAGTGGTATAAAGCATGATTTCAGCCCTTGTTTTTGAGTTGTCTTACATTAAAATGTGGTAACTGTGTGAAGGCTTATAAGTCACTATAGCTGTTGAAGCCGATGTGTTTAACACTAACATGGACAAGAAGTATTCACGCCATCAGTGATGACATCTCAGGACTTAGGTTCTGGCATTAGGATCACCAGAAAGACATCATTAGACATTTCATATATTTTACTGGGCACAAGTAATTCAGAGTTCTGATATACTTTTGGAGATCTGTGAAGAGATACTTTAAGTAGGTACAAGCCCCATTGTTTTTTATACTTCTAATTTCAGTTGGGATTCCCATTCAAACTGTTTCTGAATGTTTGCCAGCTTTATTGAAATAAGAGGGAATCAGTATCTAGTTGTTTTTTACAGAGTGTTTTGATTGTAATTTTTTAAAATGTTACTGTGTAATAAATTTATCAAAGATACATGGATTTTTCTGTATTTTATTAATGAAATGTTCAAAATAAATATCATCCAGCCACTTGTTAAGAGAAGAGACTTGCCAGGTACCAATGACATGAGAGCAAAAATTGTTTTGTTTGCATTTTAATAAATCTCAAGACTGAGTATCTGAAGCCAGAGCTTTAAAGCTATATTGAGGTTCCTAAATGGAATTATTTTGGCAAGATAATGCTAAATAATGCCAGCATTGCTGAGGTCAGTGAGAAGACTTCAAGGGATTAATTATCACAGAAATACAAAGAGTTATTATAACTAGAAAGGAGACTATATGAAACATCATAATCAGATACTGTTTCTCCAAGGTATAAATACGGTAAAGGAGAAAGTCTTCTAATATAACCTCTAAGAGTGGAATTTAATTGAACATAAAGAATAATGTCAAAATCATAGCTTTTTTTTTTTTTTTCCCCATAGTGTTTTTCAGACCTTCCAAAACATTTTGGGTTTCTATGCAGATACCTGCTAGTCTGAAGTCATGCTCCACTTTAAAAACAAAGCAAAACGTTGAAATATGCAACTGGTTTGAAGTGCAAGGTTAAAGTCACTAGTATGTAGGAAGTGGCAATAAAAATGTATTTATGTTATGCTCTGTATAAAGTATTAATTAAGACGTTATGCAAATTTAAGACCTCATACCCTTCACAGGTCCCCCTAGTCTATATTGCCACCAGTCCATTTGCCTCTGTGTCCTTCCAGCTTCCTCAGTCATGTTCAGTAACTGTTTATGGCCTCATTGCTGAGCATCAAAATCAAGAGAGAAGATAAGAAAAAAGAGAAAAATCCGGGAAAAAAGAGGGGCCACGGGAAAAAGGGTAGTAGGTGAACATATTTGTACTACTGGTTTTAAAAATCAAAAAAAAAACTACTGCCATAGAAGGAGTGTCATTTGAAAGGGTCAGGTGTACCTTAGCTACCACTGGCTGTGCTCACAAAGTGATGTGAGATGGAAATGAAATTTCATCATACAATTTTTATAGAGTATATCTATATTTTAATATGGTCACACTGTTATGCAGCAGTCTACAATGTCTGTTTATCTAGTCACCTGCTTGATAGGAATATTTTCTTGTTTTAGTCAGGCTCCTAGCTCTTTTATGGATTGAAACAGTGTGTTCTGTGTGGCAAGTCTTTCTTCTACTCTGTTAGAATACACTTCGTCTGAACTAATAGTTCTATTTGAAAGGTGCAGTTAACAATAGAATAAAAAAAAAATAGCTCATATTTACTGGGAGCTTGCCACTTCCCTCTTATTTAGCCTCAAAATTCTGCCTTCAATTACAAGTGCTCTAGTGAGCCTTACTTTAGCTTGGGAGCTGCTTTTCACAGCTTATCAGATAGTGTCAAAAGAGAAGGAAACAGCTCAAGCCTTTGAATTTACTACCATGCATTTGTATTGCTCTTTTGCACCTTTACTATTATTCTTACTTCTTGTTATTATTTTAGGAAATCTTCCCAAGAAGAATATGAGATATGAGGGAGGTAATCCTTCCCCTCTGCTCAGCAGCAGTAAGGTCACACCTGGAATTCTGTACCCAATTCTGAATTCATCATTACAGGAGAGATATAGACATATTGGAGAGAGTCCAACCTAGGGTCATAAAAATGAAGGGACTGACGCATCTCTAGTCTGAAGAAAGACTGAGAGAGCTGGAACTATTTATTGTAGAGAAGACTCAGGGAGGATCTTGTTAATGGACACAAATACTTGAAGAGAAGATGCATAGCGGACAGAGACAGACTCTTTTCAGTGGTCTTCAGAGATGGGACCAAGGGCAATAAGCACAGACTGAAACACGAGAAGTTCCATGTGAACATCTGGAAACATCGTTTTACTATGACAGTGACCAGTCACTGACACAACTTGTCCAGAGAGATTGTGGAGTTTCCAGTGTTGGAGATAGGCCACCTGAACATGATCCTGGGCAGCTTACTGTAGGTGACCCTGATTTAGCTCAGAGCTTGGACAAGATGGCCTTGAGGTCCCTTTCAGTCTTAACCACTCTGTCATTCTATGAGAGTCTGCATCCCATATCAAAGCAAAATCAGTTGCAACGGGGGGACTCAGGGATTCTCAGTCTTAATATATGAGATCTAGGTGTGCAGGTAGTTTCTCCATGACATGTTCAGTGAGACTTATGTACCTAAAAATGCACAGAACTCTGTGTGTGTATGTGAATTACTTTTTCTCCACGCTTGCTTTGTGGAGCAACTTGAGTTCAAGATTTGGCATTGAGGAGACACACATTCTGCTACAGAAATTCAAGTTACTTAGTGAAACATGGTCAACACAGAATGGGTATTTCTGCATAGCATATGTGTTTTAACCTGAAACAAAAGATAAATCTCCTTTCATATGGACAGTAAATAATTTATTTTTTTTTAAAGAAGAGTTATATTCATATAAGCAACTACAGTAGTTATCGCTACATGCAAGCTGTGAAACATCCTCTTACATAGTAAAGCAAAATCTCCAAAATATGAAGCTTTCATATGGGAATGAAAAACAGTGAAGGTAAGGACCTATGAAAAATGCATAATCCAGAACTATTCATAAAACTTGGCATTTAAAAGCAATGTATAAATCAAAGCAGACATTCATTAATTTTCAGAACTCATTTGAGCAGTGGATGAGAAAATACTATTGAAGTTGGAGAAAATAAACTAGTTGAATACTTCATTGCCTGAGGCTGTATGACATAAAATCTTATTTGTTTAAATTAAATTAAATCTTGTTTCTATTAATATTTATTCTATATTTATGTTAATCACACTAATTTACTATCAGTTCTGATTTCAGTACATCTGTTTCGAAGTGATATTTCAGTTATAGCCATGGACCCACTATAGAACTGCAGACTAACAATTTTTTCTCTGAAATGACTGCAGTAGACAGTAGTTGCTTACACTGTGTGTTCTTTCTTTCTTGCTTCCATATGTTTCATTAGATGATATAATAATGTTACATATAAATCACATTTAACTGAGTAGTAGTTCACAAGCATCAGCCATTGTGTAACTACATTAAGTACAAAATTGTAGTGATAAGAAATATTTTCAGTTCTACAAATCAACAGCACTGTTATTTAGAAGCAGCCTACCCTGGCAAGTTTCTTGCACATCCATATTAGCATCTGAAAGTCTTTCAAAGTTCAAGAAGTGGCCAGTCCACCCAATTTTTGTACAATTTCAACTGACCGACTATGCCAAACTACCTTCTCTCTTCTAGTATTCTTGTCTAAATCTTTTGCATTAGATGCTGTGAAAGTACATAGAAATAATAAATGCTGACTTGCTGTCATTCTTCTCAGACAAGATTTAAAGGAAGAACTCAGGTCCAATAAGAAAGCTGAACAGGTCTTCAGACTTATGGAAAATGTTGTGATGACACAGATCAAGTGGGTTGTCACTGGAATGCACAGCAGGCACAGCTTGTATTTTATTTATTCCTTGGTTGGAATATTGTAGGCTCTGAGGCCATGATGATAGCTTTCTATTTGCACATTGACTCAAGGAATGCAAGAAGTTGTGTTTTGTTCTAGCTGTGGTAGGAGTCCTGCAGGCGTATCCTCTAGCGCACGAAGGTGGGGACCTCGGGGTCCCACCCACACAACAACTGGCAGGGCTGGCAAGCTGGAGAGGAATCATTGTTGCTAGTCTTTGCAATTTTATCTTGATCTTCATATATTTGGAATTTTCCTTTAATCCCTTCTGTGGGAGTTGAATGATTATCAATAAATGTCCATTGTTTCTAGAAAAAATAAAGTCTTCATGCTTGCAGAGAAAAGATTAAAGACATGATGTAAACATATTCAAAAGGTAAATTAAAAATATGTTTAAAAGAACAAGAGAAAAAATGTTTTGTATTTACTGTTCACAATATTTTGGGAGAGCTATCATGTTGCATTTTCTGATACTAGAAGACTCCAATGCTCTATGAAGGGGAAAAGGTGCACTGTCCTGGATCCAGGGGTCACAGTGTTTTGATTATTGTCAGTTTAAATTCAGCACTCTGTTCATTACTCACAAGTCCTTTCTTCCTACTAACTTCTAGTTTCACAATAAAATGCATCTCATATTTTGAATCTCTTCCTGTAACATAGAACTTGCAGCACTCTATATCAGAAATCAAAGACATTAGCAGAAATATTACAAATTCTCATTTCAGTGAACTGTGTATAAAGTTATGGATTAACTTTAGTCAAAGCTTTTGCATTTCTGGCTAAGACCGGTTTGTGAAGTCATTTTAATCTGCTGCTCTTTTCATGCACAGAGTGATTGTGTTGAAGTGATTTAGAAAGGAATTGCTAGAAAGAATTTAACTTCTCTAACATAGACAGATGGACAAGGGTTTAACATTAATAACTGGACACGTATGCGTATGGATGTGGAAGTGGGAAAATGGTTCATTTTTATTAGAAAAAAAGTCAGCAAAAACTGAGCACAGGAGTTTATATGTAATGCTCGACACAGAAAATCAACACTGAATTGTGCAAGAGTATAGCTCCAACAGAAGCTTACAATTAAGTCAATCCCCTGCTTAGATATGTGATTCTTGCTTGTGCAATTAGCCATGCAGTAGTACTAAGATGAGTTGAGAAGGATTTACTGACTGAAGCCGTCTTATCGGAGAAGCCTTTTTGGGTGTAGATTAATGTGGAAATGACTTTTGCATGCCTCAGTAAACTAGTGCATTAGGAGTAAAGACTTTGCTAAAATGCATTAAAAAGGCCATTTTGCCCTGTACTAGAGAGAACAGTTTGCCCTTTCTGCAGCATAATGCTGCTGCAGATTTCCCCTGCTGAAAGCACTGGAATTTCAAAGTTGAGGATTTAATAAAAATCAGCATTTTAAAATATTATATCAATTTTTATTAGGTAAAAGGCAATCAAGCCTTGAAAAAAATTTGACATGGTGATTGATAATGTAATTAAAAAAAATATTACCTGAAAGAGAAATGCACAAAAGTTAAACAAGTAGAGAAACTTCATCAAAATGAAAGACTTATCTCTAACAGAAAGAAAGCTGTGGGCAACAACTGATAAACTAAGGACAGGTTAACAAATGGAAAAGAAAGGGACAAATCAGTCATAAAGAGGGTTGGCTAGACAAAGTCCAATGCTATAACAAAGAGTAGAGCATAATATATTTGGGTGGGGGATTTTTAATATATTTGGTTGTGGGTTTTTTTGGGTAAATTATTTCAGAAAACACGGGTTGTATTCATACTGTTATCCAATTTTTGACCAACTAAAAAGATTGTGAACAAGTTTTTGGAAGCTTAAAGCAAATAATTTCAGAAGTTCTGAAGTAAATGACTATAAAGTGAAAAGAAATGTGATTTTTTTTTACGTCTGTATTGAATAACCAACACACCCACCGTGGTGTTTCAGGAAAATGCCTGCTTAATGTGTCAAATTCAGAAAAGCAATTTGAATTGCAGATTCTTCTGAGGTTGGCAGTATAGCCCAAGCTGTTACCTGTTTCTGGGTAATGCTTTCTGGTACCTGCTTGGTTGTTCAGTTTGGAATACTAACATGTACATTAAACAACTGCTCAGCCCACATAAGTCTTAGAAAAATAAGTTTAACCTCATGGTAAAACATCATGGGGAGGTGTAACACATGTACTTGTGTGACCATGGACTGTTACATTTTCAGTCATGTATTTGTACAGTTTTCAGTAAAGAGAGAACGAGCTCATGGAAAAGAAATCGTTAGAGAATTCCTTAACACATTGATTAAGGGGACTCTAGTCAATTAAAATAAATTAAAATGGCTGCTAGAGGCTGGGGAAAAGATATAATGTATTTTTGCCTTGTTCCTAGACTGCAATCACATATGAACTAGGGTGCATAGACATGGCACTTCTCACTATCTGTCCCTAGAGAGCTCTGTAGGGACTCTGGTAGAGGTAGAGTAGAGGACTTAGACATTTGATCTGATCCCTCTGGAGATATTGAACACATGTACTGAAAAGGCAAAATGGAAAATTACCTTCAGACTTTATAAAACATTTTATGTAGTATAAAGTGAAGTCTTGTGTGAAAAATAGTTTTGAACTACTTCAAATATTTGTTGAAATTATTTTTTATTTCTCCAATTAAAAACAGAAACAAAAAGTTAAGCTACAGCTACAAAAGACACTTATCTATTTGTCTCCAGGCTCTGATGGATTATGTGGAATGGCAAATGAAGGGAAGCAGTCACAGAGACTTTGCTGCAGAAGTGAGGATCTCCTTGGAGGCACCCAGCAGAGGACAGACCCTCAGTGCTTACTGCAGTCTATGATAACTGTGTGTGATTACCTCTTTTGTTATGATATTCTCAGCAAGATGACAGATTGGAAGTGAGCTGCCATGCAGGTGTGTGGTCAGCCAAGGGAAAGAAATGTCTTGAGTCATACTTTGACAACCATATCTTTCTGGCCTGAATGAGAAAACAACATTAGAGTTTAACTCCTTTTGTTAGAGATATCATTTCTGCTATTACTGAGAGTACTGAAATGGCTTGCAAGTTTAAGAATGAAGAGAGTTTCTCAGAAAAGAATATGTGCAGATAATACTCCAATGCAAGATCAGAATAACTGTCATATAAATTGACTGCTTTTCATATTTCCACTTGAAAGATGCTGGATCATCTGAATAAACTGAATCTGACTTCCTGACTTCTATATGGGAGAAAGTTTGTTGCATGACAGTATAACAGCAAAATACAGTGCCTAAAAACAACAAGAAGTCCCAGATATTACCCTAGGTATCCATTGTAATAGACTGCATCATGATTTGATAACATTATCAGTTAATAAAATTGCCTGTTTCATATGCAGTTAACAGAGGGTGGGAATTGTGTGAGACTGTCTCATGAAGTCCACAGCTGTCAGGACGGATCAGTAAAGACATTCAGTAAAAGAGACCAGAATGAAAGATCTTTATATGTTGTATTCTCCAGGTCACATCTAGCCTCTTGATCACCTCCCTTGAAGCATGTTGCCTTTTCCTATATACTGTACAGAAAATCCATGATCTAGAAAACTGATGTCTGCAACAATCACATAGAGCTATATGAATCATTGCCTTCTCTCTCTCCACAGTTATTTAGAAGAAAGGGAGGCCAGAAGGAACCTGTAAAAATCAGTCTTGTTGAATATTCATAGACCACAGAGCTTAGCAACATTCATCTAAGACTGCACTTTCACAGGCATTTTAAGCTCAAGGCGATGCTGTCAACAGAAGAAACTGTACAAGGCGCTTCTTTTCACAATGACAAAACTGTTTGGCTCTGACATGTCTGTCAGATGAAGAAAAAAGACAGGGAGAAAAAATAACATGTCTGAAGTTGGAGTTACTTTCCCCAGCAGGGTCAATAGCTTGTTCACACTTTGCTAAATCGCTCCCTGTGCCTCCTTTCCCTGACTCATTCCTGTAATTTTGGGTCCGCTTGGGAAACCCTGCAGAAGTATAATAACTTCCTGGTTCAAACCCGTAAAAAATTTCTACTTCCCATGAACCCTGACCCTCCCTCTTTGTATCTGGATTCACTAGATTTCTAGTTTTCTTATATGTAGTCCTTTTAAACAAGATTCCATTTAATCCACCCATTTGTCTGTAAATCTGGTGCATGTATTTCTTCTGCGTATGAAAGCAAACCAAGAACATCTAACTAGCTAAATTTGGTTACTGAGCAGCAGTAACTTTTTCTTTCTAGTCAATGGGAGTAGCAAAATGAAGTAGTGAGGCAAAAGTATAGTTTCAAAAGGACCATTTCTCTGCTTAGCAAAACTATTACTACTATAGATGAGTAAATACTTTTAGTACAAACACTTTTTCAAGTACTTATTTTTCCATTACTTTTATTATAATATTTAATATAATAATAATTATAAGGGACATGTAAATATTTTTAATATTTTTTTTTAAATAAAGAAAACCAATATAACAATGTGACTTTCAAATCTAGATGGAAAAGATGAAAAATACTGACAGCGTCGACTAAAGAGACACAACCTTGGTTGTTTTGGTTTCCTTTTTTGTTGTCTGGTTTGATTTAGCTCAGTTTTTGTATTGAAAACTGCAGAACTGTAGCATTTGCTCTTTGAAATAACTGCACATCTTCTAGGTCACTCAACAATATTTAACTTAATTTTTATAGTTCTTTACTATTTTTGTTATTCTGTGAAGACCTGTAGAACACTTACTGGTTGCCTGAGGTGTGCACAGTGGTAGTGTGCTATTCCTCCTTTTCAGCTGCTTTAAGAGCTGGAAAAGGATTCTGGAAATAAAGAAGAAAAGTCAGCTTCTTAGGATGTGTGCAACAAGGGATAAAATGAAGAAGAGATTGGAAACATTTTATGGAATGCAAACTGTGTGTTGAGACAGGGCTAAAAGATAAAAACCAGTGTTAATACCTGGAACCACAAAGGTGAATGAAAGTGCTTATGTGGGAAGAGATTTGTACATTTTTGCCCATATGGTTAAATCTGAGAATGATTGTAAACTCAGGAAGTTCAGTAAGATTATTCAATGTTTAAGATACCTCATTAAATTACAGTTTTGGTACAGTTTTTGTGCTGTTAGTGGAATATACTTACATATAATTTATGGTATTATGAATAAAGCTTAATGGGAGGTGGAATTATAAAGATTAGTTAATGTGCTTCTTTCCCACAGAATTAGAAATCCTACTGTGTATCCATTAATGCCCCCTCCAAACTGAATACCCTCTCATTACCAGTAGATTATAACTGTTCATAATGCACCTGGCTAACCAATGTTTTCCAGCTTAATTCTGAAGACAGGCCTCCTCCTCCTTCAAATTTATCATCAGTTGGTTAATCATTAGTTGCTTGTACTACAAATCTAATTTTTCAGGCAACAACTCCATCCATCTCAAGTGGACTAAATCCCTCTCTACATGAACTTGCTTTCATGGTGCATCTCTCAGATGGCTCTCCAAGATTTAAAGACTCAGTAAATTGAACTGTTTTGTTTATGAAGTCTAGTGATTTCCCCAGGCTTTGCTTACCTATCTCAATTAGAATAATTTTTGAGATATGACATGTACACTACTATTTGGTGTAAAAAAAAAACCCCTGCACTACTAATTATTGCAATTAATAAAGCTGTATTTCAAGCTTGGATGCAGCTCTGATCAATAAATTAGTTTCAATTTCAAAGAAAAATCTTTTGCGCTGAGTTCAAAACTGGTCAAATGATTGGCATGATCTTGGAAGTCAATGGAAAAAATTTAAAATTTAAAACTAAATATTTAGTCTGTACTTTGTTGCTGGCTGTCCACACTGAAGAATACTCTGCCTTTTTTAGTATGTTCAAGTAAGAAAATGTACTTATCATGTCTGTATTTTAATTAAAGTCCTGTTTCTCAGCTTACATTATTAAATCATCTTTTTCCAAAATTAATTGTATAGTTCCAGCAGAGAATATTTGTTGTGAATCAAATACAGAACTACATACATTCACTTTTATATTTAGCAGATTACTGTTTAATTCTGAATAGGTTTTGTGTGTTTGGTTCAAAGCTGCTTGTAGACTGTAAGTGGGAAAGATCCATGGAAAATAGTTTATCTTCATATCAAAATGATAGTACCATAAACTTCAACCCATTTATTTCTGATGTTTGTATTCATTTTGGTCATTAAAACTTATCTTTCATTTGTCAAGGTTGTCTTCATTTTTCTTCTGTTCTTGCACCCTGCTTAAATGATAATTCACCAACCATAAAAAAGGACTGATATATGGAACCCAGAGCAAATGTCGTATAAAACTGCCATCAAAACAATTTCCTAAGGCATATCAACAGTGATTTAGGGATCATTTGTTTGTTAGATCTCGAGAATAAACAGTTGTTTCTTCAATAAGTCATTCAGTTCCTACATGTGCATTTCCATAGTGCCACACATGTCATAAAACATCCAAGTATATGATGCAGCATTTCTGTCAAAAAATTTAATAACAGTGGAAAATTCCAGTGAGAAATTCCACAATAGATGTGTTCCAAATATAGTGTTACTGAGTGATACTGATATGCCTATATCAGGAAAAAATATTTAAGCATAATAACTATTCTCCCTATGTCTCTATTTTCATTTTTCTTATGATTCTTGCTGTTTCAAGTACAGTAATTAAACACATGATACACTGTATTTGGATCAATCCCTCTTTTCTCTATATAACTGTCCATTACTTTGAGTCACTTAGGGTAAATTGGTTCACTATATTAATCAGATGAATCAGCATTCAAACATGTTTTAGGTTTTAATCTATTTATTGAATGCATAGACTAAAATTAATTCATCATCTTGATGGGATGAATATAAATTCATTTTAGTATTTGATCGGGGTTTATTTTCCCATTGAATCATATTTTATGCATGCATGTTGAGGTAGAATTTAATGATTAATAAGGCATACAACCTTATAAATCAACCATAAAAACATCAATCACATTAGAAATCATATTAGACTATTATATTTTGTTTAAAAATATATGACTGCACTGTTTAGATCATATTCTTCTTACAGGCATTTTACTTAGTTAGTTGTCAAGAAAAGCAGGTCATCTGCAGCTCTTAAACATTTCTCATATGCATCCTTATTCTCCATAGTGTTGAGGTCTTGCAGTATTTATTCAGGTACATGAGACATGATGAAAACTAGAGAAACTAGATTTAATAGCATTATACTGTAAAAGGGAACAAAAATAGCTAGTATATGCTAGGCAAGTGGGTTTTTCCCAGTGTGCCCAGTGTTTCTACCCTCATATCTCACTGACATCAAAAGCAAACATTATTTCAGTGAGCAGAATGTAACCTATTGGGGTTTTCATTGGTGAATATGACATACAGTCCTCATCCCTGGCATTTTCAGTCTCAGAAGCCAATGGATAGTGTGAATACTCAGTTCCTGCGCAGGCACAGACAGTCATGCATATTTAGAAAGAGGACTAGCCTTTTCCTTTCCAGCTCCCAAAAATGTGCTACCGTGTTAGATACTTAATGTTTTTAAACCATGTTGAGAAGTCAAAACATCTGTGAACTTTGAAGAGAGACAGAAGTTTTCATAAATTAATGCATCAACATAAGAAAAAAAAATAATGCCATATGGTGGATATGCTAGAACATAGTAATTCAACATAATGTATTTTATCAAAAATCAGTGTTGACATTAAGGAACATTTTATAAAATATGTATGAAATATTTTCTTGCAAAAATGCTCAGTAATAATTAATAAAGAGGACCTTGGAATTTCTAACCAATCAATCTCATGAAGCTTGTAAGAATTTTGGAAAGAACTTCTCATACTGACTTCTGCATGCTTCAGTGTTAGAGGTTAGAAAGAATGTGCTACAAGTTAGATTGATATATGGGGTTAATGACTACAAGTGGTGATGTTTATGACTTAGTTAAAATAAACAAAAATCATATTCATATTAATCAAAATTGCAAGACATGGAGCTTATAAAGCTCCACAAGCATACTGAAAGACTGTCCTAAAATTTTCTCGCTTCACAAAAAACCAGTTAATCTCTATATTACTGGGTTTTGCACTTCAAAAATATCCTTTTAGAGTACTTGAAATTCTCATGGAACTGATGTTTAGTCAGTACTTTTCTATTTGTACCATGTCTTTATCCATGTTTTCTTCTAAAGTCATATATTCATGTGAATAGCAAAAAATACAACACTTCAATAACTTTAAAGTTTATTAAAGGGTTCTTGCAAAATACTAACCCAAATCTGTTATAGTAACACAAGTGAATGGAATAGGACATGTCCTGTTCAGTCTTCCACCTAGAGAACTTTTCCAAACTATTTTATTGTTCATTATTTAGGTCTATATACTCTTCTTACCAAATAAATAACAAAGTTTTTATGACATTTTGCTAAACTGTTGGCCTCAAAGGCATGCTGTGGCAGTAAATTCCAAAGTCTAAATCACATTTTGTGAGAAAGAATATTTTCATCTTGACTTGATATTTTTCTGTCTCACTAAGTGATTCCTGGTTCCTTTGCTGAAAGGAGAACTAGAGTTTCTCTCTTATTATCTGTTTACTAATTATCATTTTATATTATTTTGTCATGAACCTTCTTACTCCTTATCTTTCTTAGGCAGGTAATCCAAATCTGTTAAACCATTCTTTCAAATAGGAATTTTCCAAGGCTGATAATTATTATTACCAGTCACTGATGTTTTTTCACAGGTTATTTTTAATTTTTTTAATATATATACACATATATAGATGAAGAATGATACTCTATGATAGATCAGCTAAAAGCAAATTTTTATAGTATATTTCCTGTGGACAACTATAGGTATTTTACTATAAGTTAAGTTACTGGGGCCGGACTAGTTTATCACTATGTTGGTATAACCAAAACTGTGTATTCTACACCCTCTGTGTAATTTCTGATGAATTCTTAATAATGGATCGTTTGCAGCAGCTGTCCAGGGCACACCTGACACCTCAGGCTACAAGCTGGGTGTTGAAGAACCCTGGGAGACAGGGAAGCATTTCTATCTTCACACCAATGACTCAACTGTGATAACTCCTCTCTGGGAGGCTTTAGCACCTTCACAACCAGCCAGAGGAGTCATGTCTGCTAATGTGCCATCAAGGACTGGCACAATATGCAGTTGCAATGGCCTAAGACCATCAAAAATTCCAAATATATCCCATGACTCACAGAGTTAAAGCAACCATTGTGAAACTTCTTGCCCTGGGGAAGGTACTGGGCATTGCCACCTGAACCTGAGCATATACAGTCCTCAGGGCTGGGATTTCTGATACCACTTGTCGGATCCAGAGGAGGACCAGAACCTCAACAGGACTGTGACTGCCACTCTCGACAAGACTGTGACCATCTTCCTCACTAACAGGCTACCCTTTCTTTTACTTTGCACTCAGAAGAACCATGAGGTGCTCAGCACAGGGGTTAATGAACACTGTCCTGTTCATGTCCCAGGGTGCTGGGTTATACGTGTTTTTTGTGGGTTAAAACCAATTTTTCTATTTATTGTAATTATTTTAGTAAATTATAACTCTGACTTGTAATCTCTCTTGAGTTGGGTTCATTTCTTCCACAGGTTTACCTTTAAACCCGCACAACTAAGCAGAGGTTTTAATTTAAATAATACATCTTGAAAAATACTGTCATTTAGGACAGAGAAATTGTATGTTCATATTTTTCCTTTAGTATGCAATACTTTCAGTTTATCAATACTGAATGTCATGTGGCATTAAGTTATTTTTTCAGGCCACTCTGAAGTTACTCAGACTCTTTCTTAGAGTATGCTCTTATAGGCCATTCTCCACTTTAGCATATTTTGACAGTTTCTTTAACTCCTGGTAAGATATGTTAGTGGGGAATAAGTCAGAAAGCAGCTGGATGCAGTTTGTCTCTACTATATTTGAAGGTCTGAACTGAAGCAGCTAAGATAGAATCATAGAATCATAGAATCAATTGGGCTGGAAAAGACCTCAGAGATCATCAAGTCCAACCCTTCGTCCAACTCCTGTCTGTTACTAGATCATGGCACTCAGTGCCACATACAATCTCAGTTTTAAAACCTCCAGGGATGGTGAATCCACCACCTCTCTGGGCAGGCCTTTCCAATGCCTGATTACTCTCTCTGTAAAGAATTTCTTTCTAATATCCAACCTGAACCGCCCCTGTCTGAGCTTAAGCCCGTGCCCCCTCATCCTATTGCTGACTGTCTGGGAGAAGAGACCAGAACCCACCTGGCTATAACTTCCCTTCAGGTAGTTATAGAGAGTGATGAGGTCACCTCTAAGCCTCCTCCAGACTAAACA
>JAWWEU010000111.1:11280593-11292313 GCA_035583155.1 Acropternis orthonyx | reverse complement strand
AAAATACTGCTTAAGTTACACTCACAATGGTGTTGAGTTTCAGTTCTAACGTGCCCTCCGAACCCTCCCTGTAACAGATGGGGATTTTGAGACATCCGCCAGCTGCTTGTAGAATAATTCATCTCCTTCATCATCCTGGTAGGGCGGTCTGTATCAGACTCCCACGAGAATGTCAGCCTTGTTGGCCTTCCCTCTGATTCTGGTCTACAGGCACTCAACCTTGTCACTGCTGACCTCAAGTTCCACAGAGTCAAGAGACTCTCTAACATATAAAGTCACCCCTCCACCTCTCCTACCCTGCCTGGCCTTTCTGAAGAGCCTGTAGCCACCCATGGCAGCACTCCAGTCATGTGAGTCATCCCACTACATTTCTGTGATGGCAACTACATCATAGTTTTCCTGCTGCACAATGGCCTCCAGCTCCTCTTGTTTGTTGCCCATACTACATGCATTAGTGTACATGCACTTCAGGTGGGCTGCTGATTTCACTCTTAACACAGGCTTCCCATCCTTAGGCTGATCTTTGATGTGTCAGGGAATTTGTTTAACAGACTTTAACTTGTATAAAATAATTTAGCTCATAAAATACAGCCTTTTCTAAATTTTTTACCACCAATGGTACAATGGCTTAAGGAAAAAGTTAGTCTTCACTGGCTTATCCTGCCCCAGACCTGCTTTCTTGAATTTATCCGTTTTCCAGAAAGATCTTACTTAACAAGTTGTGCCAGGAGAGACTATTATGGGTTGTCTCTGCTGTTAAAGGAATTGCTGAACAAAGAAAATCAAGAGGCATGCTTACTTAAAGAAATTGGTAGCTGGCATTGTCAATATGTCAATATTAATGTTAACAATGTTAATGTTATCTTAACTATGCTGTTTGTACAGCTGTGGGTAACTGTGGTAGCTGTGCCTACTCCAAAATATGATATTTTTTTTCCTACATAGGCATGCCCTCCCCAAAAATGGGCTCAGTGGTTGAAGCAGGAGCTGCTACCCTGGCTGCCAGACCCTCCTCTCCCACCCCTGGGAGACCCCAGGCCCTGAAGCCCCTGGATGCTGTCACACAAACATAAGCATCAGAAACTCAGCAAGGAGCCCAAACACCTTGATTTAATTACATTAGGGATGTTTTGTTTTGTTTTGCTTTTTAAAATAGAGGCAACTGCTGGCCCAAGGTCATGCTGTGCATCAGCTCACAGCCTTAGGCAACTGAAATACTGACACTTCGAAAGACAACCTGGGAAATAAATGCTGATCTTGGGAAGTGAGTGGGAGAACCGTGAGCTGTGGCTGGCATCCCAGAAATAAACCTTCTCCAAGTGGGAACAGCATGGGAGACCTTCAGCGTTACCCTGTTGATGGCTATTGGTGACTCTGACCTGCAGGGTGGATCCTGCACAGTCTTCAAATATTGTGAGTTAGAGCTGCAGTGTTGTCTCTCCCTGTGGTCGATTTTCTAATACTTCACTACAGAGATACTTGCAGCACTGGTGATTTCAGTCAAAGATTTGCAATACCAGCTGAACAGGATCACAGTTTAGAGTTTATTTTGTAGGCAGAATTGACGGGATAAAATGGGGACAAAAACCTGACTTACATGAATCTTATCTGCAAACTTCCATTTGAATAAGAAAAAGAAATATTTTCATTCATCTGATAGCACCAGAGGAAAGCGTAAGCAACTAAATTATATCAAGAAAACTTAGGTCAGGAAATCTGTCACTTTGAGTGGTAGTTAGCTTAGAGATTTTTAAATGTATTTTTAATTTCTGTTGCCACTAATTCTGTTGAAACAAAAACAATCCTTCTATAAGCTAGTTCCACTCTGTTTTTCTTGGGCAGTGGGACTCTACCTGAAAGGAGAGGGAGGCCAGAGCAGCTTTGTGTTCTGCAAGTCAGTGATGATAGCTTGATTTGTAAATCAGAGAAATCCAAAGGGACTTTCAATTTGCAATGGCCTTCTAGGACTACAAAACTGCCCAAGAATCTCCCACAGGGCCTCCAGTCAAGTAATTTCTCTCACTTTGGGATTGCTCAGGAGATGTATATTAACTTCATGTAGCCTGCACACCCAAATAGCTGTCCTTGGATCACACCTGCAGCTCTAAGGATTCTTGCTGTAGCATTTTTACTTAAAATAAGATACACTTGCATTAATAATTCTTTGTCAAATCCCTTCAGCTGAAATCTGGGATAAATAGTCAACACACTGTACAGAAATTATATTGTATTTTCTGTGTGTTTTGTGAAAGTGAATCACTGGCTAACTCTGGTTCAGAGGAGGATTACCTCTAGAAAAAGGTGGAAATGCAAAAGTGGCATCTTCCATATCTACATTCTCACTTTTTTTTATAAATTATTTCAGGTCAGATGAAGTCCAGGTGACAATCACATCTTACATGAGCTACAAGCTATTTCCTCCCTAAGTTTTTGGTCTATACCCTTAGTTTGCCTCCTCTGAGGTGACATTTATTTGACAAGATCCTGCTCAACATCAGGGCCCTTCAAGCACTATTAGGTTTTAATGGTCATGACCTGCCTCACCTGGGATTTCCCCTACCCCTGTGCCATGAGGTTGCCATTTGTGCTCTGCCTGGAATGTTTGTTCCTTCCTTGGGTGATCTTGCAGTTATAATTGAATTCAGTCTTGTTCTCTGGTCAGCCCGAGTTACTGTAATTTTCCTGGAGCTAGCTTTGTACCTTGCCTTATGATCTTTGGATGCTTGGACCTGTTGTTGTCACTGATCTTGCTCAGGTGCTTTGGGTCTGTAAAATGGGTGATTGTGGGGTTGCCTTGACTCAGGGCTCATATTCCTCCTTGTGAAGCATCCTGCCCTTTTACTTCACGACACTCAGGACATGAACAATAATTTAATTCCACTGCAATGCTTTTTCATGAAAAATTCTTAAGGCACGTGCTTAATTGTTATATTAAGACCGTGATGAATAATCTTAGAAAGTTATGTCTCACCACTAAAACTAGGTTTGTTACAAGAGTACAGAGGGACCTAGGGAGATGAGTGTGTTTTCAGGCTTGCCTGGAAGGGCTGGTCCCAGTCAGCTTGTGGGTTGCCTATGTGACACTGGTCTATAAAGGAAAGGATAGAAGGGGTTTCAATGTACATCACAAAACCAGTTGTTTTAAGGGTGGCTTTTTAAGCTATTGTTCACTGTCAGCTTTTTATTTTTCCCCAAAAAATCCAAGTTTACTAAGGTTTCTCATTGCAGCTCTGAAAGAAAGTTTAAATCATGAGCCTATTAAATTTTCAGGTACTGTTTATCAGAGTGTGTGCATGTTGCAGAAACAGAATAACAATCCTACATTGAAATGTGATCTACAAAATAACTGTTAGTCAGCTGATGTGTAATTTAACACTGACTGAAATAAGTAGTGACTAATACTAGTAAACCTATTTCCTAAAAAAAGTAATAGAGAAGAAACTTCTAACTATTTGCCTCTGAATGTTTAAAACTTTCAGGATCCAGGAAAATATCAGATAGAAATTTTTAAAAAGAGTCTTTTTTCACAAATGAAAGTCTTCCTGAATATGATAGAAATATTTCTATCTGTCAGCAAGAAATGAAACACTTGATAGTAAGTACTAAACCCCTCTTCTCTGCTATGTTGTAATGCAATCATGGCATATGATAAAATAGGATTCCAAAAAGACTTCTGAACTTTTATGATTTAGTTTTTTATTCTCCAACAATTAATTACGAAGGAAACAACTTATGGAAGAAATAAATCTGTTAAAATCTTCTATTGCAGCTAAATAAATCTATTTGGATGTTTACTCTTGTCTGGGGATAGATTTTGGAGAAAGCAAAACCTTATTGAGTAATCTTTAAAGTTTGCTTTCTAAACAGGCTTGAAAACACATTAGTTTATGACCACCTGTATAAGTTTGTAGACAGGTTCTACAATTTTCTAAAAATGTTTCTAATGGATGTGTATCAAATTGCCCTTCCAAGTAAATAGCTTTTAAAATCATTGGGAAGACTTTAAAACTTCCCATGTAAAAGAGAGCCAGAAGTAGAAGAGCTTGTTTTTGACATTGTTGGGGTTTTATTTCTGAGGCTAATTGGTAGGAATGACACAGGAAATTTTTGTTTCCAGAGGTACCAGCTGGCAAGGTTTTCTGTACAGCTGGCTAGCCTGAAATAACTTAAGTGGGATTTCAACAGTTAACAAAAGATTACTTGGCATCACATTCTTGTGCCTGCTACTCTGACTCTCTCCAAGTCTGAATATCAGATTTATCAGACATTTTGGAGCTACCTCATTCTTCTTATATAAATCCTGGCCCATTGAGAAGGAAGTTAATTTTGTTTCTGACAGTCATAATACTGTTTCTTTTCAGGATATCACTTTGCAAAGACACTTCGTGTATTTGTCACTCTTCTGGGTTTGTCTGTAATTTGAAAACTGGTGGTGGTTTCAAAGGATTTGCATCTATTCGTATACATTATCTCCAGAAATGGAGTCTCTACTTATGGCCTCTCACTTAGTGCGAATAAAAATTATAGTAGTTTGCCATGTAGTACAATCTGATGGGTTCAGACACAGGAGATGTGGTTCCTTTTGTTGTTTTTTTTTTTTTTTTTGTTGTGATGTGACTTAGTCCAAATTTCTCCAATTCCTATTTTATATTTAAGAGAGTAAATAATGTTGCTAACCTTTACACCACTGTTCTGAATCCAAAAAGGTTCTGGGAAATACTTGGTCAAGATCAGAAACAGGTATTTTGAATGGTTCTAATTGTAAGACCATCACAGTAAGAGCTGGTTGACAGAAGAAGGTCTTGATAATTGTTGTTTCAGGATGTTAAGCCTCAAGTTTGGAACTTCTAAAGTAGAAAGGAGTAATAGTTTGTCTCATGGGTATTAGGCACAGAAGTCTAAAGCTCTAGTAAGTTATTGAATTTCCAGGGTAAACTGTTCTTCCTATCTAACATTCTTTAGAAACACCATTTTACAGGTGCTCAATTCTGAAATAGGAATATATTTCTCTTTGATTATTTGATCCATGGATTAGCCTATTGAAATGTATCCATCTTGTTCAGTAATTGGACTAGGCTGTCATGTTCATGAAACTCGAGTTCTCCATCCCCTTCTTGAAAGGAGTTTCTCCCAAGTCAATGATCTCTGTACCGATATTCAGGTTTTTGCCTATGAACATCTTTGACTAATGAAATAAGAAATGTTTTTCCACTTTGAGGCAGATGAGGAATTGTTTGAAAGGTATAGGAAGACCCTCTGTTTTACAGAAAGAGCACTAGAGGGTTTGAGTAGAGAAAGAATTGCAAAGCATATGGTGTTTGTTTCAGTAGTCAGTGTTTTGGGGAAGTAGATTACCTCAGCAGAAGCAAATATCTGAGTATGTGGAATCATCCAGAAAGAGAAATCCTTAAAGAGAAGAAGAGAAATCTTCAGGCTGGTTCTGGAAAGGAATTTTTTTTTTTGCAAGAGCAGTTGCCCTAGTGATTCCTTTAAGCTAATAATAGGTGGGATTCCTTCCACAAGGGGGAGATGTGTAGCATGGTATGTTTATTCAGTATTTGCTCCTGTGCTTTAACACATTAATTATTGCATCTAAGTCCAGATATTGATATACTAACTTTTTTTGAGTTTATGTTTACTGCCACTGAAACGTCAACATTTTTGTAAACATTAAACTCTTTTTTTTCCCCTCCAGAAACTTTTGAAGATGTTTTAGTCTCACTGTTAAAACAGGATGAAAAAGAGCCAAAACTGCCAGAATTTGGTTAGTGAGGGTTCTTAATGTTGCATAACTTTTCTTTGGTAATAACTGATACCAGTGACACAAGGCTCACCTGAAATTCAGATATATTTCTAAACAGAGATCTAGATTTTCTTGATTCTTTAGCTTGGTAAAAGATCACATATTTCTTTATGACAAATTGACTAGCTGCCTTGGCAAAATTTCATCCTGAGTCATGAAAGCTTGCCAAAAACTCAACTAAGATGAATAATTTACACCGATAGACAGTGTTAGAAAATCCTAATATTAGACATTTTATTTGTTGTGTTTGCACTGAATTCAGCAATGCATCTGCTATGTCAGGTAAAAATTTTACACTTTAGTGTTATGCCTGTACTTTTTTTCAGCAAATTACAGTAGATTTTCCTGAAGAAATTTCTCCTTGACTCATACATATAAGTGTGTACACAAACTTTCAAACTAGTCTTGTAAATATATATGTAGGTTATTTTAACTGCTGCAACTGTGTAACAAATTCTTGTGGTTGTCAACAAACAAAGCAATGTACTTAAAGTATTCATCAATGGTGCTTCTAGTTATAAACTAGTTGATAAATATTGTATGGGAGAACATGTCATTAAATATCTGACTAGAATCTGCAGTGAGCCTTTACATGAAGTAAAGTGCCCAAGATCTGATTACAAGCTCTTGAACACAGAAAGAAGATGTTCACTAAAATCATAATCTATTCTGACTTTGGAAGGCCTCATTAAACACTTACTCTCAGTATTATGCAACAGGTTGCTCAGAGAAGTTGTGGATACCCCATCCCTGGAAGTGTTTAAGGCCAGGTTGGATGGGACTCTGAGCAACTTGATCTAGTGAAAATTGTCCCTATCCATGGCAGGGGGGTTGTAATGACATGGCCTTTAAGGTCCCTTCCAACAGCTTCAAGAATTTTATGATTCTATAATTAATTAAAAAAAATTGTTATTGTCTGTAAATACCAAAGTTAATAACCCTCCTTTTGTAAAATCAGGCAAAATATCTTCAGTTGTTGCATACATAATATTATCTGATGGCTTGTGTTTGTCTTGTCCAGTCTTTGGAGATAGTGGCATGGCAGATGAAAGTAAACCTATGTATCTAGCCATGTGATGTTAAAGAATGTACTACAAGGAGGTGTGTTTCTTCTATGTTCTTTATAATTTTAATATTTTGGCAAAGTGCAATGGTCGAGAGGCTATTTTAGATATATTATTTACTTGATTTGCTTGAAGGAAGGGTTTTTCAGTAAAGTGCTCATTATCATTAGGTTTATTTCTTTGCGGGTAGTATTTTTTGGCCTGTGCATCCTGTACAATATTATCACCTTAAGCATTGCTACTGATACTGAAATTGAAAGATTTATTTTGGTTTTGAAATACTTGTCCTTTTCCCATCATATCTTTAGAAATAGGCTAAAGGAACATGGGTGCTTCTATATATGAATGCTTCCTGTATCATAAAAAAGGATGTCCCTAGTACTTTCTGTCAATGGTGCGTTGAATCTCATACTGAAAACCACTTGCTGATAATCCAGCTGGTGCAATAGGCTGTGTAAAGAAGTACTAGTCATATCCCTTAACTGTGCTGTGAGCTACTCCACATAGAAGGTGGTTGTATTAATCTTGCTGTTTGACTTAGGCCATCTAAAAGTGTGTGGGTGTGCTTTAGGTAGACTTTAGACTTGATATGTTTGTCTTAGTAAGCTACCTGAGTTAAGTGTAAGCTAGAGTCTATAGAAAAGACCTGTGCTGCTACTGAAATGGATATGGTGTGGTTTCCCCACCCTGGTATCCTTTCCATATAATTGCAAAGAGACAGGGATGGCAATGATGACAACTGTAAAGTCTGAGCAGCAGACAGAGAAATGTCCTGTTTCTATGAAGATGGAGCATCTGCACTAAAAATGGTCCTTTAGAAACAGAGTGTGGGATTGCATGGTCATATTTACCTAAAACCACAGAAGACTGAATTCATATCACCAAACACAATAGAATAATTCATATGATATTTTCTACACTTAAATTGTTGCTCTTCTTTCTCTGCCACATTTTGTGAGGTTTTGTTTGCACTGTTTCATCATTATCAATCTGAATGCTAAATTACACTGCTGATTTTAAAGTCTTAGCCCTATTTCATGAGTCTGTCAAGTATATCTACCCTTTTTCTGTTAACAACTTACTTTAAGTAGCACTTGAGTAATTTACCTCTGTGAGTAATTGCTAATTAAAATTTCACAGGTTTCATGAATGGATGAAATTGCAAAAGAATGTTTGGATTTTTTTTCTCTATTTTTCTTACCTCTAAATAACAGCAGATACTGACAGATGCTTTAATTCACTGATAGCAGATAAGTTTTAATAATTATTTCAAAGATTCATACATATATACTGGCAGATATTTACTCACTGATTCTTAGACTTTGACTTAGTGATACATTCTTTTTAATCTTCTATGAAACACTAATAAAATAGTAAAAGTCAATTTAGAAACTGGTACTAAAATAACGTAATATGAACATATGATTTGGAGTTTCACTGTCATAAACCCACAAGGAGAACATTAACCTGAAATCTTTTTTTCTAAGAAATTCAGAAACTCCAGTTTACTATTTATAGCTGTAACCCGAAATGGATGTTACTTACCTGACATACAACTATTTGATACAAAAATATTGCAAAAGCAGATCGCAGTGAGAATTTATTTTTCCAGCAATAGCCTAGTGTAATCACATTAGAAACAAACTAGTCAGAGATGGACTGTTGAATTATCCCAAGCTAACATTTCACAATATACCACACACCTGAGGGACCAGAATAACACTTTTGACAATAATTCATCTTACAGCAGTTCTTGTCTGACAATATACCATTAAAAAAAACATAAATCGTATGCAGTGTAAAAGGGAAGAAACAAAAGCATATGACCTTTATCTCTCAAAGACATATGCTGATATTTAAATTTACAATATTCTGTGAGTTGTTCCACTGAGATCACTGGCACCACTTCCTCAACTAAAATTTTAAGCAGATGAGTTAGGCAGGCTTGTACATTATTGTCAATCTTCTCACAGCTAATAAAATTAATCTTCTGAATTAGCCTTTGTAGGGTGAAGGTCTTGACCTTCACATCCCTAAAAGCATGAACCTTTCTTTATGATCTGTATCCAGCACATAGTTGTATACAGCAGAGCTAAAGCTGTGGTTGAGACTTTAATATTTGTGCATTAGGATGAAGTCTAATGTGAATAAAAAATGAATAATTCTGTTAAGATATGCATGAATGTAGAAGGGCAATTTTATTTTCAAATAGCTTCCAGTATATTAGAACCTTTTTTCTGTGCTGTGTTTAAGTTAAACTATTTCTGCTGAACTACTTCAGAAAATTTAGTATTGGTAGGACACAAGTAAAGCCTAGGTTCAGTTTCTCCTGTGTTTGATTTAAACTAGGTTTTAATACCCCAGAAGAGAGTATTTGATTTTACTTTCTCCCCACACATATTTTAAGCCTGAATCCAATATTATGGCTATAGATTAAAGGATCAAGGACATCTTTGAAGATAAGCTAGATCTGCAGCAGTTAAAATCTTGCTTTCTCAAAATAAAAGATGAAGATTAGTGCATGGTAAAATCTGATCTCAAAAGACATTTTGTGTAGGAGCTTCAATAGTATGTTGCTAATGGCCATAATATTGTCTTTACCAGACTTCTTGTCAAGAATGAACATGAAAATCCCTTCTTAGAATCTTTGCTTTCTTTGAAAAAGCTCACAGTTCTTAAAATAGTTGACCAGAGATTGATTAACACATTCAAGACCTCAAAAAAAGTTATATACCTGATAAAGTGAATGACACTGTTATCTATGTGTCATAGACAATGTTTAATTGTCCAGGAGAGACATGAAAATGTTAACTAGTGAGAAACCTTTTATCAGTCCCTGTGAAATCTGTGTAGAAGCTTTCCTGTCACTCTTCCCTGGAAATCACATTTGAGAATTAGTCAGTTGTTGATTTCTAATTTGTGTATTCTGTACTTTTAGTTGGAATATTAGGTGGTACTACATCAAATGCAGAAGCTCACATGTGTATTTATATATATAGGCTTCAAAAAAGTAAATCCCCAAACATGGGAAGATGAAATCAGAATTATTTTTTAAAGTGTTTTCTTTTGAAAACTTTTCAGCCTCTTTTGAAAGTTGGCACAAAACATGCATTGAGTTTCAACAGTTTCTGAAGATTTATTTTATGATCTTTGTACCACCAGATATCCTCAGCTACATTTTTGACTGTTGGAGGTGTTCCCCATTTGATTTCTTAGTGTTTATTTGTATCATAAATTTTATAGTTATCTTCAATTGAAAATGCTTTATGAACTTGTGAAATAAGGGTATATCAGATCTACATTCAAATGCATAAAGTATTTGCTCAGCACCTGTTTATCCTGTGTTATCCTTGGAAGTTTTTTATTCTCTTTTTGTTGCAAGCTTGCATCATGGCCATGTTTATGCTGTATTTATATTCCTTAATGTCCAAACACCTAAAGTGGCTGAACTTTTTCTTGATATTTTTATTTTTTATACACTTCATTGCTCATAGGTTATATAAATGAGTAGATTTTTACCATTATCTAAGTGTTTGCTGATTTTTCATTTCCAACTGCTGGTCTCTGAGTTAAGGGAAATATCTAGGCAAAATGTTGCTATTTTTGACTATGGAATCATGACTTACTAGTTATAGAAGAAGCTTCTTTGCAAGAACTGGCTATAAAGGTGAAAGACTTTGTCCCACACAAATAATAAGGTTAAAACCAAACAAAGAAAACCAGGATATATTCATTCATTGTTAATTAAATATCATCACGGAAAATTATTCTTTAGAATACTGATGTAGTGATATGCAATTGTATATAATGAATGGTGTTGCATAAAATATATCCAGTGAATTTTGGCATTTTGCACTGAATAAATATTAACAAGTAAAATTTGTTATTTATAAATTAGCTGAATCAATGAGTAAAATATTTATAGTAAATTATTCTACCATAAGGCTTTCTTCATAAACAGTTGAATAAATTATATATGACTCTGTTTAACAGCTTTCCAATACTCCTTACTGAAATTCTGCCTGTATTCCTAAGGAGTAATGAAACATGAGCATAAATTCACATATTGGTATTTAAATTTGCTGAAGTGTTTTGAGTTTTCATAACTATGTTAAGTTAAGGCAGGGATTGCTCTTCCTTCTCTGTAGTTGACATGCATATAAAGATTCAATAACTTTTTCTATTCTACATCAGGATAGAAATTTAAAGAATGTGAAATAACCAGCAGTAGATCTTGAAAGATAACTAGATATGTAGGAACTCTAACAGATGATATGGAAACAGTAACTATGCACTTTGATTTTTAGCCAGAAATTCTAACTTTTGTCGAAATCTTTGCCACAACTGATATATGCTTGTGGAAATCAAAATTTCTAACAAATCATGTTTTGTCTATATTTATAGAAATAATACTTTTTACATTAGGTTATGGTGATTTATAAATAAAAGGAGTCAACTTTGTCAGGCAGCATTTTGGTAGGTATGCAAGCACGCAGAGTGAATGAAAGCAGAATGATACATCAGAAAAAATTTTGCAGGAAGTGATCATTATAATGACAAAATGATATGGTGACAGTGAAGGTACCAGCAAAAATCATTCCTTAGTCATGTTGGTAGAGATGCCATCTTCTACAGCTTTTGGACCTACATCACCTTTTGAAAGTTATTGATAGAAGTTATTACTTATTTGTTTTGCATGTCTGATTGTTTTTTCATTGTTAGTATGATTGGAGCACTGACTGAAATTAAAAAAAAACAAAACAACAACATCTCTCCTGTTATGGGTTTAAGGTTGGAGAATTTTCTCTTTCCCTCACCCGCCTGGACTGGGAGTGAAACCTGGAGTGGAGGGG
>JAWWEU010000111.1:11257912-11280493 GCA_035583155.1 Acropternis orthonyx | reverse complement strand
TTAGTGTGGTTAATCAGAGGGAGTCTTTTGCTCTCTTGGCCCCCAGATATCTTAGTTTTCTCTTTCAAACTAAGACACTCCAAAAAAACCCCTCACCCCAAAACTAACAAGCAACCACTTTTTGCAAGGATGAAGATGCTTAAAATTTTTGCTCTGCCCTACTACCTACTAGTCTAGAAAATATAATTAAAGCTTTCTATCTATAGCTAAATGGCACACTTCCATATTATCATTACAAATGCATTTCTTCATTTGTGTGACTACACAAGACAATTTAAACAATTCTTGGATCAAAATGTTGGCAACATAGTCATTCACAAAGAATTGTCCTAAAAACAAAGGTCCAGATTTTTACAGATCAAAGTGTACTGACTCATATAAAACCCTTTTAAGCCCAGCCATAGACGATTAATTCTAAACTTGTCCTACCCAGAGGCACTTATCAAATGTCAGCCAATTACCAGCATCCATATAATGAAATATCTATGCCCATTGCCCACACTCATTGAATGATAAAGACGTCCATAGCCTGGTTTGAATTAGCGCCTCTTGAAATATCATACATGTTTAGAAGGGATATACTCCACAGAAACAAAACTTGGAAGACACTACAGAAATTCTAAAAGATGCTGTTGATATGCAGAGGAAATTATTTTGCAATTCCTGGGAAAGGCAGATCTAGTAAGCTGTTCAAACAGAAAAAAATGGGGTGCCTGCTAAAGGGTATTCTACAAACTAACATTTTCTCTTCCTTCTTCAGTTCTAAATGCAGGAATCCACAGAAGTCTTGACTATCCATAAGACAAGGTTTTCATTTAGCCCTTCTTTTATGGTGGAGTCTGTGAGCTAAACGCTAGACTCCACTGCCCAGTATCGGTCTGGATCCAATTTTTCAGTTTTGCTGACAAATTGAAAGGTCAGTTATTTGCAAAGTCCCTGGAGGGACACAAATAAACAGAAAGTTTAACTTCAGTCTTTTGGAAAAAGTATACCCTCCTGCAAGCAAACAAACCTTTTTTGCTTAGAACTACATTTTAAGTAATGAAACACAAGTCCAATGATCTCTACAGTAAACCCAGTAAAGCTCTGGATTTTCTCATAGGATGTGTGAGCTGGTGGATCAGAAGCTGTCTTTTGCCAATCCAGTGAAACATCATATAGGTCAGTAGACTCTGTTACTGATATCGGCAGGATATCGGAAAGGTGCATGGTTCTCAGTACAATTCTTAGTTTGAAGACACTGAAGACAAATGTACTTATTGTAGAGACAAAGAGGAAACTAAGCATGGAAAACAGTTTTAAGAACAAAAATACAGGAGATACTTGTGGCATTCAGTGGATAGAAAACGTTGCCAACCATACCTCTTATGGGTCTTATCTGAAATCCATTAACTGAATCAGAAAACCAATGCACTCAACATCTGGTTCTAGATCAGCAGATTGCAACTAGCAGTCGTTTAATTTGTTCACTTTCATTAAAGTTCAGTAAAAAATAAACCTTCTTGTATTCCTGTTTTTTCTTACACACATTACCTAAACAGCTTTATTTTTAATGTAACTTCAGGAATTTTTCATCCCAAAGCTCTTACAGGCATTTTTCATTACAAAGCTTTGAAATGAACATCAGCTATTGCTTACTACTATAACTAGCAATATCACTCCTTATGTAAATATGCTTTGCATAATACTTTCAAATTTTCATCCTCAAGTAAGGAAAATACCCCACTGTCTCTTTCTCTACAGCCCTGTTTTACAACCTCTAGCTATAACAGAGTTTAAAATTTTTCCCTGTCTTACTGAGAAGATTGTTAGTGCCTTGAAGGCACAGTTTTCAGTTGGAATTATATACATCTACACTGCCATTAAGAAGTTCCTAAAAAGTGTCTCCTATCACTTCCAGGTAGATACAGTTAGTGGTGTGTAGTCTATAGATTACATTACCTGCTTTAGCGGGCTAATTGCTTCAAAAGACAGTTCTTGGAAGGGTAAGAATTAAAACTGTGACTCCTACATGTAGTAAACAGAATATAAAATAGTTGCTGTATTATCTGAATACAGATGCTATAAGCTATATAACTAGTTATACCTGAAGTAACAGGATATTTGACCTCCTTTCTTGTTTGCACAGTTCCATGGTAGTCACTGGCATCTGTTTACAGTGAATATGCTATTAGCACACTTTTCCAACCAGAAATCAAACAACAGAATTCAGCAGGCTGAGTGTGTTTTTGGAATATCAGTGTGGAACTGGGATCTTGCTACTTTTAAAATACACTGTGACATATATTTGTAGGAATTGGAAGGAGAAATTTTTAAATTTCTAGTGTCAGTGGAAAGATTACAACATGGTTATCCAAAAAACACTTTGATCTGACAAAACATGTTGTCATCAACCAGAAATGCAGTGCTGTTGCTGCCAGTCTTAGGCTGTTAACTTTGTATTGAGTTTGCAGGGCTTCAGGACTGATGCCTCTTGGATTGTCTTTCTCTGAACTTTGCAGCAGATCTCATCTGAATGGATGTGATGTAAAATCAGCTTCCTGTTGCTCTTTGGAGGCTGTTCTAGATGGACCTGAACATCAGTAGTGTTGAATATAGGCTTGGAGTATCTGGCTGCTCTCTAGAGTCTATATTTTGATGTGTTACCACTTTCACACACCAAAAAAAAAAGTCATTTTGATTCAATTTTTAGATAAAATGTGTAGTTGTCATTGTTTTACTGTGGAAAAAAAAAGGTCTTTTTTTTTTTTTTTTTTCTTTTTGCCCCTGCCATGGGAGATGCAATCTTGCATTTGCAGCTGTCATGCAGGAGAATGTGAGGATTTGAATAATAGCTTCATTTATAAGTGCACAAAGTGAAACTGAAAGATATTTGCATGAGAAGACTGTTTACATTCTCAGGGTTTTTTGCAATTTTTTGTACTTAACACAAGGAGCCTTTCAGCTTTTCAGACACTTAGACTTTCTGAAAATGCAACCATCAACAATGGAATGTATATTTTTGAGACACATTTATTTATTTAAACCAAACACTTTTGGTACTAGTGTTGTTATTGTTATAAATGATTTATGGAATCTTTATTCCGATAAACAGCAATTTTATGTCAACTATTTGTGCAGATGCAATCAACCTCAGGTATAATGGATTGAGTATAGTTGATCAAAAATAAAAATATAAGGTGGAATACATTTGAAAACGTTTCCAACTACAGCCAGGTTTCATTTTTTTTATACTTCTAGTGCTGAGCAAAAAATACCAATAAAATATTGATTATGGTACCACTTCTAAAATTCAAATATATATTAGAAGACAGTCTTATGACATGTTCAAATTACCTCCAGTGGTTGTACATTAATATAAAATTACTAATATTTTATCTTCTGGTGGTTTTCAGAAATATTTCCATAAGTAATGAAAGCTTCACAAGCTAAGGGAATAGAGTGTCAAAGCATTCCTTCTAACAGTCTTCTGATGCTGTGTTCAGTAGGCTGTGGTTAGTTGTTCCTTTTTTAAGTAGTGAAGCTAACATAAAACATTCTACAGCTTTTCTCTCTTCAGTGATTCTACTCCCAGAAGAAAATGTTTCTTTTTCTGCAACATTTTCTGTTTGATTCTTTCCTTAAACTGATGTATGTAAGATGCACAACCTCTCTTTTTGCCACCATTTAACTCCAATTCCTATTTGAAAATGCCATAATCAGAGTCACTTCTTCAGTGACTTTGTGCTCAACAATAAAGAAAATAGAGTTTGAGCTAAAAATGTCTATTCTGCATGTACCCAGTAGTTTCTAGTTGCAGGTTGATTCAAGTCAAGACTTTCATTCATGCTACTTTGTCAGTAGTCCATGGATACAGTCTACCTTCACTCAAGGTTTTTCTGAAGCTAGGTTCTCTCTCCTTAGCACATTCTTTTTTTGCACTTGCTTATTTCTACTGGCACAAAGTTGCACTGATATCACTTTCCTGTTCTTATTGTTCTTATTTGAGACTAGAAGGATTCAGCTATGTCTTGAGCACTTGTATCCTTTTAGAGTGAAAAAGAATAGTTACAGTCCACTTAAAAAATATTTTTCTATCATTATTCTTCTAATGCATGGGTTTTGTGATCTAAGCACAAGGCTTTTTTTGGGAAACTCTCTTGTAACGTGCAGACAGGTTTGCTTCAAAACCATTACTGACTTAATTTTGTCTCTGTCTGTGACAGTCTTTTGGGAAAAGAAAGGAACACTTTTGTCCTTATATGATGTTTCTCTAATTTTCCTCATAATAGGTCATTCCATGTACTATTGAAGTCAATGAGTGGTTGATTATGCATTTCTAGGCTGCTCCTTGGGAAAGTCCAGTCCTCTTCAGTAAGACCTGAGTTGTACTTTTATGCAGGAAAACACTGTTAATTATAGGATATATTAACATTTGGGTAGTTCACAAACCTCTTTTACCTATTCACATGACCTAATTACAAATCTTGTTTAAGTATAGGACTTTAGATATGATATAATTTGTTATGGTTGATAATATGAGTTTTCTCTTACCTGTTAATTATTTGTGCATAATGCACTTCCATGTGTATTTCTTCATGAAGGACATATACTTTTGAGTATGTATTTACATGCTTGCTTGGTGTTAAGTTCAATTTGGAATGAGCCTTTCCCCATACCGGCTAGAGTGTGGTAAAGTTTGACTCTAAGTATGAATTTTCAAATTTTAACTTCCAGAGAATGCACTAGTATATTGAAATTATTGCTGATGCCTCTGTTAGGAGTCATCATGCTTTTTTTTTTTTTTAATAATGGGAAATACCTATTTTCTATCTTTAGCAGTGCTACTTCAACAGTAATGTTGTTTTCCGTAGTAGGTTATATATTAGACATACAATTCCTGACATCTCACTTCTGGTAAGACATCTGTATTTCTGCAGATTAGAGGGAATAATTAACTACTAGAACAGTCCTAAAAACAACATTTTTTTTTTTTTTTAATGGGTGTGTGTGGGGGGGAATCTCCCTTTGGAATATGGATGCTGAAAAATTCTAATTTTTCTCCTGACAAAATCCCCAGCTTTGAAAAAAATACTGCCTCCAGCACCCAGTTTCCAACATCCTTAGATTAAGTCTTGGTATCTTTCTGTGTGAAGTGACAAGGAAATTTAGATAAACTGTACTTTTCACATTTTAAAAGCTACACTTTAAGGTGTCAAAATAAAAGTGAAAGTGTGATTTCCAGACCAAAGCTGTTAAGTGTTGAAAAGAGAAGTAGAGAGAGCAAAAACCTCAAAATAGCTGAAGAGGGATCTTTTCAATTTCATGAATAATAGTATATGACATAGTTATTGCAACAGAAGAGGACAGATACACAAGATCCAGACAGTTTATTTCTTTCTAAGAATGTTATTGTGCTATTTCCTGATGATGTTGCAGTTAAACTTTGGAGAAAAATTGATTCTTTCTCCCTGTGCTTTTTTTTCTCTTCAGACCAGTTTTTGGAAGTGAAAATGTCTGAATATGGAAAGTATTTCCACATGTTCAAACTGAAAAATACTTTAAGAGGACACTTATAAATTTTCCTCTAATGTCATTTTTATCTTTATAAAATAATTTTACATTTTTTGGTTTGAAATAAAGGAAATATATATATATGCAGTTCATTATCAAGTTTTTGAACTGAGCACTTTTTAACTGCCTGACACAATTAAAAGGAAGTTTGTTTCTTCTTTCATAAGCAACTGCAAGGGATTGGTTGCAGTTCTAAAGAGGTCTTCAGTTTTGTCTTTTAGTGACGAAATTTAGACACCTGTATTTCTGTTAAAACCTTCTTAGACTCAGCCAGATGGCAAATCACAATGAAGTGTTAACAGTCCTCTCCTTTTCCCTCTTCTGTCTACTTTTTATTGCAGAATGCCTATCCATTTTAGTGTAAAATTGTACTATTTACATGCAAGTTCACTCAAGGGCTGTGTTTGTCCAGGAATTGGATGTTTTGCCATATGCAGTAGGAGAACTGTGTCACTAGAAAGCCCATAATCCTGGCAGAGAAGTTGAGCTGCAGCAATTTTTTGTGTAGTTTTTCTGTTATTAATGACTCTGCACATGTATCTTGGTGATTGTTTTTCAATCACATGTCTCTGTGTGGAGCTGGGTCACTACTCCCATGCACTATTACTGGAAGGAAGAGCTAAATTAGAACTCTAGGATTCTATGTTCAGATGCCTGGCTATTTAAAGAACTCTCTGGAGAATGAGTACTATATGTAGGTATAGCTAGATCCTTAATGTCCTGAGGGAATGGATAGGAATGCTTATAGTAGCAAAATTATTCAGAATAATCAGAATCTAAATGTCCCCAAGGAACGTTTGGGAGAGAATCCTAAACATAAGCCAAGCATAGGGGGAATTATCATGACAAGAAGTTTCTGTTTTAAAAATATAAATTAGTACACATCAGGAAAATTTAATTTGTTATACAGACACAATGAATTCTATATTAAGTAACTCAGGAAAACAATGTTAGAATTAATACAATGAAAACCTCTGTTTCTGAAAACTATACACAAACAGTTGGATTAAGATCTAAACCAAAAGATTCATAATAAAAATTATCTAATCCCTTTTGATCACTTGATCTTAAAAACTGTTAGCTGTTGTTTTTTTTCCCCTTAGGTCATACATTATTAGGGGAACAAACAGAAGGAACTCAAAGCTGGTGTTCACCCACTAGCTGTGTCATCACTGAGATGGTGCTTGTTTGCACCTCAAGGGACCAAAGTCCTGTAAAGGTTGGTAGAGGCTTTGTAGAGAGAGAGTTGGGGGTTATTCACTGGCCCAGGGGCACAGATTGCTGCTTTACAATGGCTGCAAGGTTTGATGACAGGTCCTACATAGAGTCAGAGGGATTGATGGGTGGCTTTTCAACACCAACAAAATAAGGTGGTTGAACAACTGGAAGACAAATGAAAATAACTAAATGGATGGCTCTTCTACACTGCAGGATGCTGACGTTCTCTGTATGACTTTGGGCCATCCAAAATACAAGATTACTTCAATAAGATACCAGATTGATACATATAATGTCAGTGCATTTAACTCAAAGGTGGCTTTCAAATTAGAGATGGAAACCAGAAATACAGGATTTATAGAATTTAATAGCTTTTGTATCTATTGCTATACTTCATCTACAAATGGGCCCAGCTGGTAACTCAACTGAGAAGTGCTTTGTATTTGAGACCTGCAAGGGAAATATGAGCTGGAAATGCACTAAACACATTTCATTGGTTTCTATTTTTGTTTGATTTTACACATTATTAATTAGATAGTTAATAAATTAAACATGAATACACAGCTGTTATTTCTAGAGTAACATTACTGCAGTGAACAGCCAATGATAACTTGTCTTTGGAATGAGGGATGTAAAGAGCCATTTTACTCCCATGCTGTGTATAGAAAAGAATGCTAATTTCCACTGGTGCAAGATATTGCCTTCCTGTGGATTGCATATGTATCTTTGCATGCTGTGACTTCTGACCATTGAAATTTAAGATATTTAGAACATTTAGGTTAAAAAAAAAAAGTTTTGTTTAAAATATCTTTTGCTGAGGACAAAATTAGAAAATTACAAAAAAGTATCAGGGGACTACTTTTTTACCATACATGAGAAAACTAACATATTCATGTACATATGAAGTGAAAAGGAGCACATCTCGATTTTTTTTTTCTCCTCTACTTTTTCTGAGAGAAGGTAAAATGATAATTGATATAGCCAGTAGTTGAAGAGTGGTTTTTTTCAAAGCTGGATTTGTCTTTTTGTGGTTTTATGTTGTAGCATAATGATTGTCTTTGCTATTTAAATTTTTTTTTGCCATTGCACATGGCAAAATTATTAATTCTTTTGAGAATGCTGTTACTTGTGCAATAAATGATATATCTGTGATGACTACGTAGCTATATATTGAAAATCTTTTAAATTGCTAGAATTCTTGTTCAAGTCTTGAGTTTGGTCATTATGCAGATCCGCTCTATAGTGAATGAAAGGGATTGCCGTTTGCTTATGTATGCCCAACGGACTGTCTTGGTTTGGACCTTAATGAAAAGGGAAAGCCTGCAGTGCTAATTTGGTGTATACATTTAGAGCAAAACTTTGCACTCCAATAATCAGCATAGTATCTTGCTCCTATCTTCCTTACACGGACTCCTACTTTTAATGTTAGTGGTCCATTACACCACCCAGGCACTGTAAGATCACACAATTGGAACATCTCCTTTTTTATGTTTACTGGTTCTTAGTGTGTTCTCAACCTTTCAGGCTTAAGCTAAAAGTACTAAAATCCAATATAGCCCATACCTCACTGTATGTCCTTGTTTCAACTCTATTAAACCTTCCTGGAATTTCTTATCCTTTTCCAGTCCCAAAGTTACTCAATTTAATTGGAGTCTCTTCCTGTACTTAAGCAAGCTTTCAAACATAAAAAGTCTCTGATACTTGGAGAAACATTACATCTCCATGGATTCATGGCTATACTGTGTTGACTTGTTCTTTCTAAAACTTCCAGGTTTTACTGTGACAAGTCCTTTCTCTTCAATGAAAAAAGGAAAAAGAACATTCAGTTTAGTGTTCACTTCAGTTCATATAGAAATGAACCTATTCATTCTTCTATAATTGACTATGCTGCAAATCTACAAATGAAAACTGGGAGATGGAAGACTGATTTCAAGAAAAACAATAGATGCCTTCAGAAAAAGAAACCTGTTATGGTTGACATGGTATGTTGAGATTTTTTGTCTTGCTTTGCAAGAGACTTTTTAGGTCAAAAATCCTAAATATTTTCAAATTGACTTAGACTAGGAAATTATCAGACCTAATTCTGAAAGTGGCTCTTCATTAACTCATAGCAAAGAATTGTGATGCTTCTTGTTAGATTTGGTCACCTCTATTGACATGTGACTGTTGTCATGGTGCTAAAAGAAACACCTTGTCATAACTGTATCACATTTTAACAATTTTACCTGAATTGCAATCTGGTTTTTGATTTTAAGTCACAAAAATTGTAATCCTGGTGCTTTATAGAGAAATCGTTATACCAGCACAAGATTTTTGCAAATTTCTTACATGTTTACATTTAGTACATAAGAGACATTTGTAGGACAGGGTAGAATGGAGTGTTAAAAGGCATATGTCTTAAAATAACTTGATCTTCTCTACACTTTCATTAAGGAGGTACCTTATGTGCTGTATTCCCCCACCTTAAAAATAGTATTTTTGTCCTCAGTTCTTGTAGCTTTTGTGCATTCCCTTCGACGGAAATAGTAGGCTTGTATTAATTGAAAATATTATTTCTGATATTTCAATAAGGTCTTTCATAATGAACATATTAAGAATGGGTATATTCAGCTATTTGAAAAATGTGTTTTAGAAAATGTTGGTCACAAGTGTATAAATGGCAGAGTACATTGGATAGGACAAGTTCAGAGAACCAGCAGCATGAACTTCTATGTACATTTTAGATTTTTCTCCTCCCACTCATCTTTATGATCTATGATGAGTGGGGAAAAAAAAAAAAAATCACCTTTCCTGCTTTGAGTATTTTGTTTTTTATGAACAGTACAGCATGCAGTTGAGGTTTCCTTGAAGATCAACATGCATTTTTCACTGCAATACCCAATATATTTCATAAATTTTAACATATAATGGAACAGGAAAGACATTGGAAAGATATGCCAAAGCCACTTTTGTTCCTATCCAAAGCCTCTGTGCCTTGGCAGACAGATTTTGTACCTCTTTCTCTCAGCATAAGGAACAAGGATATTTTAAACAGTAGGATGTCTTACTATGTAGCTCTCATGTAGTTTTCAAACAGCATTTTCTCAATCCTTGGATTTGTCACCTTCCATTGATTTTTGTAGATGGATATCCAGTTTCAGTGAACACCAGAAAAATAATGAATCCCATGCACTGTAGCTGTTGCTTGTTTCCCACTAATAATCTTGGTATGAATTCATAAAGCAGAAGTTATGAATTCCTTGAACAATTACTCTTAGTCCTTGCTTCACTACCAGTATTTGCACAGAAGCTGCCAGTGATTAAGATAAACTGGTACAGACTAAGGCTAGCTTATGGAGCCCCACTTAGCTTGGTGAGCCTTTTCTCACAGAAGTAGTATAATTGAGATCTTCTGGTAACAAATTTCTTTTTCAAACTCATATTTGACTTGTACTAAAAAATCAAGAATCATCCAAATATATAAACAGATATAGCTCAATGCTTTTTAAAAAACTGGATCTGCTAAAAACTTGACTATAGAAGTCCTCAGTTTTAGTATTTCACTGAAGAAATGGTGGCTTTTAATGATAATTAACAGAACACAACATCTAAAATTGCAACATATTTTTTCATAGTTTTTTATGCAAAATGGCTAGAAAGACTCAGATATATTCCTAGACAAATTACTAACAAATGTATACTATTAATAGATGAAGAAGAAAATATCTATCTAGCAATTTCTATTATTTTTCTGTATAAACTAGGAATATTTAATATTTCATTGTGCAACTCCTGTTACATCACCATCTGTAATCATATGCTGTGATATTAACAGGTTAATTTTAATTAATTTATGCATAGCAAACACAGATAAGACCTTTCAAAATGTACCTTAGCTGCACTTAATCACTTATTTAAGAAGTATTTTAATTCTGTGAATGCATCCAATATAAATTTTGCCCTCTAAGAATGATCAGGAAAGTATTTATTACATACATTTAGAAGACAATATGCTTAAATTTAAAGGCCTGCTATTTCCTATGAAAAACCTTTGTTGTCTGGAGAGGTCGATAAGGAAAAATTTGAATTCTGATCAGACGCTTGGGGCAAAAACCAACAGTAAATACTCTTTTCTTAGAGAAATGATGGGGAACAAAAGTGTAATTACAGTTTCATCTGTTGATGAGTGCATGTGTTGATTAAAAAAGAAAATCACTATTTTTTAAAACTTTCTAGTTTAGATAGAGGTGTGTTTGGACTTTGGTAGAGTACGAGTAATAGTATTTTACTACACCTTTAAAGAAGGAGACAACTATATAAAGATAATTAAAATAAGAACAACGGGAAATAAAATACTGTGTTTTCAGTGCAAGAAAATACTTTGGACTGAAGTATTTGTGATGGTGGGGTCCTCCACAGCATGGGAGTTGCTTAGTAATTTCAGATGACTGTATCTGACCAGGACTATACCTATCCAGCTGTCTAACTGTAGCACTTGGCCAGCAGCTGGATGTCCTGTCTTTCTATTTGGGATTGAATATACTGTGCCTGGGAATCACTGAAAACAAATATTCATTAAATCATGAAAATCCTGTCCTAATGCATAATAAATTCTGCAAAATAATCAAATATACTGTACCTCTGTTTTACTTCGAAATATAATAATTCTAGTAGCCTAGAAAATGGAGTTATTTGAGGTTGTTATGATCTGGTTCTTTAAAATTATTGGAAAAATATCTCTGCCCAAGTTAAGGTTTAAAAGAGGCCATATGCTAAGGTCAATAGTACAGATTTTTATTTAACAGTAAATGTGAAGTAAAGAGAAATAGAAAGAAACAGGAAAAATTAAAAGGGGGGGGAGAGGAAAAGAGTGACAGACAGATTAAAGACAAATAATATCACTATTCCATAGATTCTGACAGTGTCCCATTGGTCCTCTTCTTTTGGTCATCTTGGTGATGAGAGTCCCAGTCTTGTTTAAGTGATGGTTTGTCCTAGTTACAGTGGCTGGGATTAGTTTATCACTATATGGGTGTAGCCACGTGGACGTTTGACCTGGCCAAATGCCACGCACTCAGGCCCACAGTTCAAGCCCTTCTCTCCCTCCCTTGACACACGGAAAAAAGAGGAAAAGAAAAAAAACTCAGAAAAACTGGAATAGCAAAATCAAAGCAATACATATTTTACACTTATATACAGTTACATATATATACACACACACACACACACACACACATACAGAGAAGAAAAGGAAACTAAGCTACTACACATACACACAGCAAGAACCACCACATCACAAAAACCTACCACTTGGCATGGGTGCAAATTCCCCACCGAAGAGTTAGCAAAATACTTCCCAAAGACAAATGCCTTGGCTCCTCAGATCTACCCAGCACACCACTTGTCCACCCAGACTGAGAAACAGCAACAGCTCACGCCTGCAGGCCTGCTCTTATCACAAGGAGAAGCTAGCAAGGAGCTTGTTCACCGTTTTGCTGCTAGAAGAGGACTGACTGCCTCACTTCCTCCCCTACTAATTGTATCTCTGATTATGTAAAGAATAACATGGAATAGTTCTGACCTGGTTACCAGGAAAAGGCCTAAACCAAACCACTCCAAGCCAAAACTGTGTATTCTACACCCTGTGTCATTTCTGATGAACTGTTAATAATGCATCGTTTGCAGCAGCTACCCGGGGCACACCTGACACCTCAGGCTACAAGCTGGGTGTTAAAAAATGCTGCAAGACAAGGGAGTGTTTCTGTCTTCAAACCAGTGACTCAATTGTGATAACTCCCCTCAGGGGAGCCATTAGCACCTTCACAATCAGCCTGAGGGGTCATGTCTGCTAAAGTGCCATCAAGGACTGGCACAATATGCAGTTGCAATGACCTAAGACCATCAAAAAATCCAAATATATCCCATGACTCATAGAGTTAAAGCACACACTGTGAAACTTCTTGCCCTGGGGAAGTACTGGGCATTGCCACCTGAACCTGAGCATATATAATATTGGGATTTGGGGACTTATGGTACCACACATTGGATCCAAAGGAGGATCAGAACGTCAACAGGATTGTGACTGCCACTCTCGACAAGACTGTGACCATCACCCTCACAATCAGGTTTTCCTTTTCTTTTATTTTGTGCTCAGGGCGACCCCGTGGTGCTCAGCACATGGGCTAACAAACACCATTCTCATCATGCCCCAGGGTGCTGGATTATACATCTGATTTTTGTGGTTAAAACCAGTTTTTCTCTGTATCATTGTATTTATTGTAATCTTTTAGTAAATTGTAACTCTGACTTGCAATCTCTCTTGAGTTGGGTTCATTTCTCCTACCGGTTTACCTTTAAAAGAGCATAGATTCTCTGTGCTCTCTGTGGACTTCTCTTTTATTTCCATCTGTAGTTCTCTTTTGTTGCTTCCACACTGTCTGGTACTTGTAGTGTCATCTAATCTAACCAGGTATTTTTTATTTTTTCTCTTGGAATTGGTTAATTATGCAGATGCACAGGTTCCCATGAATTACTTTCTGGGTTTTTTTCCTGAATAATAAGAGGTTCTGGTTGTATTAATTGCCCTACACAGAAAAGAGCGCTACTATTCCCTATGAGAAGGAAGTGTAATAGTGAATAAACTCAGGAGCCTCTTACTCTGTCAGTGGGAAAAGTAAAACAAAATGCATCCTCATTGCTTTGTAAAGCCTAGCTAAGTTTTCCCATGAATCCCTCTCACCAACAGGTTTCCTCTTCCCTTTTAGTTTGTACTCAGGGGGGCCAGGTGGTGCTAAGCACAGGGGCTGACGAACACCCTCCCGTTTGTGCTCCAGGGTGTTGGGTTATACACCTCGATTTTGTGGGTCAAACGGACTTTTTCCTCTGTATCCTTGTAATTGTTGTGATCTTCTTATTAAATTGTAGTTCTGACTTACAGTCTTTTTCTGACTTGGGTTCATTTCTGCTGCCAGTTTACCTTTAAACCAGCACACTCTAGTAGTGCAAGGTGTCACCTTCCTGCTGCTTATCAGATCCTCCACAGCCAAGCCAGTCAAAGTAGTGTCAATGTGCTACAGCTACCTGAGGTGTCTGAGTTCACCCTGAATTTAAACCACCAGTGACACAGGTATTTGCGTAACAGCAGCCTGGGTATAGAATCTGTTTAACAAATGCTGCAAAATCTTTCAGCAAGGATGTGTGTGAGGTGCCACTAAGCCTCAGCAAAGTAGAGTACTTGAAATTACCTTGGTAATTTTCAAATGGTTCAAGCAGTTATCATTAAGCTTTTGAAACTCTGAACTCTTCATTGAATTATCGTACCCTAAACTCTTATTTTGAAAAGGTTTCAAAAATCATCAGAGATTAATTTTTCAAAAGTTATTAACAAACTTAGTTTCCACTGGATTTAGGTAATTTTTTTAATTGTTTGCTTAAAAATGCAGGATCCATGGCTAAATAATTCACAAAACCAAGTTGAATATAAACCAAGGAATTCTGGCTGCTGAAAAGAAGACTTGGTATAAATGAAATATTCATTACTAAAATCCTTGAAATTCAATTTAGATTTTGAAAGTAAATCTTTTAACATAGAAAATAGCAGAAATTATATACAGATTGAAAATATTAAACTGTAATACAGAAATAGGTTCTTTTTTCGATAGAACTCTGTTCTGACTTTTTGGACAAGAAAGAAATTGAAAAGTTAGTCTAAGATCGATTAAGACTAAATTCCATCATATATCCTTTGAGTCAGGAACTTGAAGGATGAAAAGTTATTTTTACTCACAAGTCTTAGCGACCTCCTATTGGTTTCAGTTAGAAATCACTTATGCACTTTTGAAGTTTTTAGTTGACAATTTGACTGAAGTATATATGTGTATTGGTAATTATTTTGAACACTTTAAGCATTTACTATGCTTAGAAATACTTGATTATTTTCCTATGGTTGGTACCTACTACCTAGTAAGTAACCATGTAATTAAACACAAATTGAAGATTTTTTTTTACATTAATAATCTGCAAAAATAGTTTCATTTAATTAAAATTATTAAAATTATTTTTATTTTTAAATCTGATACCTTATCTGAGTATCGCTTTGTACTTTACATTTGGGTTCCCTCAGACACTTTTTTGATTTCACCATCTGTTTTGAAACAAAAATTCTTCATAGTATAATTTTTCATATTGGGTTTATATATCTAAGATCCCAGTCGGAACAAGTTCCATATAGTGAAGAGTTGTTTTGCTGGCAAACAGTAGATGAAATTGATGATGGAGCACAGTAAGCAATATACCAATTTGAGTAAAGTGGAATTTAATTTTTTTTTAAAAGGTCTATTACATTTCTGGCTCATTGTTCTCTAAAGCAAAGCAAATCAATGAATAATTAATGAAGAACTGCTAACAGGTAGTTTTCTTGTGTTTTCGTTTTGTATTGTAGTGAATTTCCTCAGCTGCCCATGGGAAAAAGGAGAAAAGAAACACAAGTAAACAACAGTAGTGTATTATCATTATAGTTGAGCTTGAAAAGCATGTGGGTTTTGTACAGTGATTTGTCATAATTTATCAATGGATTAATACTTGGTGGTGGCTAACATTTTTATGACTTTGTGACCACCAATAACATTAGTGTGGTCAGTGTAAACAAACAAAGTACAGGAGCACAAAAGAAAGAAGAGAGTTCTAGGAGGGACCAACATGGGCAGCAATCCCATCTTGGAAGAAGTCCATGTATAAAATCATCATTAGACAGATGATCTGTGCCAGTCTACAGCTGTAAGAAGCCCTTAATAATAGGACAGTGCATCAGGACTAAGTAGAGGGGATGGAAGACAACAAAACAGTTTAAAACAGGAAAATAGGAAGTGCAACAATTTTTTTTCCATGGGAAAGATCAAAAAAATTCCCATGCTTATAGAAACTATGGTGCATTATATATTGCCTAGAATTCTTGCAGATATATGGCATTTGAATAAACAGTGTGATAGGTATGAATAATTATGCTCAAGGCAACATTGCCAATAAGTCTCCTAGATCCCAGTAATAATTTTTAAGTGAAGTTTTATGTTTGGATTGTCATTTTATTATACTTCAAAAATCATACCATTTCTAAACAGATGAATGCAATAAAATAACCTTCAGATTGGTATCAACTTAGATGTCTGCCCATGGCATATTAATGAAATAGAGAGGTGTTAAGAGCATAAGACAGAGGACTAGATGTGAAGAATGGGGGATATGACTCTCCTTAGTGAGAAGGACTGCAGAATTTTAGCTGAACTATTCTTATTCACAATCTCTCAGAAAGGATGTCTTTGTTAGACTTCAGATGATTTAAGAGAGATAGCCTTAGGAAAAGGACACACATATATCAGCAGAATTGCTATCCCCAACATATAAATAAACCTTTAGAAAAAATAAGACTTCTCGTAAATGGAAAAACAAGTCTTTTCCTGTTGAGAAAGTAGCTAACTAGGAGGAACTTTGTTTTATAGCTTATTTCAGCCCAATAGACTTAACAGAAGTTGGTACAATCAGGTAGTATGTGGGGAGACAGAATCATATATGCATCTTTTCTTTGCAAGATTTCAACACAAAAAAAATTATCAGGTTTTGAAGAGAATCTATAATTAAATACTAACTTTGGAGTTTTTATGCTGAGGAATTCTCCAATCTGAATATTGATTTTTCTTTCTCCAGGAAAGTCCTTTTCTGAATAGAAGTGGGGATAAATGTCTTTACTTCTAAGCCACTGAGTAAATTTTTGCTATGAAAATTCAAGGTATAGCAATTACAGTGAACAAACTTGAGGAACATATTGCTAACCAGAACAAATATTTTTCTGTCACCAAAATCTGGAAATACAACTATCTGAATTAATTTAATAGCAGAGAAAGGAGATGTTCTAAATCACATATAATATTGATTGTGCCCAAGAACTTCATGAATTCAGAGTAATTGTTTTATATCATTTAGGAGAAGATAAAATATTTAATTTAAGTTTAGTCAAATCTCAAAATGTCTGGTTGAACAGTGATTTTTAACTTTTGCAAGATGTATATTCAGACCTAGATTTTATATTTAAGTAAGAAGAAATATCTGCTAAAGTGAATACTTTTAGTTCTTGGGAAAAAATGGTAGCATGGTAGTGCAGGGAAATGTTCACTTTTGCTTCCAGTTTCTTTCCTAGTAAGTTTGCAGATATTACTCTTTTTCTTATTAAGTAGTATAGAAATGTTCTCATTTCCCATGAACACATTCAAATATTAACTTTTCCCTTCAAAATTTGACCAGTACTGAGTCCTATATGTTGTTTGGATTCACCATTTCAAGCTTCCTATAAACATTACTTTTCTCCATCTTGTCATTTGTAATCCTAAGTTTTACCTTTCAGAAGTAAAAAACCAAACAATCCCCCCAAAAACCAACCAAAAACCAAAACCCATAAAGAATAAATTCAAGTGCAACATAAATATTGTTGAATGTGGAAATATTAGGGGAGTTTAGCCCAAATAAGGACTGCAAATGGCAGACTCTAAAATCCTGTTGCATACTCCCGTGGCCATGAGCACAGCTGGAGAAGAAAGTCTGAATTATTGAGTGCTCTAGTAACCTCTGGCTTTATTTGGTAGTGTTAAGAGCTGTGGCAGCAGTATACAGATCCTTCAAAACAAGGTGTAAGTAGACAGAGGTAGTTATGGCATCATCAAAAGGGATTTAAATGCAAAGAAATTAGAGATGAGAGTCTGAAAGTTCTTTTATTTATTACAATACTGCTGTACACTTAATACTTTGAGAAGGATTTTATGATCTAAAAGCATGTTAAATCTTTGAATTAACTTCTGTTCTGCTTGAAAATAAATATCTTTTCCACTGGGCGAGAGTTCAACAAAACAGAAGAAGAGAGCTTTGAAGCTTTAGATGATACGATGATAGACTGCTCCAAGTTATCTCCAAGCCTGCACTTCCAGTACACAAATTAAGAGTTCTCCAATTTACCTTAAGAGTCCTGATGAGAATTCTGTGTGAATGCTTTGGATTTCTCCTCCCATTCTTTGTGCTGCATCATATTGTCCTGAATTCACCGCAGTGCTTTATTCTGTAACTTCCTTCATTTAAGCTTGCAAGCCCAAGTAAAGCAAGTTTTGTTTGTTTTTTTTTTTTTTTTTCAAAGAGCAGTTGCCTCTCTCCGTGTGAAGCAGAACAGGGCCATTGTAATGCTAAAGTGGAGGTGTTTCAAAGTAAATTTGTATCAGCAATCATCAGCTAGCCAGAGCTTATAGGGACTTTAGCTTTTGTTAATTATCTTCTAAAAGGAAGTAGATGAAAAAAAACCCAGGCGTGGTTCCTCATGGACAGCAAAAATACAAGCAGAAACTACTACTTAAAAAAAAAAAAAAAAAAAAAAAAAGGGGGGGTCAGGAAAAAAGAAATCTCCCTTTTTCAGCTCTGCTAAAGCCATTTCTTCAGTTCTTTGCCTTACATATCTTTAAAATATTGTTGTCAGATATCCTTCCTCCTAGAGAAACATTGGTGAAACACCTAAACCCAAAATATTTAATCTTGAAAAGCTACCTTGGTGCTTTTTGGGACTGTAATTCAGCAACTGTATTTCCATTCTCTTCTCTGTTATGCTCTTAGGCTAGCTTATATATCCTGTGGTACCTATCTGTAAGTCCTCATAAGGAGTTGGTGATTATAGTGGAACATGGGAAATATGTGCATGGGAGCAAAGCCCATTGCAGACAATGAAAATATTAAAAAGAAGAAAAATAGGTTCCATGAGGTATTATAACTCTATATTTATGTTGGAAAAATCTTTTAATGAATTAAAAATAAATCTATGGAAAGTTAGCAATCTCTGTTTTAAATGTGGTTTAGTTGGAATCTGGTGTTTTTACTGAAGAACTATTTAGCAAGCTGATTGAAATATCTGATCTCAAATTTATTTTATGTTTGGAGATGTTACAAGATGTATGTGCCAAGATATGATCCAGAAATTATCTGCATCTACTCTGTCAGGGAAACATATCTAGTTGTAGAGATTCAGCCATGACACTTGTTTCTCTGCTGGTAGCTTCACAGAGCCTTCTCCACTGAGAAGAGAGCATGGATGGTGAAATTTGCATGAAGAAAAACTGAGGGAGAGTGAATTCTCTTTTGTGTTGCTCCTTCATAGGGCCTTTCCAAGTATTTGTGTGATGTGAGTACATGAGCAGAGGGGATACAATTTCAGGACATTGGACTGGAAACAAATAGTAGCCAAGAGCTACCTTTACCATGCCTTTACATGTGTCCCAGGTATATTCATTTCTCTTAAGGTCTCAATCACTGAAAATAGTTTGTATGAGAAGCAAAACGTCACCAAAACTGAGAAGTCACTGATGCAAGTTCATATCATATTCTTTTGTGTCTTGCTTGCCAGATACAAATGCTGGTTATATGTCAGTTGAGGATAGACCACAATAGGATGCTGTGATCTGAAAATACTTAATAACTTTCAGCCATGATTCCCAATGCTGTCCAGTTGCTTAGGCTACTTCGGAGGGAAATGCAGAACAGATGTCCTCCACAAGGCAAAACAGCCAGCGCCAGTGACTGCAGTGCAAAGGACCAACACAGCAAAAAGCTCCAGAGCGACTGGTCTGAGCACAGGCAAGTGAACGGGTGCAGGTTTTGACTCTCCCACACTGCACTCCAGCAGGCTTTACCACATCCTGAGGGTGTTCACGAAGCCATGAGCGGAAGCCTGTGTGTATTCCACAACAATGAAGACAGAGAAACATTTGTTTTTTTAATGGGTGTCTGGCTGATTTATTTCTGAATTTATTATTTCAATATTACTGAGAATTAATTGTAAGATTTATGGTATATTATGGTATATTAGAGTGCCTAGAGCCTTGACACATCTCCTGTTCAGTAATTCTTTAAAAGAAAGTAGGATACAACAATACAATAAAGTAGTTTGGTTGAAGGGAACATGTAGTGATCATCTAGTCCAACTGCCTGACCACCTCAGCACTGACTTAAAACATACTGTTAAAGGCAAGTACTCTGGTATTAATCCCATAAGGTCCTATGGAGTTGTGAACATTGGCCTGATACAACCGGTCCCTTACAATGTCAGTGTCCACAAATGGAAACTCAGTGTTGCCACACTTGTGATGCTCTGACCCAGGGGACCAGGCAGACCAAGGTTTATCAGTATTATTAAAGACTGAAGAAAAACTTTCATTGAATGACTCTGCTGTTGCTTTATCCGCAATAATCAGATGACCATCTTCAACAAGAATTAATTCACTCATTTCTTTAGACCTCTTCTTGCTGTTAGCATACTTAAAAAACTAGTTTTGTTATCTCAAACACCACCGGCTAGTTTACCCTTAATTAAAACTTAGACGTTTATCTTCTCCCTGCACAAATGCACCACAGTTCTGTCCTCTATCTGCAAAGCCTGACCTCACTTCCAGAGATCATACAGTTCCTTTTTCCTCTTCAGCAACATAGGGAGTTTCCTGTTCAGCCATGGTGGTCATCTACTCATCTTGCTTGATTTACAAGGCAGCAGAATTGCCTGTAATTTTAATATGTAAGGAAGTAAACAGTACAATTTATTTTTATACTTCTGGAGTCCTAATGAGCAGCATAAGTTACTTAGAGTTGATGGTCCCTTCAAGCTCTCATGTTATAACCTGGAAAAAAGGAAAAGTCCTCCTCAGGCAGATCTTGGGCCACCTGTAATGATCACAGAATCGCAGAATGTGTGAGCTTGAAAGAGACCACAGTGGGGTCATCTGGTTTGACAAGTGTCCCCTAGGCCATGTAACTCAGGATTGTGTCCATACAGCTTTTGAATATCTCCAGTGAGGGAGACTCCACAACCTCTCTGGACAATCTCTTTGCTCTTCCATCACCCTCACAGTACTAAAGTTCTTACCATTATTCAGGTGGAACATTCTTGTCCATCAGTTTGTCTCTGTTGTCTCTTGTTCTATTACCACCAAGAGGAGCTTGGTTCCATCCTCTTGACACCCTCTCTTCAAATACTTATACATATTGATGATGTCCCTTCTCACTCTTCTCTTCAGGCTAAGCAGGACCAGTTCCCTCAGCCTTTTCTCGTAAGTGAGGTGCTCAAGTCCCCTAGTCACCCTTCTAGCCCTCCACTGTACCTGCTCCAGGAACTCCATGCCTTTCTTGCCCTGAAGAGCCCAGAACTGGACACAGCACTCCAGATGCAGCCTCACCAGGGCTGAGTCAATGTGCAGGATCACCTGCCTCAACCTGCTGGCAATGCTCTTCCTAATGCACCCATAGATACCACTGACCTTGATCAAAAGGACACATTTCTGGCTCAGGGACAGCTTCTTGTCCACCAGAATCCCCAAGTCCTTCTCTGTAGAGCTTCTTTCCAGCAAGTTGGCCCCCAGCCTGTACTGGTGCATGGTGGTATTCCTTCTTAGGTGCAGGATCCTGTAGAGAAAACTACAGAAATAAAGCATTTTCTTGTGCATGGGCAGTTTTATTTAGCTGACCAAATCAACTTCTTGTTCTATGTTTTTGAGTGTTATGCATATGCCTAAAATTTAAATGGGGATTCAAGTACATAACAGTGTTACAAGAACATGTAAAGCATCCATAGCTTTGCTGGTTAATTCTGTCAGGGACAATCTCATTTAGAAAGAGTGCTCACCAAAACCAGTGCACCACTGCCAAAAATTACTTGATGGATAAAACTGCGCAAGCATCGCAGGTCTTGAAGATGTGTATTTGGTCTACCTGAGATGGTGTTAACCTTCCCCATAGAAGCCCTTCACTCTGCTGTGCTTGCACGGGCAGCTAAAAAGGTGCTACAACATATCACTGTTTTGGCTACTGCTGAACTCATCAATGTTCTCTCCAGCATTCTGCTCCAACTCCCACAAGTAGGCCGGACAAAACCTTGGGAGGGGACATAGCTGGAACAGCTGACTCAAACTGACCAAAGGGATATTCCATACCATACATTGTCAGCTCTGATACAGAAGCTAAGAAAAGGGTGGAGAAAAATTGGGGCAGTAGTTATTTGCCTTCCAGAGAAACTGCTGTGTGTGCTGAAGCCCTGCTTTCTGGGAAGTGTCTGGGCATTGCTGGCTGATGGGAAATAGAGAATAAAATCTTAGGGTTTTCTCATTTGCTTGCAAGCTTATGTGCAAGCTTTGATTTTACTTTAGTAAACTGACTTTATCTTGACCAATGAAATTTTATATCATCTTATTTTCTCCTTTTCTTCTCCTGCTGAAGAGAGGAGTGATAGAGTGGCTTGGTGGGTACCTGGCATCCAGCCAAGGTCAGTCCACCACAAGAAGACTATCAGCAAAGGGCTTAATTTTTCTCAGTCAAGGCTATCATGTCTTTAAACACATGCATGACCTGATAAGAGATCTCTAGATAATGGTTTTGAGGTTTTAGAGAGGATATACTAGAGGGATCAGATAATGACCTTAGTGTTAGAGAGGGTTAAGATTTTAGCATTAGAGTAGATACCGAGACCACAAATAAAAGATTTTAATTGTGAAGCATCATGAAAGAATGAAGCAATGTCAGAAAATGCTTTAAAAATCAAGACAGTATCACAAACTATGAAACTGAAAATGTATTAACCTTCCTTTTTGGTCTGTAATTGTACTATCCTTTGCAAATGCTGCTTGCCAGTAATAGTATTTAATTTTTAATCTGATTAAATCTGGTCTGTTGCAAGTTTAATTCTGCTCTACCCATGTGGGAGCTCTTATGTGTTGCCTTGTAAGTGTTCTCTTTTCTCCCTGTCTTTTTGTTGCTGTTGCTTTGTTT
>JAWWEU010000111.1:11242271-11257812 GCA_035583155.1 Acropternis orthonyx | reverse complement strand
TCTGCAAAACCAAGTAGTTAATTCAAGATGGAAATTTATTTTTTTTTTACCTAATTCTCTGGGTTGCAAAAATGACCTCCCAAAACTAGTGATTTCTTAAGTAGAAAGTATAAAGACTGTTCTTTACCTATAGAAATCTAAACACAAACATGAAGTTAGTTTTCTTTTCTCAGTTCCTCATTATTTGTTAGATACCAGGTAGTGAGGACACACATACTGGAAGTGTCTGAGTTGCTACTTGGGTGAATTTGTTGAACTGTATTACATTCAATAGACCTTTATCAACTATCTCATATGGGAAAAAGCAGGAGCTCTTTCCATACAGATTATCTGTTCAATGCTTCTGCTTTTATCTGTGTTGTTCATTTTTGTACAGGGAAAATCTATTGATTTTAAAAAATGAATTGCCATAATTTATGCTTGTCTCCTCCCTTTTCAAAAGCTGAAAACAGATCACCTGTGAAACACACTTTGAAATAACTATGTCCTTTTTTATACATTATCAGAATATTCTACTGGGATCAGTTATCTATAGATACCAGGTTCACATTCCTTTCTACTTTTTATTTTTTTTTTTTTCAGAATAGGGTAAATATAAAGAGGCTGAAAAATTTAACAGCACAGGATCATTACAATTTAGAGGCAAACCAGAGGGTAGATGCACTATATAACAGCCAATACTGACATGATATCTCAGCAGTCTAGGTGGTAGCTTATTGATCTTATTGTACATATGAGACCATGGCTTGATTTCCCAGATCACCAGTTTAGAATTGAAACACATGGTAATTAGCAACCAGTTTTCAGATTTCAGTGTACTGAGCAATCAAGTTAGAATAGCTGTTTCCTGGGCAGATGGAAAAATGAGTGAAGGAAATTAGGGGAATTGTTACTGGATTGTGTCTCAGGGAGAAACTGGCAAATCTGATTTACAGTGTCCATGGCTGAATTTCTACAGTTCATGGTGCTAGGGAATACCTCTTGTGAATACCATAACCTTAAAAATTCCTACACTTGTGTCTTGACAAATATGATTTTATGCAGCTGTAAGCATCTTTTTCTTTTGGGTTACTTTATCGCACCAAGACAGATCAGAATTGTTTCTTTGTGTTGACTACAGCAGTATGCCAGGATTCCTACCACCAAATATTCATGGGAATGTTTGAAAGCTTCTGACAGGCAAAGTCCAACACAGTGATTCACTTCTGCTTTGTTTTTCAGAGCTTCACTGGGGCTGAAGTTTGCATGCTTAGGTTACACTTCACTGATTATGAAAATTCAAAGGGCCATTTGGGATCCTGGCCTTATTGAAGCTATTGGAAGCTTTGGTACTGACTCATTGGAGCTAGGATTTTGCCCATAGTTTAGAGAATCGTATCTGAAGACCTTTCTTGTTTGTTTGTTTCCTATGTCTTGTAAACCAAAACTGTCTGATCCTTACCCTAAGTAAGCCACAAGACCAACATCACCCTGCATCTTTAAAACCCCAGCTCGTTACTACAAACTGTGCCTTCCCATCAGTTAGATGTGCAAAAAGTATCTTCAAGCCATCCCTAGGTGGTAGATTATCCCTCCACTGACTGTATATGCTGGGTCCTCTGAGAACAGAGTTTATCAAATGGAAAAGTAATAAAATAACAAAATCCCATGCAACATTTTAGTGTTAGAATTTTTTGATTCAGTGGTTGTTTTGGTATTTTGGGACACTTTTTTACCCACCAGGTGTATATTGGCAAATCACTTGAAAGGAACTGTGCATTACAGGAGGGAATGTGTATTTTTGAAATGCTCCAACTTGGTTTTCTCAGATTATGAAATTTCTTGCACTGCCTGCTTGCTTATGCTGTCTGCTTCCGAATGTCCACATCTCTGGAAATTTAGCCAATTATATTTTGATGCTTAAACACTTGCCTGATTGCTCTGCATTCTCATTTACCTGTGTGATGGATTGAATGTATGGCAGCTGTCCCCAGAGGCCATCCTGAAAATAAGATGTTGCAATTCATGAGTTTATCCAAGTGAATAAAATTGAAAATATCTCATAAGTACACACAAAGTGATTTTTTTCCCCCTTTCTTGCTAGTAAAGAGAGGTTAAGATGCAATAATGTCAGTCACACAGGGGAAACTTCTTTAAATACCTGAGCCCATTTTAAAAATGTGGAAGTTGGGACATGTATTGTGTTGATAGCAGGATGTCACCATGGACACCAACAGAGAAAAGTCAAATATGATGAAGGAGAGAAAAGAGAAAGAGAAGATGTAGTATCCATGACAACAAGTAGAAAAGAATAAGACTCAAAAAAGTTGAAATCCCTGTGTTTGCCTGTATTATTAAATTGAAATTTGCAACGTTAGATGCACATACAATATTATTTCTGTGTAGCTGGATTTTGTGAAAGTTGTTAGTGTCAGACAGGTAAAAAGGATGCTCAAATGGTGCATGGATCTTTTCTGTTGGTTTTGTACATCCCTGGAGTGATTTGTGTGAAACCAAACTCCAGCTGGATGAACAGTGGAGATGAGAACCAGTTTTCTTTATTTGTACATTTGTGTATACATAAACATGTCCTTAGTTTGAGTGTCTGCATTGGCTAATGATATGATGGAGCATATTGCAAATGCATGTAACAGCCTGTAATTTGACACAATTCAATACGATCTGAAGTAAAACAATGTGTTAAGGGGATGGATTAAGAAATCATATTTACTTCTGAATTGAAAGGAAGTCTCCTAATGAAGCCTAAGTACATAGTTTGAAGCAAGTTCAAAGAAGAGAGAAAGAGAGACAGAATAAGTGTTTGTGCTATCTGATGCCCACAGGATACTGCACATTTGTGTCACTATGAACTATTTTGGGCTGCTCCTCATACACCCAAATGAAAGCGGTTTGCATTTGCTACATTATATTTAATTTTATCTATTGGAGTTCTAGCTTGCAGATCATGTGATGTTGTAATGACTTCTTGCAGTGGAATGTGTTTTGAGACTTGATGTTGCAGTGAATGTATCATAGTATTTATCTCTTAAAATGTAATTCAAGCAGAAAATGTTTTTGTACAATTAGAAAAAATGAGATATTAAAGTTACATGCCATTTCTTTGTATAGTTATTTGTAAATACTATTTATTTAAAAACAAAGTTATATAAAAACCTACTGATTTAGAATTCAGGAATCTGAAGAAAATCTCCTTAAAACATTTCTGAAAGATGCTCCTCTCTTATATTCAGTGATAGCTTGTCTTCTCAAAAAGCATGGAACTTGAGAGCATTTTTATTTAAATGCCTGTGTCCCTTCATGAGCTAGATCCAGTACATTCAAGTAGAATTAAGATACAGATTAGTACAATTTTCAGACTATTTTTGGTGTATTTTATAGTCTTATGTGTTCACATGAGCTTGCAAAGATACTAATGAAAGATTATTTTGATTTCTCTTTATAAAACAAGTGTCTTCATTTGAGGCAAACATCTGACAATATTATTTGAAATGTTTTATAGAAAAAGAGCATTTGTAGGTCAATTTTGGATGGAGAGCTTTTTGGTACAAGAAAATGAACATCCAGAATAAGCAGCTAAGCAAAGTAGAGACAGAGGAGAATTGTGCAGGGACAAGAAATAGAAGGGCTCTTTCTTTCAAATAACAGACTTTTCCCTGTGTTTTGAATGCAGATGAGATTAACATGGCTGGTTTTGTGGTCATGCTCCAGAATTACTAATTAGATCAGGATAGTTCCCAGGGGAGAGTGACTTTGGTTAACTGTTAAGACAAACTGCAAACAGAGCATAAACCTTCATTCTGAAAAGCAGTGGGAAAGCTAGTGCTTTCTGTTTGGTTTCTGTTCCATTTTGGACCTTAAGATCTGAAATGCATGGTAACGCCTCTTTGAATATGGAAGGAATAATTCAGCTTGATGCAACAATAGAATTCTGTGCTTAAAAACAGTTTTCCACATTTCGTATTTTAATTAGTGATTTAAAAGCAGATTGCTGTCAGATAAGCATGGAAGTGCAATTGATACAAAAGGAGAAGCAGACAGAGAACATGGGAAATAATTTTTGTCATAATTTCATTTTGGAATGCTTTCTCGATATCTAGAAAAGTAGATGAGAAACAGTTCTTTGGTTTTATAAATAATGCTTCTATCTTTTCTCTCTGTAAGATGTTCAATAATTTGCTAAAAGTTTCTCATCCTCACAGTAGGACAAAATCTCAGCAGCTGTAAACTGTAATGTCTCTAATAATTTCAGTACTGTAAAAGCACAGTTCACCCTACTGATTAATTTGTTATTCTGCAAATAATCTCTGTTCACATGCTTAATATCACAAATTTAAAAAGCGAAAGACATATAACACGGATACAGATATATAGAATAGATGTATTTTATACATTTGTGAACCATGCAGTTCCTTAATTGCAAGACTTGATTTTGTCCCATGGGACTAGGAAACTAGTGGCAAAAATCACTCAAATGCACATCTAACGGTGTGGTGAGAGTTTGTATTCTGGCCGAAGTTGAGCAGTTTCCTAGATCACTGACTTGGGTGGTTTGTTGCTGTCTCCTTTGTACCCTCTGCCTTTGTAAGGTAGAATTTATCACCCTTTGAATCTGACCGCTTAACTATGCATCTGCTTCCCTCTCATCCCATCAGACCATCTGTGGATTTGTTTTGTTTTGTTGGGTGTTTTTTTTGTTTGTTTGGTTTTTGTTTTTTTTTTTTTTTAATTCAGGCCCTTTGACAGAACTGGAGCAGGAAGAGACTGTGTATATGCTGAAATACCAGCTGATCTGCAGGAGGTGTCTTCTGAGGGGAACAACAAGCATCTAAGGCTTAGCCATAGTCCCTTAACCCAGTATATGTGTCATAAGTGTGCTTTGTTTGACTGAGTTCATAAAGGAAAGTGTGAACTGAATTATATGCATAGGTATGACACCATATATATTGCAGAATATAAGGCATAAAACCCAACCTCTAGACAAGTAATTCTGTATGCCATAGTAATTAATAATTTATGTTGTTTCAGGATAGTGCGGCAAAGATAATAAGGCCTCAGCCAACTAATAAAAAAATCCCACCCAAAGCTAAAGAAAGGCTACTGAAGCAATATATGTTTTGAGTTCTCATTTGTTGGCTCAGAAAGGCAGACATAGATCTGCTGCTCCTATAAATGGGAAATGAAGCTTAGGAAGCAAGTATCTTTGGGAAAGCTATAAGAAATGCAGTGTGAATTAATTTTTTGATCTGTTTTTTATGAATTCCATGGTGGGAACTCAAGTTCCTATCCCTCCTTGTAACTGTTGATGTTGGGAAGCATGTGGAAAATTATCAGAAATTTACAACTTCTTTAGATCATCAAACTCCCAAACTTTTGGATTTTCTTTTTCTTTCCTATTTTTTTTTTCTTTTCTTTTAGTTTGTTGTTGGTTGGATAGCTTTCAGTCAAACTTGAATCCATGCTGAAACAGCAAATTCTACACAAATCAAAACACATTGATCAGCCAATATAATTTCCATGGCCCAGCAGGTGTCTGCTACAGTGCGAAGGATTCATGTTTAAATTCTCTCAAGTACAAATGAATTTCTAAATTGATAGAATTCTTTCTTAGCTATCTGTTCCATTTAGTCTACATAGTTAAATAATACTTCCCTCTGCACATATCTGGCTAAATCTGTAGGGAAGTCTTTTCCACATTATCTATCCTAAAAAAGCAGAGCACTTGACTATCCCTGACTGCTGTAACCTCTTGTCTAATTATCTCTGTATGAACTTATATATGCTCACATAGACCTACTTGTTTGGTTAGCTTTCCTTGCAGGAATCTGGTACTTCTGTTTGAGCTCCTACCTGTGACAGATACAGAGCAAGAATTATTTCAACTTCTCTTTGGATACTTATGCAGTTTCATATAGTGGTTACATTTACTTTTAAAAGATATGTTTGTAAAAGTGTTTCCCTCTTTGTTAGAACTTCTTTTTTTTTCCTAGAAATTGGTGAGAATGTGAAAAAATAGGAAAATGACATTTTAGTTTAAGTTTAAAACAATAAGAACCTTACCAAAAACTTGCTGAAGTCTATGAAAAACAATCCTTCTGATTTCCAGCAAACCCTGAATATTCATTATAAATATTACAGTACCTCTGCATCAATATACTTTTGTTCTTGCTTGCTTGACTACAGAGATGGTCACAGTTTAGTGAGGTAGATAAGCTAAAACTGTATAAAATTCATGTGTGTTGGAAGTTATATGGAGAATACAAATCATGAGTATTGATTGACTTAAACGCAACACTTCAGTGATTCGTAAGTTGATTGGTGTTCGCTCTGTGAAGAGGGGCAATTTCGCCCAGAGTTTTTACTACAGTTCCATTTATCACTATCCAATTATTTGCTTGTGCTAATAGAACTGGCTGTCAACACTCAAGCTTTGAAATGCAATCATTTATTAAAAACATATTTGATTTTAATATAAATGATATGACAGTGTTTGTTCTGAATTGAGTCAGTAACAACTGGCTAATTATCTGAACTATGTCTTAAAAAGTAAGATTAGTGCAAGAGAGCATGAGCAGAGTTTTTTATTTTATTACCTCAAACTCATTAATTCTTCCACAGTTTCCTTTCTAATCAGAACACAGCATGGCTTCTGCTGAAAATATTTGAATTTTTTTTAGCAAGTCTTAATAGACAGCACTGAGAAATGCAACAATTACAAGACAGAATGGAATGAGATTTATTTGGAAAACTGTCATATAGAGTATCAGTCTGTCACCGAGACAAGAATGTGTTGCAGATAAATGATGCCATACATTCAAGGGCTACTTTTTCACTGTCAAGTATTACAAATGAGTCTCCTTCCTACAACTGAGATAGCTCTCAAAGGAAAAAAAAATAATATCCCATATATTGACACTTGCTTAAGAATATGAATGCTACAAAACTGTGACTTCTGCAGAAAATGCTGAAATACAGTGTAGCAATTTTTGTGCAGCTTCACGACTCTCCCCTGATTCCGCAAAATCCCAGTGTAAAGGAACAGCTTAGAGACAATTTTATCCTTAAGCAACAAAGGTCTTTATTCTGATGTTGGGGAGCTAGCCAGCTCACGCTGGACAAACTAGCTCAAAGGAATCAGTGAAAAGCAAGGTAATTTATACAGTTACATACATGATTGCAACATTTCAACATACATATTCATACAATTACAGTACCTAATATCACATTCAGAACACGTGGCGTTCAGGCAGGGCCGAGGTGGAGCTCGGGGCGGAGTTTTCTCTTGGCAAAACTTTTGGGTGGTCGGTTCCGGTCTTCAGCCTCACTTAGAGGGATGACTGCTCTTCTTCCTCTCTGTGACTTTTCTTCTTTCTATTGTTGTATGGCCTGCTAAGTGAAGCTTGCAGAAACCCTTGGCCCAAAGCCCTTCTAGCCTATTCAAATGTTCACCTAGTCCTGATCTATAACCCTGGATTCATGGTGTAGTGGTTCTAGTATTCTTCTCATGATTAGGTTTGGGTACAGTGAGCAGAACAGAATGAACTGCAACAAGTTCTTAGCAGCACAGGCAGAGTGGAGCAAGAAGCCTCAGTTAACTCTTCTAGGCCCCACTCTCGTTTCACCCCTTTCCCCACAAATGATTATGTAAACAAGTATTTCTTGTGTAAAACAAACAGTATCTGTCACTCATATGGCAGTCACACTGATTATTTTGTTTTTGCAAAAGACTTCATTCCACTATCCATATTTATTTACTCATGTTTTCAAATACAGTAAAATATACCAACTACTTGGCAATGAAACTGCCTTACTTTGCCAGATATAATGGTCTTCAGGACCATAATACAATACTGAGAGCAGAGAAAAGCCGTCTGAGTTTTACAGTACCATACCAGATAAATCCTGGTTTTGATCCCATGGAAGAAAGTGTATCACAACAGAAAAATTCTCTCTTAAAATTCAAGTAGCAAAGTAATTAATCTAAGTGTATTCCAATAAATGATTTATAATATGTTAATACCAGCAATGCAATATTTTTTTTAATTAAGGAAAACTACAAAGTTTTTTAATTTTGAGTCCTTTTTCAAATATAATGGTGTGCACCTGTGTATTGAGGAAATCATTCAGGATACCAGGTTGGAAGTGTAGAATGGACTTGGTATGGTGTTCTGAGTAGTCCATATATATGTAGAGATATCAGTACAAGCTGAGTTCCAGAAAATTAATGTGCCCTGAGTAGGAAGTAAGTGACCTGATGAGGTTCCTTACAGCCTCAATCATCCTATGGCGCTTGATAATACCAAAGCTTAAATCCAAGAAATTTAGCTGAAAGAGGCACATTATTCAAGGACAGAATGTCTTTCAAAGTAGACACCTGTTTTATCTCTGAAAGTTAAGTGGGAAAGTTTAACCTATTACCAGAGTTTCACACAGAGTAGCCTTGAAATTATGTAATTTTTCCTAAAATGTCTTGGACAAACTGTCCTTTCTTCTTGTTCAACGGAACATAAAATTGGGGAAAATTGTGTAACTATAATTCTAACACCTGATATGATATGTCTCTAAGCACTTACTCCATCACATCCTCTGAATTCAGCTGTATACAGGAAAATTATCCACATGAATTAATTGATTTTGATGTTTGTTTTGTTATGAAACATGAAGACATCCTTCAGAATCTTCTGTAACAGAAATTCTAGCAAATGTGGGAGAGGTAAAATGGGGCTTAGTAAAAGAAAATCATTAAAGTGTTGACAACGTAAATTTTTGGATAAAATCCTGATCTTTACAACCATGATAAAATCTCAAGTTGCTTCATTAAAACTACAATTTCATCCTTGTTTTTTAGAGAAAGTGCTTATATTCAGATAATGTCTTCTCTAGAGGTATTTTTAAGATTACTATGACAGCATTAGCATTGGGAATACAGTAGAGACACCTTCACTTCAAACAGAAGAAATTTTTCAAGGATACATTTATCCAAATTAAGCCTTTGTTCAAAATGACTGTAAGATTTTCTGAAAACTTGAAATGCTGAAAGTTAGAAGTTCTAATTTAAAAAGCAAATCAAGTGTTCAAAAGGTGAAGTCACTCAGGTTTGCTTGAAAATTTTGCTCTAGGAAAATTCACCTTTGGGTATGAATTGCCGAGATTAAAAATACTTGAGACTAGCAAACTCACTAGCTAACTTAATTTTTTTTTTGGTTTTTAGCTTACACTTTTAGTCTTTCAGTATATTTGCACTGATTTTTTTTTTTTCCTGTTTAGTTTTCAGCAGAGAGAGAAGACCTAAATAGAAGATTGGGTTTGAACATTATCAGCTAATGTTGGGTTAATTTGAGGTTGAGATGTTTGAAAGAGAACCTATGGTGTTACCTCAGCTGAGATAACAGAGCTTCTCTACCAGGATTTTTATCCTGCCTGTTAAGACCCTTCCATGGGTGTGTTTCAGCCTTTACAACACTATTAATGTTTACCTTTCACTTAATCTTTTTGGCTAGCCATGTCCTGCTCAGTGTGATGAATCATCTCTCGCTTGTTTATATATTCTGGCTCAAATGTATCTGTGAGACACATGGTAAAGCATCATTGTTGAGTGTCTTCCAGCATTGCTTCCAGTGTGCAGTATGGCTGCAAGGTACTCTAGTCATATGGTAGTGTGCCATTCATGCCAACATTGCACAGCCACAGAATGGTGAATGTACTTGCTTGTAAAACTCGTATTTCTGCAATGAAGCTCAGTAGCCATGCACATGACCAAAAATTTGTAGGTGCATAGCATGGAAATGACAGGGTTTCCTTGTCTTATACCATTTCAATAAAAGCCACATTAGATTGTTTTGCTACATCTTTCTCATGTCAGTGCATTTGTTAGATTTTACCCACAGACATGAACATATATACATTCAGTGCTTCTAAATTACCTGGGTAAAAATATTGACTCTTTTTTTTCCTTCCTCTAAGTACGAATGAACTTGAGCCCTTCCCAAAGGGCTTCTCTCTCCAATGAATTTAAAATCAAATTTGCCTCTGAGAATACAACACAAATGTACCAGGAACACTTTTTCTTGTTTGCTGGTGTTCTGTCTTCCCTCTTCGTTTGAAGAGGTTTGTCTTCAATGAGACATTGAAGAGAAATTATATTTAGTTTCTCTTACAGAATATAAATTAATTATTTGTGTTATTTTTCAATATTCTGGTTTGATTTTGTTTTGATTCGCAAATAATTCTCTTATGACTGCTAACTGTAGAAAACAACATACCAATGAGTTTATATAGATAAAACAAAACTATTTCAGGTAACAAAGTGGAAGTTATGAACATAGGAATTACCTCAACAAGTCTTTCCTGCCTTATTTTCACTGTTTTTTTGACAATTAAAAAAAAAAAAACAAAAAACCTGTTTTCAAAGGGCTATAAATCTATTAAACTTTTCATGTGAAGGAACTTTTCAGGATGAGTTAATGAGAAGGAATATATGGCTGGCTTATTGAAATGTGCTTCACAGCTGAAATCATGAGTTTGGTGCCAGTTACTGAACTCCTGCATAGAAGAGTTTACTTCACCTACTAAATGGTTCATTTTTTCACATCTCATTTAGGTCACTTCCCATAGATTGAGATTCTCTGAGTAAGATTTACGTTGCAAATGGTCAACATATCTGAATGCTGAGAAAGGTAGAAAAATAATATTGATGAGGACAATTAATCAAAATATCCAGCTCCCAACTAAAGGGAAGTAAATTTGGAAATACTTCATTTTAATTGTATTTAATGTTTATTTCATTAAAAAAAAAAAAAAAAAAAAAAAGGTTAAAAATACCTTATCAGTAAGAGAAGTTTCTGAGTTTTAAAATCTGGTAAGCTACATAATCATCTGAAGTACAAAAATATTGCTTCCTTCTCACCCCTTTCATATTCATATGTCATGCAATGCTTTCTGTAAAGTTTCAACAAAACCTTCCAGTGTGCTTTACCTCAGGTTTCCTATATGCATTAGACCGCAGATAGTATTCCTTAGAGGTTCCAAAAGAAAACAAAAGTAATTTATACTTGGAGACATCATAGTCCTTGAAAAATCAATCAAGTAAATTAACAGCACCTGTTTCTGAAAAAGCTAAAATAGTGGGGTGTTTTCTTGTTTGATTTGGGGTTTTTTTTGGTACATTAAGAATTTAGAAAGTCTTTGAGAACTGAAGATTACTATGCTTCACTAGGAATGAATGTGAAATACAATGAGAGATTTGTTAAGGTTAAATATTGCATAATGGTTGTATGAAAACAATACAAGAAGATCAAATCTACACTGCTTATTGAAAGGACAATTATGTTTACTAATTTTTCCTTAAAAGTTAGTAGGGAAAAAAAAAAGGAAATAAAAGACATCTGACAAAATGCATTTAAAAAACTGATTGATCTTTCACGGTGGGTTGGTTAGCATGGTTGCATTGGAGTCAAGCAAGCTGTCAAAATAAAATACAGGCTGGGCAGAGAATAGATTGAGGGGAGCCCTGAGGAGAAAGTTTTGGTGGGGCTGTTGGTGAACAAGAAGCTCAACATGACCTGGTGATGTGCACTTGCAGCCCAGAAAGTCAATTGTATTTTGGGCTGCATCAAAAGCAGTGTGGGCAGCAGGTCGAGGGAGGACATTCTCCTCCTCCACTCCTTTCTGGTGAAACTCTATCTGGAATATTGGGACCCCAACACAAGAAGGACTTGGACCTGTTAGAGTGAGTCCAGAAGAGGCAACACAGACAATCTGAGTGCTGGAACACCTCTCCTGTGAAGACAGGCTGAGAGGGTAGGGTTTGCTCATCTGAGAGAAGAGAAGGCTCTGGGGAGACCTTATAACACCTCTCACTACCTGAAGGGAGACTACAAGAAAGCTGGAGAGGGATTACTTGCAAGGTCATGCAGTGATAGAAGAAGTTTTGATACTAGAAAGAAGTTCTTTACTGTGAGGGTGGTGAGGCACTGAAACACGTTGCCCAGGAATCGGATCCTGGAGGTGTTCAAGGCCAAGTTAGATAGGGCTTTGAGCAACCTGGTCTAGTGGAAGATATCTCTGCCCATGGCAGGGAGGTTGGAATGACATGATCTTTGATATTCTTTCCAAACCAGAGCATTATATGTTTCTATGATTTTGTTCCACATAGCAATATGACACAAGAAACCTCAGAGAAAATAAACAAACCCAAAAAATACGGAGTCTTGTCATGAAGTATATACAATAGCTAAGGAATTGAAACAAAATTGTACCTCTTGATACTATTCATGGAGATAGGAGATTTTTTTATTATTGATATCACTTTTATTTTGTTTGAACCAGGTCATTTCGTCTTGAGGAAAAGCTGGAACACCTTTAAAAATGTATTTCTGCAATTTGAAACTTTCTGTACATAGGTCCCAGGAATTGGTATTTTATGTTGTATATTATGAATGATTTGAAGAAATAATACTATGCATATGTTTGGAAAGTTAAGATATGCTGAGTTAAATACAGCAGAACTGTGTAAACTGATAGTAGCATAAAATGATTTACAGTTACTCTCAGAGGTGATGTCTCAATACCTTTTGAAGGTATAAATAGACTCTAACTAACAAGTTAACATATGAGTATTTGCTGCTGGATATATATTACATTACAGTGAAATTAATTTTGAGGAATACAAGCATATAGGACAAACAGTATTTTGCAAGTATACAGTGATTGAATTAACACTATTATTTATTATGTATTTATAATAGAAATTAATGAAGTCTCCCTTTTCTTTATCTATCTAGCATGTGTAGGTATCTGCCTGTGACCTTAGTATTTTGTCATTCCAATACACTTTCACAAATGGATTAGTAAAAGTGTGAAGTAGTCACTCATCGGCCTCAATCTTCTGTCTCCAGGATAATATACACTACTTTATATTGCTGAATCCCATATTTTAGCATATTTCTTCTAATCCCACTCTACCCTTCTCTTTTGGATCTTGCAGGTCAGTGGCATTGTCTGAACTGAAAGGTGGGGGAACAAAACAAAATAACTCCACAGATAAAATAATCTTAATGTAAGTTTTCTGCTTTATTTTCATGTAGATATACAAACAGATGCCATAAAAAATGGCTATATTGTCAAGCAACATTTTGGCAGTTAGAAAAGACAGTGGCCAGTGTATTTACTAATGCTGATGAACACTAAAGAGGTTCTACAAATAAAAAATTTACAGAAGATGCGATAATTTCTAATTGGCATTTAAATGTACTGGAGGAGTTCTGGCAGTCTGTAACAGATTGGATTTTATAACAGCTGCTGAAATTGAATATGAGTAATAATATTAGCGTATATGTAGACAGTAATCTGAACTCATATACTTATGAACTTTGAACTCATACAAACTTATAATTAGAAGATTTAAGACTATTTTGGTAAACTTGGCGGCCTCCCACTATAGTGCAGCAAATGAAGAAGAAAAATAGTGTAGTTATATAAAAATAAAAAGATAAAATGATCTGTTGTGTTCTTGGAGGATATAACAATACTTGTCTTACCTCTGGTCCTCTTGTCCTCTTGTCGGATATGAATGGAGATAAAACCTGACTAATAATGAGGCAATGTGAAAAGAATTATTCTGAATTAGGTATTAATGAAAAGAGAAATGTCAGTGGAAATTTGCCTGTAGTACTTGGCTTAAGGATAATGGTGTCAATTGATTAATCACACCATTCAAACAAGGTTAATTTAGAGATAGGATTAAAAACTCACCATGTGTCACAGGAAACCACCAGCACTACAACTTCATTGAATCATTTCTGGCCCATATTCCAGCAATGGATGTGTAAATTGAAGAGCTGATGGGACATAGACTGAGTTAAAAACCAAGTATTTTTCTAAACCTCTTTCTGGTGTCAGTATTCTCTGAACTTCTTTTGTTTGAAACTTTAATGATATAGTAAAAAAAAAGTTATAGCTCTTCTAGAAGATACCTATTAGTCATAAGGATAAAGGTACCAATTACAGTAAATAGTGTGACATTCTCAATACTTCATGTTTTTTCACTTGCAGATTTTCATGAGATGTTAAATATTGGGGAAAAAAAATCAAATTTCTAATATAAGCAACTGCTGCTGAGTAATACATACTGAATTAACCAGAAAAATATATCTATTATAGCTGCTGATTCAGTCTCTCTATAAACAGTCCATTATTTCTGTACGACCAAGAAGAGATTGATCTTTTTTTGCAATCAAAGATTACTCTCTTTGTAGCTAATGAATACAGTTGAGCTAGTGAGCTGAACAAGTGAGAGAAATTTGATTACTCCCCGGATATTGGCACAGGAGTTTTAATGCCAAGATGTTACCGTCTGAATATGCCTATGTGAGTAACAAGGAATTTTTGCCTAGACAGTGGTTCAGGATCACCTAAGGATCACCACCTGAGGCTCAGCTGTCTGTTTCAAAAAGGAAAAACTTTTAAAATGTTATTTCCTATTACTACTGATGAGTTGGTTCCTTTAGATGAGAAGCCTTTTCCCCTTCCCTCTAGCTCTAAACCTAGGAGAAATAGAAAAACTTACATGTGCCACAAATCTCTTGACCAAGGTTATTACATCTTGTGGAAGTGAATTACGATAATTTCTTATGGATTTTAATAAGGAAGAATATGTTCAGAAAGATACAAAGAATATGACTACAAAGGTCTCTTCATCAATGTATTGGGACTTTGAAGGGACATCCCTGCTGTCTGAGGTGCTATGTCTTTTGCATAGTTGTTCTTTGGACCCAAATCTATGTTGGTTTTTGATCCCATTGTCCCCTAGAGTGACATAAGAGATTATCTAGGGTAAGCCAGTGAGGAGTAAGTAAGGCAATCAATTTTCTACTTTTGCCCATATGCATTCTTTCCTTTAACATAGGTATTCCAAATATGACATATTGTCACACCTCTGAGTATGACAGTTCCTTGGACTTTGCCATGAAGAAAAAAAATCATTGATATACTCTTTATGGAACTCATTTTATCTACATTTCTGAGAGAAAAAGCATCAAAAAGAATGGCATGACAGACTATTTTTTTTTAAGAATTTCAATCTGCTACAAATATCTACATCCAGAGGGAGTAACACTCCCACCATAATCAACTCTAATCAAAAACCAAAAGAGAAAACAAATACATGTGACTTTCCTCCTTTCCTGTCTTCAGCATCTTGGTCCTTACCATAATGAAGCTGTAAAACCTCATGGGCCAAAGATGTGATCCAGAATTTTGAACTCCAAAAGACTGTGTCTTTTTTCTAGTGAGTGGACTGGGTTTTAGGAGGAAATTATTATCTGCTGGGGAACTTACATAATGAATATTACTTAAGAAATAACTGGTTGAAAGTAAAGGAAAAATTTAAACAGAATCCAAGGAGAAACTGTCTGAGGGTGAAATTCTTAGATTGCAGAGAATATACATTTGTCCTGGTTATAGTGACTAGGACCAGTTTGTCCCTGTTTGTATGGCTAAGACTGTGTATTCTACACCCTCTATGTAATTTCTCATGAACTGCTAA
>JAWWEU010000111.1:11212774-11225869 GCA_035583155.1 Acropternis orthonyx | reverse complement strand
AAAAAAAAAAAAAAAAAAAAAAAAAAAAAAAAAAAAAAAAAAAAAACCAAAAACACCAAACCCACCCAAAATCCCATTATTTTTTCCTAATGAGCCCACTGGTATTCTGACATAATATTTGTGAAATAAGGCAAAGTATTGGGAAAATACTTTGTTGTTTCCTTGGTATTGGAGTAACTGTATTACAATTCAGAAGTTACCAAATCAGTTTATTTCTTAATGCTTTGTTAATATCCAGAAAGATAAGGAAGAACAGAAGTATTATGCACTGCCACATACAGTATCACATAAAAATCCTTAAGATTTCAGCAACTACTATGAAATTACAAGTATTAACAAAAGAGATACCATAATTTTTAAGATTAGTGGTGCATAAATATATATAATTGCTATTCTAATTCAATGTCTGTCTAGCTAGCCTGTGATTTTTTAATGAAAAGGTTAACATCTGCTGTCTTGGGTTACCCAGTAAATAGTAATGAAAACCTGTGGTGAAAACGTAAGTGACACTTACGACACATAATAAAATACACCAGTTGGTGAAGAAAATGGGAAATACTAAAGATGAAAAAAGGAGGTGATTATTAGGTGGACTGGTTATAGATAAATTTTACAGAATACAAATACCATTTTCAAAAAGTAGGTTGGTATGTCACTAAAATGTATATGAAAATGGTTTGAAAAGATTAATCCAAAAATACTGATCCATACTGATCTTTATCAAAATGATAGAGTAACGTTTCATTCAATAGATCTTTTATTACCAACCACTCAGTGTATTTAATGATGTGCAGTATCTTACAGTTATAGGTGATTTCCATAGCAATGCTGGAAATCTTTTAATAGGGCATGCTGGAAGAAATAACATCTGCTGTGATACCCATTCTCGTGTGTCATTAAAGCTAAAACTTTCCCCTCAGCATTTAGCAATGACAAAGGTTCTAACCTTGCAAGAACGGTTTCAGAATGGTAAGTGAAATTGCTCTTTCCACATGAAGTGCCTTTCCCTACTGTAATACTAGAGGGGAATTTATTTGTTTGAAATGTAAGTGCATGTTCTTTTATTCGTTTGGGAGTATATTCTCAGGCTAGATGCAGTCTTCCATTCCATGTTGTTCTGTAAGCAAAGTTTTAAAATAATGTTCCTATTGTAAGATTTTAAAGGAACTCTTAAAGGATGTTGTTGATACTATTTTATATGCATTCTGTTGCTGACAAGGCAATTCAAAGGTCTAAACCAAACGTCAGATCCTAAACAGTATATTTTGTAACTTACATAATTATATTTTGTCAGAAAGGTTTCCAAATATTAGTGCTTTTTACCAAAGAAGACCAAGTAAAATACTTGCTGTATGAGTCAGGAAAAAAACCTTGACAAGTACGTCTCTTATTTTCAAAACAAGTAGCTTAACTGCCAAATGTGTAGATAACCGAATGTATGTGTGTGCATTTTCACTTCTCAAGTTCAGTCATTATTCATTACAGCAGGGAACTTGACTCTTAGCATTTTAAATGGAGTAGCAGACCCACTGTGCCTTGATACAATTTCATGTATATAATGTGGAAAAGGCACCTTATCTCCCATGACCTAATTCTGAGTGCAGTTCTAACCTCAGCTGGGGCTGAGTTAGAATAGCATCTTGAACTAGGTGTTCCTATTCCTAGCCCTCACCCCAGTAACCAGCAAAAAGTGACAAAAGGATGGAGTATCCTTGCTATCCACTGCATGGCAATTAGGAAGCCAAATAGGGCTCACTGTGGGACAGTAAAGAGATGGATATCAATTAGTTAATATTATTTCATTCCATACCTCTTCTTAAAAGTAGTTATTGCATACTGGTTGAAATACTCTTGTAGAATTAATTCATGTGTTAGTTTTTATGTACTCTGTTCTATGTATCTTTAAGGAAAAAACATACATGTCTTTGGAAATTCTACTTAGTTATTTATTTGTATTTTACCCTGGCTACAAGGTTTTGCAATAGATTTGCCATTCCATGGTTAAATGATTAAAGAAAGGTCCTGATGAGCATCCTATCTACAATGTTAAAATTAGGTTATTGTGTAAATTTAATTATGATAAAATCAAGTTATCAGCATACACAGATGTTTGCATATATGCAGAGGGTACATGCAGTCGTATAGGAGTTTCTTTCATTTTCATTTATACAAAGTCTCTGATTTTACTGTTTATGGAATGCATATCAACTGATATATTGTATATGGTAAATTTTCTACCTTCTCATGTATTGCTTTGAGCAATGAAATCACTGTTAATTGACCATAGTTCCTTTTCAAGAAGAAATTTAAACATCTTTATCTGGATTTCAATAATATGGATGTACAATTTTCTCAGGAGGATGAGATGCTTTAGTATGAGACTAATTTAGATAAAATTCAGTTAGCAAATACAGAGTAGCACTTTTTTTATTGTTGTAATAACTACACACAAGTGCTAAATGTTAGAAAATGTTCTTATATGTTCTGTGTTTTTGAGAACAAAACACATTTTAGGTCCTAAACAAATTTTCAATGGATTCAGCACTTTTTTCTTGCTTTCAGAGGGTGTTGGCATGGGGCATAGACTGCTGTATTTTGAATAATATTTTCTAATTTGTGAGTATAGTATTGGTTCTGCTATTATTAGAAAATTTCACACTTGGGCAATGCATAACTATCTATCACCTTTCCCCATGTATTTTATTTTCTGGAACAAATGGTTCCTTTTGTTTTGTTACAGGACACAGTACACTGTTGCTCCAGTTTTAGAACTGAAGGAGCATTAATAGATTTTACACTACCAATTTCTTTTAATCTGTGTACAGAATAATTTTACGTTGCTAGGACTGTTCCCATAGCATGAATGAGTTGCAGATGTGTGCTCAGTGTCAGTAGGTTGGTTTTGTTGAGGTGGAGAAAATGTCAATAGTTCTGATTATAAAAACCTAGGTGTAATATGAAAAGTGTCAAGGTATATTATGTATATGGGTTAGAACATGGTTTGGAGTAAGCATTTAAAGGATAAGAGAAAAAATAAAGAAAATGTAAGTAGATTATTTTAGGTACTTTAAAAATTATTTTTATATACATGTGTATGTCTTGTGACAGTCATTGGAAATACTATATTCCACTTTAAAACCAAATCTTATTATGAGGTAAGTGCCAAGAGGTAAATGGATACTTTCATGGAGATAGTTCTGAAATAAAATCCCTCTTATTACTTTTATGTGAGAAAGTCAACCTCCAAGAGTTCATGTTGATAATAGCACTAAAAGGTGCTCTGCAACTGTCTAAGCACTGATGGCAATAAGCCAATAATCTTCTATTAATTCCTTTTCCAAATTTGACACAAGATACAGTATTTAGCACAAAAATAATTTGCTAAATGTATCTGTTATAAGATGAATAGGACATGATTCCACTACGGAGTCATCAAGCAGCTAATCATACCAACACTTAGTACACATAATTCTAAGTACATGAGTACACCCAATTGAATTACCTGGATTAGTCACATGTATAGAGTTAGAAAGATGCAAAAGCAGTTTCTCTAAAATGGAGCTAAAATTTAATGTTGCTTCTTGTAAATTTAGAGAAATATTTTATCCAGGGAACACTGTTTAGTAAAAGCTGAAAACTGGTCTCTCTCTTGTCTAGAACACTGTGGTTTTATATCTCTTCAGGGTGTTTTAAAACAACAACTACCTCTATTTGTTTGTCAAGGAAACATTGCCTTTCAGTTTTACCACATTCTGATGCATGCAAAATTATGTTTTAAGCCTCATTTATTCCTTCAGTCAAATGATCTGTCCTCTTCAGACTGCAAAGTCCATGATCACGCATCATTCTTCTCATAGATGTTATGAAATTTGTTCCATATCTCAAGGAATTCTAGGACACTCCAAGTAAACACTCCGAGCTTGCTAAACACACCAGAATTATTAGCTGATAGATGTTAGGCAATTGTGTTGTCTCTACTTTCACAGTAGGAGAGAAATTAAATAACTTGTCCAAGGCCATGCACCCAACCATTTCAGAAAAAGGTTTGATCATCTTCAAAAGCAGATTTTCTTGTTTGATAGATCTTCCAGGTTAGTTTCAACATTGAAAATTTTACATCTCCAATCAGAATGAGATGAAGACTGTTGAAATAGTAATAAAAACTGAACAGAAGCATCCATCAACTGATTGCTGACAACTCAACTCCAAACAGAGGGAAGATGTAGTTTATAGCTTTCATCTCTTCAGACAAATGCCCCTAAACCCTGGTTACTTAGGAGACATTTCTCATCTTGCAACTTGAAAATCCACCTAGAGTCTGAGAAAAGTTCAACTAACATGTTACAGTGAAAACCATATTTTTTTTATGGAAAACCCAACTTCAGGAACTCATCAATGTCAGTGAAAAATTGCCAGTGTCAATGCCGCTGCATTATTAATGCCTCTTTCTTATAAGCAATGGCCAATGCCAGTTTCTGGCTGAAATTACTTCTTTCCTCTCTTCCAGAGGCCTAGGGCTCACACACATGTGGATCTGCTGTGCCAGCGGAACAGCATGTGAGTTCTGTGAAAACATAAATCTGGGTAACACAGCCGCTAACAAAACAACTGTCTGTAAAATGTTTTTGGAAGGAATGTCAACACTGAAATAATGTGCTGCACTTGGACCTGCCAGTTCCACCAATATGAGTAATAAGATGTAGCTTTTGGAGTTCAAACAACCAATTTTAGAAGTAATCTACTGCTCTACTACTTCTGGCAAAGATCTGTTGCGTTCGAGGAATTCTGGCAGCCCAGGCTGCAGATATTTGGAAATACAGGACAAATGGATGTTATGTTATGTTATGTAGGTTTGACACCAGAAAAGTTGGACCTGTTGCTGTTGGTTCTGCCAGCTTTGGCAGATCTGTAGATGGTAAATTTCCAGTGTAGACTGTACATTTCCAGTGTATGCGTATGTTCTGGCTTTTGAGAAGAATTGCTGTCATCTGCAGAACAGATGTCTAGGAATATTTTTTTAAGTAGTGGAGGGTAACAGTGCTCACATTTAGAGGAATTTGCCACACAACAGCCAGCAAGATGAGCCTCTGAGTTGGCAAACTATATTCAATACTGGGGCATCAAGAGGCTTCAGCAACAGATTGGAAGTAGACAGAGGGGAGTAGGTTGTTTGTAAAGAGTTCCAAAGTAACCAAGATTAGAAAATAATGTACTCTTTAACCTTAACATAATATGAATGATTCACTATAATTAAGTGTGAATTTTATTTGAAATGATAAAATTAAAAAGTTAATAAGGAACTTAATACACAATTTACAAAAGGACCATTTTTAGAAACACTGAGTATATCTAACCTTCGTTCACTGCATGCTGCTTCCTTTAATTTATTGCTAAAACCTGTTAGGGTAACTCAGTGTAAATCACATTGCTGGTAACTTCAAATATACCCAGACAGATTGAGAATGTGGATCTGTTTCAACAGAAATGAGAGGTAGAGCTTAATCAAAACCTCCCCAAAGGTCTGCAGAACCTGGTAGGATGTACCGCTAAGCTGTTGCAATATTATGGCAGGTTCTTTTCAAAATGCTATTACAAAACTCAAAATTGAGTTTTCAGCATAATTGGATCAGTTGTTATGTGCATTCGTGCTGTATTATTCATTGGATCCATCAAATCTTGAAAAACTCATCAGGTCAGTATGATACAGGCAATTGCCCAGTATGGGTCAAGGTGCTGGCATAGTAATATAAGTCCAAAGATCTATTTGGTAACTACTGCCTAGAGAAGAATTTGTGACCTATTGTCCAATCATTCCTGGCAGAGGAAATTTCAGGTAATTTTGCTCATGTGAACAAAATACTCAGATTTCACTGAACATCCTTTGGTGTTGATAGGTCAATTATAGTGTAAAACAGGTACTGCTAGTCTCCTCTCTAAATATAATTCCAAGTGCCTTCCAACCAACAAAGAGTGTATGACAGTAATAAATAATGATAGTAGATAAAAATACTTACTTAGACTCTGGATGTCAAGCGATGTCAAAATTTCAGTAATGTGTTTTGTTAACATACTTCTACCTGCAGTCCTAGGATGCTTAGAAAAGAATTACCACCATCTGAAGTGTAACAGAAGTATGAAGCTGTTATCAGTTGTTTTCACCAAAACTTCAAATGAAATGGTGGTGGCAGAATCCATTTAATCAAATGTATCACTGAGTTTGTATTTTTGGTAGCAGCAGATGGGTGGCAGTCTGGAAGACTTACCTAGAAAAGAATCAGGGTAGTCCTGAATATTTTCTTAGCATTTAAACATATGCTGGAAGTGAGTAAGTTACCACACTTTAGCAGAAACTGTGGTAACTGATCACGTGCAGATTTAGTCCATCCAATTGCAAAGTATCAAACACATTAGATTTTGGACTTCATAATATGAGTAGTTTTTAAAGACGTTAAAGTTGATCTGAGGGAATAGTTTTCATGTTGTAAGTGGAATAGACTAAGAGCAGTCTAGTTATTAGATTTATAATACATTAAATAATAGCAGAGACAATAAATTTACTTTTCAGTGATGTTCTGTGCACTGCTACTGAAGAAGGCTATGGTGAGTCATTAGAGACCAAAATTATCTTCTCTCCTTTGCCACTAAACTATTGGCTAGACCTTCAAGTTACTTAGCTTTTTCTGGTTTTTTTCCCCCTAAAAATGAGAATATGAGGATTGTCTAAAACTTTCAGTACTGTCTTAACAAGTAGGTAGTTCCATTTCTGAAAAGACTTGTTTTTTAGGGGCCTCAGTGTAAAACTAGACAAGTGCAAAATAATGATAGTTTGAATACTGAGACAGGAACAACTATGCTAATTTTTTACTGAGGTAACTAACTTTTCAATCTGTATAGATTAATTAACAAAAGCATTGTAAGAATTTTGTAAAAATTTTATTACAAAAATTGTGCCAGCACAAATTCTGATCTGGCAGTTCAAACAATATAGGTTCCCCTGTTTCCACGGACCCCCTCTGACTTCCATACATCCCTGCATGCTTTGTGCAGTGAGTACCAAAACCAGAAATCTGACAAAAATCTGCTTTCTTTGTTGCAAAGTCTGACTCCAGAGCAACAAAATCTGGCACCACCAGCAGAAGTGGTGCCTTATACCAGATTTAATTAATATACCAGAGAAGTCTCAGAAGTGTATTGAAAATTCAGAAATGAGCCCTACCATTGCAAATTACAGCTTCAATCTTATCTCTACTTCTTCCTTTCTACCTTCCTCTCTTTCCCCTTCCCTCTTCTTTCCTTCCTCCTGTTCCTCCCCCACCAACTGCACCCCAAAGATGTCTGTTGATACTATCAATCACAATAACCATCAATAGGTTGTTATGCAGTTCTTTTCAATTTCCACTTATATTCTAAAAGCAATACTACCCCATGGTGCAAATACTAGGGGCAGGCTTTTGTGATTTTTCTTTTTACTACTGGGGTCACTGGTACCATTCTGCTCTTCTATTTTGCAGGTCTCTTTTATGAACTTCTGGGATCTGTGGGTTTGCAGATTTCTACTTTGGCAATGTCAAAACAGCACCATGGTTAATAAGGTTATGTTAAATAGTCGGACATTAAGATCAGATGGTGTTCAAGGACTCAGAAATCTTCATTTCCATATAAACTCCTTAAATTTTGCAGCATGTCTGCAAGTTTCTTGGAAACCTTTGTGAAGGATTTGTTAAAGAATATTTTGCAAAAATGTACTTAGATGCAAAACCAAATGCTTCAGCTGTTTATGACAATTTCTTAAGTCCCTGGTAACTAACTTGCCCCCAATTTCTTTTTTAAAAAATAATAATTCTTGAAAATTTATGCTTTAGAATTGAAAATTGACCCTTTCTAGAGGAGATAAAATAATAAGAGGAAAAATTATAGTCTATAAAATAGCAGCATAAGCCATATTGTTATATTCAAAAATTTCTATTTACAATATAGTTTCCAGGTCTATGTCAAATACATATTTTTAATTGTGTCAGTAGTCCCATACCTCATTAGTCAGACTAATAGGACTTATGAGCAGGCAAACTCAGATAACCCTGTGAGTATAGTTGTTCAACTCCTATAATCACTCTTTTTAACATGCAAAACTTTTCTGTGACTGTACTTTGTCCCCTCTTACATGTTGCTTATTCTTTGTTGCTTGTCAGGAATTATTCTACTAAAAGTTTCAGCAAATTAAGATCTTCTGATGGAGGCATAACTTTTTCCGTAACTTGCTGATTCTGGTGAATATTTCAGAAAGAAAAAAAATTTATTAGGGTTCTTCTAAATAGTTGATTAGAGAAAGAGGTACTTTCTTACAGATGGCTATATGAGTCCTTTATTTGAAACCGGAGCTTGCATTTACAAAAAAAAAAAAAACAAACCAAACCAAAACAAAAAAAAACAAAAAAACCCCCAAAAATCTGTCAAATACAAACTAAGATCAACATTTCCATGGAGTACAACAGCATTTCTCTGGCAGATTTCCAAGAGAAAAAAAAAATAAAGTTGGTCTATGGCTGAGAAAAATATGCAGGAGGAAAAAAATCCCAAGAGAAATAGAGAGAACCTATGGAGGAATGATTGGCTTCACCAAGGCTAAAATGGAATAAGACTCTGTGGCATGTCAAATTAGGGAAACTTTGTATCGAATTATTAAAATAAAAACTGCTTGAAACTCAGCAAGTGCTTCATTCTCAGGGGGTATATTATTTAAAAAAAAAATTAAAAATATGCATAGTAAAAAAAGATAGAGACAAAATCAGTAAATTTCTTGTGAGAAACACTAACAGCCACAACAAAATGAAAATAAAAGATTAAATGTACATATATTTCTGTACAAATATCAGAATCCAGAAATAATGGAATTAAGTGAAAAACCTGGTTTTAGACAAGGCTGATGCTACATTGGGCATGTAAATAATTTGGTGAAAAACGAGTTAAAATCTATAAAATCACTTAAATATTGTGGAGTAAAGCACTCAGAAATACTGAAGTAAAACACTGCGAGTGGTTCCAAAAGATTAAGAAATGAAGAAAGCCTGGAGTGAAGAATACATGCATCACAGCGTTGATATGAGTCTAAAGATCCAGGGATAGGTTAGAGGAGTGTACCAATGTTAACACAAAACTGTATACAGTTACTAATCACCCTATTAGGAGTGCTGTTGGCAGAATTCCAAAAAATAGAATCTCTGCTGATAACAAGAGATTTTGATCATTACTATGTAAATTGGCTACATTTTAAAAGAAAGCTTCTGGGAGAAATTAGCCAAAAGTAAAACACCTAAGCAGCATTAGACATTATTTCTCTCTAGAAGTGACCAAATGGTACCTACATTTAAAATCATTGTAGGAAAGGAAAGAGTCCACTATGAATATATTTCACTTCAGAGAGGAAAATGAAGCGGTTAGTTGAAATATCTGTTCAAAAGGTTGGAAGAGCTGAAGCAACTCATTAATTTAAAGATGTGGCAGTGAATTTTCAGAGTACATGTATTCCCTACACAAAGAGAAGAAGGGAAAGGATGTAGAGGAAAAACTTCTATCTCTAACAGAGAGAAAAGAAAGATATTTGTAATATAAGAGCTTATGATAAGAGATGTGTCCAACTGAAAGAAACAATAAAAAGCATACCAGGAAGTTAAATCTTTGACATTGCAATTCTTTAGCAAGAAAACAAAATAATTACTAAAAGAAAACAAACAAACAAACCCACAAAATCTATGAATAAAACTTCTTTTTCAAATACATTAATCATTACAGAATTGATATGGTTAAAAATGGTTAAGAAATTAAAGGAGTACTCTCAGAAAGTAGTTGTTTCTAGTTTGCTTTAAGGAAGTTATTTCTGATATTCAAATTTGACAAATTGTTTTAAATTTAAGCATTGAAGACAAAAGTTTGGGAGTAGTAACTACTTACTGTTCTGGATACTCTATGTACAAAACTAATAAATTTTTCCTTGACCTGCTAACTTTTGTGTAGTTTCTGTTACTTTCAAATCAGCCTCAGAAGAACAGGCAATTGTATATGCAATGTGACTCTTTTTTTGGAAGAATGAAGTCCTGTCTGTGGAATTTATTAGGCCTCCCTGAACTCACAGACAGAAAATGGAACAAAGGTGACCTGGCTGTTCTCAGGAACTAGGATATTCAAAAATAGTTTTGATATGTTATTAAACTAAATTAATAGGGAAAAAGATCAAATGAAGAATTAATAACCAATTAAAAGACAGGAGAAAAAGTTGAGTGACACATGATGGGCTCAAGTAACCAAGAAGTCCTGCAAATACCAGTGATGGATCATTGTGTATTTCTTTATTGTTCTATAACTTTCTTAGAAATTTGAAAGAGGATATGAATAGTGAAAAGACATAATTTGTTCAAGGCAGCAATTATTCTAGGTAGTAAAAAACCCAAAACTGATTATTATGTCTAGCAGAAAGATCTATATTACTAAGTGATGAACCTAATCTGCTATTTCAATGCATGAATAGCTGAATCTACATAATTAAAATTATGAGCTCATAATTCAATGTTGTCCAATATACAGAGCAGAACCACTTTTAAGGGAAGTCTGCTGTCTCTCTGGGGCCCAGGTTGAGGATCTGAATAGTAGCCTTGCCCTGGTAAGACCTTGAGATTATTATCCATTATGAATTTTTCAAGTAGGCAGAAATTTGTCAGGTTTGATCATGGATCAGTTTACATGACACCAGACCTACTGTCAATGTGTGGAGTACACCTGTCTCTAAGAGGGAGAAGGGATTTTTGCACAGGTATTAGTAGGGCTCATTGGAAGAGCTTTAAAGGACAGGAAAGGAATAAAACCAGGCTCACTAGAGATAAGCGTGGGGCAACATTTCAGTGTTTGTGGGATGTTTGCTAGCAAGATCCTTTGGTCTGCTGTCCTGGTGATCTTAAAGGACTTCTCTCACTTAAATGACTCTGTGATACTATTAATGTTATGACTCAAACTGTCTTAATGGATAGTCTAATGAAAAAATGTCAATATTCATCAATGTCAGAAAGGAAAAAGAGTGTTAGGAATTATTAGGAAAGAAATAAAGTAAACAGAAAATATAACGCAAGGTGCATCCATTTCTTGAACATGGAGCACAGTGCAAGTATGATCTTGAAATCATAGCATCATAAAATGGTGTGGGTTGAAAGGGACCTTAAGGATCATCTAGTTCTAATCCCCTTGCTGTGGGCAGTGACCCTTGTGACACTAGACCAGGTTTAAGAGCTCTGTTCAGTCTGGCCTTGAACTCTGCCAGGGGTGTGGCATTCAAAGTTTCTCTGGGCATCCTGTTCCAGTCCCTTACCACCCTCACAGAAAAGATACAGAGTCTCATGGATTTTCCAGGAGGTCTTATCCTCAAAGACAACTTTGCTTAACTTACGAGCTGACAAGAATGTGACCTGATCTGTCACACATATGTAAAAAGTTTATGGAAATGGTGAACTTGATTTTATTTTAAACTTGGAGCTCAAATGGACTCTGGAGTAGAGCTATTCTTTGTCAAGTTTCAACCCACAGAAAAAGTATAAAGCTGAGCTCTGACCTAGTAAAAATAGAATTTGTAAATGAAATGCTGACACAAGTCTCAGGCATAATAGAATGAGCACTATCATATATGAATGAGTCTTTCTCTCACCATAGCATGCCATGCAATATGCATATCACTTGGTTTAATGAACAGCTTCATTAAAAAAAAAATAATAAAGGGTTTGTGTGGTTAAACACTCACAGAGAGTTATTAATGTTTTAATGTTATGGACTGAACTGCATAAAATTAAATCCAACAAAACTCTACAAATAATTAGAAAGAAGCCAGCTAAACATGAGTGATCATAGGTTTGTGGCTGTTGCTGGGTTAAGGTTTCAAAACTCGGGAAACCAAAAGCAATATATCTAGCAGGAAGTAATAAAACATTCATATAAAAATACATACGGATACTCACGTAATCAGTCAAAATAACCATGGTTATACCACATAAATCTACTATAAAAAAATTCAAGGTGATTTAATGGTACATATAGATGTAAGCTATTATAGTTGTATACTCCTTATACATGTTATTGTTTTAGAAGAATGAATGTAACTTCAGACAGCTTAAAGGAGGAGAATCTCAAATGAGAAGCTTTGGATAAAATAGACATACATAATAACACTGTGGGTCTAAACTCATTATAGACCTACTTATATACCAAATCTAAATAAACTAAATAAATCTAAATAAATGGGGAAACCTTCCATGTTATTTGCCTGGAAATATTGAATGATATCTGTCCTACCAGATTACAGTATGTCCTATTTGTCTGCATGCATGATTGCCTCAGGCCTGCATCCAGGTACCTATTTGTGATAAACTGTACCCTCCTTACCAGGAAGATGGTAACACCCTGCATATATCTCCAATCTGAAGCAAACCCAAGCTCTAATTCATATCAAGCCCCTGCTCAAGCTCTTACTTGGTTCTGGTCCAGCTGCTGGCTTTTATAAGTTCCAGCCTCTGTTCTGACTCCAACAGGATCCTGGGATACTGCTTGGACTGGTACAAATCTACCAGTCCTGCTCAAAATGTCCCATCAGCTTCATTTCCTCCTGGGTCTGCCATGGTACTTCTGCCCCAGCTAAGAATGACACTTCAGGCATTCTTTGTCCCCTCCTTTGGATTCATCTCACATATATATATTAAACATAACAAAAGTATTTATCCATATTTTAATACCCCTTTAAAAAAAAAAAAAAAAGGAGAGAGAGAGTGTGTGAGATGACTGGTGGAGACAGAAATCCTGCTAGAATTGGGGGTTAGTTACTTACTGTCTTGCAAAAGCTATATGTCATCCTATTAATGACAACTTCATGAAAATAAGAAAAAAAACCTAATGTCATGTGCGGGAGACCGTTGACCGAGACCCCAGTGACCACACAAGCACCAGCAGGTTGTGGGCTCAAAATTGAAATCAGGGGTATATATAAGGGAGGAAGGGAAGGTTCAGTAACCAGGGGTAGTAACAGGGACGGGATTGGACAAAACTGGGGGCGGAGCTTGTAACTGG
>JAWWEU010000111.1:11193826-11209332 GCA_035583155.1 Acropternis orthonyx | reverse complement strand
CATGGAGACACACCATTCATAATGCTGCCGCTTCCTTTGAGAGCACATGCAGGATCAGTGTTGAAGAAAAAAGACAAGGCAGAAAGAACTGTGACTAGCCAACACCGCTTGTGGAGACTTTCCACTGTGCCATTTGCAGCCGGACTTGCCTATCTCGCATTGGCCTTTTTAGCCATCAGCGCGCTTGCAGCAAGCGTGGGTAAAGTCCTTCCCAAATCTTCATTCGCGAAGCCTAGCCATGATGATGATGATGATGATGATGATGATGATTATTTTAAAATTACTCAATCATCTCTGAAATGGTCTTAAATGAAAATTGACAGTTGGAACCCTGTCTTACTTAATGTAAACCCAAGTCACTAGTATAATTTAGAAACATAAACACCACAGCTTGTTTGTTTGTTTTTTGTTTTTAGTTCTGCTATTCCTCATCCTAACATGAAGTTACAGTGAAATATCTGTGTACTTTTAGAAGTGGATCAATCTAGCAGTTTCATTTGTTGAAATGATAGATTTATCAGACAGGATTGAATTTCCCTCTGCTGTTAGTGAACAATGACAATTGGAATAGACTTACCTTCCCATTAAAATGAAACCTAATTAAATTGTAAACCTGAAATAGCTGTTGGACTTTGTACACTCTAAACAGATTCTGGATGTAGACTTGTTAAGCAAAAGGCTTCAGTGACACTGTTACTCTGAAATATTGAGGAGCATCCCTGGACTATATTTCTTTAGGGTGTTTAAGAAGCGCAATACAACAGAAGTTTAGAAAATCAAACACAGCATACAAGCTAGTCAACACAGATAAGAATCAAAAAACCTTGTGAATACCCAAAGCCCTGCACATATGTAGAAACAGATGACAAGAGTGTTGTATGTGTCTTACCTTTCATTTGCAAGTGTTCAGCTGAACTGTCTCTTGAGTAAATTTCTTTTATATTCCAGGTTTTAGCATTCCCCTGATTTTTCAGGATGGTGCCTTGATGCATCTGAACTCTCTTGTTAGGTAATAAGAATAAGGAGAAATGGTTTGCTCTATTCCATTATTTTAACTCCGTTGCTACATTAAAATGCTTCTCTTATAGGACCTTCAAATGCTCTTCTGTAATGTGTACTGTTATTAATTCTAATTCATGTTTCATTATTGGCTGGAAACTAAATTTTTCAAATAGTTACTTCAACAATTTACATGTCTAGTGTATGTCATGGATAGTATGAAAAGTGGGCTGCAGAAAAACTAAGAAGTACTGCAGTTTCCCACATTAAATGGACTGATTTGGGGAATTGAACAGCTGGGGTTAAGATCAAAAACAGGTATGAAAAATAGCACAAGGTGGATTTTTTCATTAAAAAATTAATTTTTTTACAGCAATTTGCTCATTAGAAGATATTAAACAAACATTTTGTCACAAAAAATGCATTTCAAAAAGAAAAAATTGAGAAACATATTTTTAGAAGCAATTTGTGATGAAGAGGATAATCCAACACAGTGTGCTCATTAGGAATGGTTCATAAGTTTAATATTTTAACAGGATGCTAATTTAGTTCAATAGAATGCCAGATAAAATCAAGGTGTTGAGCAAAAATACTCTTAACAGAACAGAATTATCAAATTCAACATGCATTTTTGGAAATTCCCATTTTAGCATACCTGGTATGTAAAGTTAAAAAATCTTTTTTACAATGCAACATTTCATCTGATGTGTTTGATTTCTTCTCAGTTCCTAATAATTTCAATGCAAATATGTATCCTTAGGAAAAGATATGAAATTTGACTACTTCTTCTCTATCTACCTATTTTTAAACAATGTTTATGGAAAGAAAGTTCTGAATAAGAAACTGAAAGTTCTGAATAAGTTTGGTTCAATGTATTTCGAAGTTGAACTGTGAGATACTATAAAGCTTGAACACCCCACATTGACCAGGGGAGTATCTAAGGAATATACGACCTAAATTATTTCCTGAAGTGACGAAAAGTTGTAGCCCTCCTAGTTCATGAAATACATTCAGTGAAAAATACCTCAATGGCTAGGAAAAAATAGAGGAAGAAGGTGATTTTTTCATGTTGTTTTATTTGTGGGAGTTTGATAGTGTTTCTATTCATTCTGGAATGAAAACACCAGTAACTTCCTAATCTTTTTGGCAAATATTTGACCTTGTTCATGTGAACTTGAAAGAACATGATTAACTTCATGTGTACAAGTAGTCCAAGGAAACTGCTTGAACAGAATGGTAAACAAGGGATTTTGAGCAAATTTGGAGAAGCAAAGTAGAGTTCCTTCCACTAACAGATGGCTTTGCAGCAGGTAACAGAAAAAGATAATGAGTAATCAAGTGCAATGACTAAGCTGTCTTGGACAGGTTGTGTTTTCTATTCTGCTCCCTGCTTCATATCTCCTTCTCCCTGTTTGCAAGGATTAAACCACTAACCTACATATTGATGAAGGCCTCATCCTTAAGACAGGTGTTTTAAGTGAAAGAAGAGATTGCAGTAGCGTAAGTGTATTTGTGAAGGAGAAGATTAGTAATCTGGAATGAAAGCATCAACATACTGTTTGAGAAAACAAAGTTTTTCTCAAAATGACATAGTTTGAGATCCCTGCCAGAAACACTACAAAGAAAAAGAAACAGATTGGTGATTTGATAACCAGCTGCTAAGGAGAGGTAGGAGGCCTTCTATCTAGCTATGAGTCTCATATTTTTATCATAGATTTGATGAATCATATAGTGAGATAACTGTTTTGGAAGGACAAAACACAGAGTTAGAGGGAATATATTCAGTGAATATTATTTGGCATGAAGAAGCAGATATTAAGGGAAGTTATTCAAGCATGTTATAGAAGCAAGAACCCACAGAGTTCTGTATTACAAATAGTGAAAAAAAGTCTTCTTTTTAAAACCAAAATGGAAGGTGTTCTACATTCATGTAATGGAAATCAGTGTTCATGCAAAGTATAAGGTCATTTTACAGCACTTTATCTAGGATATCTATTATAAATAAGTTATGGAATGACATTAACTGCATACATAAATAAACTCTTCAGAAGGCAGGATAAAAATATGAACTGTATTTGCAGATGTCCTTACGGTTTCATAAACAAGGAACAGATGGCAGAAAATACATGAGTTCAACTACTGTATGTATGGTGTATGTGTTTGGAGGTACTGTATTTTCTCAAGAAAAACAACTGAATGAACAGGTCAGCCTGCTCTCATAGGGGAGCACTGATATCACTGACAGGCAGGAAGCACCATAGAAAACACTAAATAAACAAATGCTGTATAAATATAAGCTCACAAAATTGTGAAGAGTGGCAGTTTTTAACTTGCTTATCAATGTTTAATGTTAAAAAAAAAAAATAAGGAAAAAGTAGAAACTCTCAGCAGTATGAAACATTTTATATAGGTGGTGTAATCAAAGATAATGACTGGGGTGATTCACATTCCAGAATAATGTATCCTGTTGTTCCTCCATCTGAAATTTATAATACTTGTTTGTGTGCATGTGAGAAAGAGACTTTCTATATTAAAGAAATCAGTACCTGATTTAAAGATACTGAAAACTTAAAAGTACTAGAGCTTGAATGCCTGCAAATTAATGTCTTAACTAGAACAGTTTAACAAGAAATACAGGAAGCAGTCTGTTCTATACTGGTCAGATCAAATTAGAGAAAAGAATAACCTACCTTTCTAAAGTATCATTCTAGCATCAGTAGGGACTATTATTTTCACATGTATGCTGGAGAATGCCTTTAATAGCTATCATAAGAGAACTGGGCTTCAAGGACTGTAATATTTCAAAGCTAAGAAAATCTTTGAGAGAAAAAATGAGAGATGGAAAAATTACATGGGAATGTGAATGAATATTGAGAACGCTTGGTACATCAGAAATCCATAGCCCAGAATAAATGCTTTAGATAAACTAGAGTAAGAATACTTAATTCTCACATCATACTTAGCACTAGTAGATGTCAAATATCTTCATACAGAGGAGAAGGCTTTCCTCTGAAAAAACAATCTCAGGTTCAAGACTTGTGTTCTTTTCTCACTTATATGGGCATTCTTCTTTTCTGTGGCCTTGGATAAGTCCACCTATTTCTTCTCTGTATAGTTCAATCCACTGAAGAGTGCAGATGGTGAAATTAAACTAACAAATAGCTATTTAAAAAGTATCATATAGTCAAAGGAAAGACTCAGAAGTAACAGTCAGTAAAAATTAGAAGTTTGAAACTGTAGAAACAAGAGCAGCTGGAGATACCAGGAAAGCAATCCATGACTCTTAATGAAAAGAAACAAAATTGTAGCTTGGGTGGGGTTTTTTGGTCTATATTTGGAACACCATAAATCCCACTGGCTCATAAACCAGGCACCAGATGGAGATGATGAACCATCAAATAACAGTGTAGAAAAGGCACAGGTATTCTCTATTAAGAAAATTCTCTAAACTAACTTGTTTTCCATTTGGGAAACTGTGAAATTATGTAGGTGTGTCTGGTAAAGTGATTGACAGCAACACAGCACTTTCTAGTCCATGGGTAATAGGAGGTGGTAGGTAGCATCTGCTGGGGATTCCACTTTTTAAATCACTAGGGCCAAATAACTTGTGCTTTCAGGGATGATGTTTCTTAAGCTGCAGTGGAATTCCTTTTCTCTTTCTCCATTCAAGATAGAACAGGAAGTAAACGAGGTCTTTTAAACGAAGTTTAAATACTGAGCAAATCCTAAACACCACACACTTTCCCAAATAGAGTTCACTGGAAATGTATTTAAAATTTTTACTTTTTAATGTATCTGCTGAAATAGGTATAGTGAGGTAGCCCCAAAAAGCTAATGTGCCTTTTTCTCAGGAAAAACAAGCAACCCAAACTCCCATAAACTAGTTAATCTGAGAGGCTTTTAGCAAAACTCCAGAAATGAGCAAGCTGAAAAAAACCCTGAACCAACCAAAAAGACAAAAAAAATCAAAAGCCAATAAAACACTGAAGAATGTGAAAAATATTGCATACACTTTATGCAAAACCTGTCCTGTGATATAAAGTTATTTTCAGTATTTGAGAGTGTTATGGTGATGGATAAAGGTAACGATACAGTTGTCTTCAACATTGTTATAGGAAAATACAATGATTCATACCTATAAAGCCCATGCAAAATGAATTAAGAGGTAGCTAGTTGACAGTTCTCAAAAGCAGTTTTCAATTGTGATGTTTTCTAGCAGAAACTTAGCTAGGTCTAACATAATTTGCTATTCCTTCAGTAGTCCAAAGTAAATAGAAAAATCATTTAAAAGTCAGTTATAAAGCCTGGTGGACAGCTAAACTATGAAAGTCGAAGACCCAGTTAGACAGAGAGATAAATTAAACCTCCTGAAAGAAAAAAAAAAATTTATTTTAATCCAAAATTATGTACATAGTAACAAATAATGCCCATATGAAGGGGTAGGAAAAGAAAGAAGATGATACCTTGTGGAGGCAGCAACATGGAAATTATTGTGATCAGAGCTGAAAAATAATTCAGCATAATCTCTATGTGTGATGTTGTGGCAAATGAGGCTGTGGTCAGATCCATTGTCGTAGAATCAAAGAATCACTGGAAAAAACAAAAGGAAAGGTCTCTCTTTTCTACCCTTTTATAGGGCAGTGATTTTAACAGTATTGGAATGCTGTGACTGGTTTTGGGACCCAGCTTTCCATAACTATGGAGAAAAATTAAATTTCAAAAATATGAGACCTCTAATTAACTTTCAGTGCTCTGAGAAATGCACAAAATGACACTTCAAAATAAATACATCAAAAACGTAATTGCAGTGTGTTAAGACTTTCATAGGAAGCAAATACAGAACATGCTACTGCAAAATAAACAAACAAACAAACAAACAAACAAACAAACAAACAAACCAGTTCGAAACTAAATCTAGGTAAACTGGAAAAATTAAAGACAATGTGTATTTATAAGAAACTAAAGATGGAACTAGTATTTTCCTCACTTCTTGGTGCCTGGATTTCATTCATGAAATGCTGATTCTTTTTTTGTGGATCTTTCTCTTTTCTCATCTGCTGTGTTATGTGCTGCAGTGTATTGTCTGATTGCATCAATCATATTGTGTCTCCTGAAGTAAATAGTATATTGTCAAGATATGTATTATTTAATGCTGAATAGGGCCTTCACATGTGAATACACAGGTATAAACTTAGAATTTGCTGTGGTGCTGGAACCTGTATTTGCCAGGAATTACAAAGGAAGAGATGAGTGAATTAATTTTGTCTGAAGTTGAACTTACTTGGATAGTTACTGAAAAGTTCAAGGTGAACTCTATCATCTGTTTAGAAAAGATAATGAAATGTTTGTAAAGGCAATGTATTTTCAGTTGTCTAAATATGCACCAATGCTAACAAACTAAAAATCAAGCACTGAAGTATACTTTAAGACCCTCAGCTGCTTGCAGTTCATCTAGCAATAATGAGGGACAGGGTTGGACACTGTGTTATTCCTTTGATTTTTAGACTTGGAGATTGTGTTATTGCTTTGATTTTTAAAAATGATTAATTCTTGTAAGGCTTTATCCATATCTTAGTCCATATCCATTGGATCATTTCATCAAAGTCATATAAAGTGTAATATAGGGGGCCTGAAATTTATATGTATTTACATTATCATATAAATCCTGTCAAGTCATTCTCTGATAAGTTTCAGTTTTGCATTTAATGACTTATATATGTGAGTTCCAGTGTCTTTTACCCACTGAATCTAGGCCTCACATAGTGGTTTATGGTGGTATCCAGATGTTTGCTGGTTTTTGTCTTGGCTGAAAATCTGAATTTCACAACTTTATATGTTAAAAATTCTGGTGTTGAGGAGCGTTGTATAAATTTCATGGGTATAGTTCACTCTGATTTTGAGTTAAAGATACGTTCTGATTGTTGAGATGGTAAATTTGCACCTACAACTTCTTACTTCCATTGTATTGTTCATTATAGTTAACAATAAGCAAATTGAGAACTAAGTTTTCTTATTTGCTTCATCAGAAGCTTCAATACCTTGGTTAAGTGTGTGAACTGCTGTGTGCACTGCAGTAGTCAATTATCCATGACTAAGAAGCTGAATGCATGAAGTCTGTACTAGCTGTAATGTTGCTCATACTGATGTTCAAACTCATGTCCTTGCCTTGGCCCTTTTAGTCCTGCAGTACTGAAGAAAGAAGAACTTTCAAAGTTTCATTTGACAGTTTTTCTTGTTTCAGTCATCCCAGAATTGATCTGGGAAAGTGAATACATATGACCTTCCTGCTCATTGACACAACTTGTGATAAGTCTGTGATAAGTGAGAGGACTTAAATGCAGTGATTTATGTCACATGTACCCTCACTACTGACAGGATCAGTGTTACTGCAGTGACAAAAAGATAAAAGTATGTTTTTATAGATTATTTTCTTTCTTACATTTTGATTTCAATGTCAATATTTTAAAGTTCAGTTAAGAGATCAAATTAAAAAATATTTTGTTATAGTCCATTTAACAATCTTTTGGCTTCTGCAGGTGCATCTATTATTTACAGTTATTTCACCAATACTTTTGTAGAATATGTTCAGCCTATTAGTTGCCTGTAAACTATTTGCTGAGTTTGTTGTGCTTATATTTATGATCACTGAATTAGTGTTAGTATTGGTTTTACAAGGAGGTGAGAGATGTGTCAGGCAAGAGGAGTGTGAATGAATTCTGGATAATTTGAATGAAAATTCTAGTTGTTGCTATTAATGTTCAGTAACTGTTAAATTGTTTGCAACTTGTGAATCTGATTCCTGAATACATAACTATTACTAGCAAAATATGGTGCTTTAATTTAGAAAAGTAATGATTGCATTTAACCATATGACTACCTTGAACTGAAAAGTTAGACCATCTGATATCAAAACTATTAATTTAATTATAGTGTGTAATATTTACTTAGGGATAAATATTAAAGAGTGAAGAAAGATACTATCTTGTGACTAAGGATGCTACATTACATTTTCATATGATTTGTGATAGATATGTGTGATAGATACATGTATTTTTCTGGATATGCCATGAGCATACTTGTTTAAGTCTGGAAGGATACAAATTATTTCCTTTGAATACAAAACTTCCAAATATAAACTGGCATACCAGAATTTGCTTTCAGAGTAATAATTTTAAACTTTTACTAGAGTCATACTTTGCAGCTGTTGAGCTCAACAGCAAAACTCTCATAGCTTTCTTGAAGTAAAAATGGGCACTAGCTTAAGTGGTTTTATAATTGTACATAGGTTTGAATGTCTGAGTTTAGTTGTGATGCAAATGAGCTAAAAACACAGTGACTTGTGCCTTAGTCATAAAAATTATAACTTGACAATTAGACAACTTTAGTTGTCCAGACACCTTTGTATATGATGATTAGAATAAGCTGTTTGGATGTGATATGTCCAGAAAATTAATTTTTATGTGTTTGATAGCTCATTCACATTAGAGAACAACTCTTTTCAAAATTTTCAATTTAATTATATAGTAAACATTTTAATTACATAAAAAAAAACCTCAATGTGATGTAAACATGGAATTTTAGGTTGTCAGACTAGTACTTAAGCACTGTAGTTCCATTAAAAGCATGTACTTTGGGGGGCTAGGGGAGGGGAGGGGAAATTAGCAAGACTTCCTAGTGAAGAACCATAAAAAGATATTGAAAAATATTCACACAAAGTAGAATTTTAAATATTACTGCAATTTTTTTGAATCTGCTACTACTCAGCTTCAGTCTTTACACATGAAAAATATTAAACTTTTGACACTTTTACTGAAATGCTTGAGTTTTATTCTTTCCATGCAAAATATCAGAGCTTTCTAAGTTTTAATATTGACAAGGTCATACTACTAATTAAAAAAAAGAGCAATAAATTCGTCTAACTTCAGAACTATTTTAGGTACTTTTTAGTTCCATAGTGTTTGTATACTGCTCATTTTGGTGATTGTCATTGAATCATAGAATAGCCTGGGTTAGAAGTGACTTTAAAGATCATCCAATTCCAACACCCCCCTGCCATAGTCAGGGACACCTTTCACTTGACCAGGTTGCTCAGAGCTCCATCCAACCTGGCCTTGAACACTTCCAGAGAGTGGGTCATCTACAACTTCTCTGGGCAGCCTTTTCCAGTGCCTCACCACCCTTACAGTAAAGAATTTCTTCCTAATATCTAATATAAACCTCCTTTTTCAGTTTAGAACCATTCTCCCTTGTGCTGTCACTACATGCTCTTGAAATAGTCCTTGTCCATCTTTCTTATGGGTTCCCTTCAGGTACTGGAATGCTGCAATAAAGTTACCCCAAAGCCTTCTCTTTTCCACGCTGAACAAACCCAATTCTCCCAGCCTTTCATCACAGGAGAGGTGCTCTATCCCTCCAATCATCTTGGTGGCCCTCCTCTGGACTCTCTCCAACAGGCTGATGTCCTTTCTGTGTTGGGGACACCAGAATTGGATGAAGCGTTGCAGGTGGGGCCTCACCAAAGGGGAGTAGAGGGGCAGAATCACCTCCCTCAACCTCCTACCCACACTGCTTTGGATGCAGCCCAAGATACAACTTGCTTTCTGGGCTGTAAGTGCACATTACCAGGTCATGTCTAGTCTTTCTTCCACCAGCACACCCAAGTCCTCCTTGTCAGGGCTGCTCTCAAGCTGGATTGATAGTGGGTGTTGGCCTGACCCAGGTGCAGCACCCTGAACTTGGTCTAGTTAAACCTCATGAGATTCCCATGGTCCCACTTCTCAAGCTTCTCCAGGTCCCTCTGGGTGGCATCGTGTTCTTCAGGTGTGTCAGTATTTTGACATTAGCCAAATATGATATCACAATTCAGGAATATTATGCTACTACAGTGACAAATCATTGTAAATTAAAGTAAATCATAGTATTTTGGATGCGATCTGGCTGTATGAAAGTGAGTACCCTCACTATCTTAAGCATTGAACTAATCTTAAAAATATTTACATATCCAAGGTGATAATATTTGAAGTGTTATTTTACAAATGCAAAGAAGCACAAACCTGTATATCTGAGAGCACATTTTTTAGGCTGAAGCATCTCTCTGCTACGGGTCAACTTGCTACTACAGATACTTGAAAAAGTGGTTTTCAGAGTGCCATAGTGATCTCAGCTGTATGTATCATAGGTGGTTGAAGACTTCTTTTTTTTTTAAACTGTTGCTAAATAACATCTGTATGAGAGAAAATAAAACAGTTTAATGCTATCAATTGATTTTATTATACCATTTGAAAGATATGAAATTATTTGACAGAACTATAAAGCAGGCAGAAGTAAATATTGCTATGACCCTTTAGAGCAGCACCATGAGAAAGGAATGGTGCTATTAAAGTGCTGCTAGCTTTCCTGAATACCAAAGGACAGGTCTTTCTGAAAATGTCACACAAAATTTCTTATACAAAACTGTGCATTTTATGGAACAGTATGTCCACTAGATTAAAAACAAAATTACACAAACTGTTACAGATATAAACTGTTAAGGAACAATAATATGACTGCTTTATAGTGATGTCTGGAATTTAATTTTGTCTAATTCTAACTACTTATTAAGAAGAAATGAATCTGCAACTACAATTTCTACTCCCATATGACCATATATTGTTCTTCCTTACTTAAACAAAATTGGTGTCTCATGTGGACACTATTCACTTTTGTGATCATGGCTCAAATAAAATCTAGTAGAGAAGTGGCTAGGAAAGTAACTTTCTTGAAAGAGGTGATAACCTGAGGCTTTAGGTAACATGAGCATTTAACCTAAATTTCAACTGAATTTTGACTTTAGTGTTTATCTTTTTTTTTTTTTTTTTTTTTTTTGAAGAATTTGTGACTTTTTCATTGAGTAGTATTAGATAGAGCAGCATAATGATGAGGCTGAAACATATCTCAGTTTAAAGCAGTCAGACTATTGGCAGTCCATGATAGTAATAATAATAAAATTTGCTATCCTGATATCTCTCATGATATACAAGTATTTTAGGTCAGTCATGATTGACCAAGCTGATAGACTTCTACAATGAGATGACTGGCTCAGTGGATGAGGGGAGAGCATTGAATACTGCTTATCTTGACTGTAGCAAGGGTTTTGATGCTGCATGACATCAGACAGCTGATGAGTGCAGGCTAGGTAAGTGGGGTGAATTGGTTTATATGGATTACAATTGTCTGAACTGCTAAGCAAGAAAAGGACTTTGGGGTCCTGGTGGGCAAGAGCTGAGCACAAGCAAGCAATGGGCCTTTGAGCAGGGAAGTCTAACAGCCTTCTGGACAGAAATAGGCAGAGCATTGTCAGCATGTCAAGGGAGGTTCTACTCAGCACTACTGAGACTGTTTGGAGTGCTGAGTCCAGTTCTGGGCTCCCAGGTACAAAAGAGGCATGGATATACTGGACATAGACAATTAAAGGACTGGAGCATCTCTCATATGAAGAGAGGATGAGAGAGCTGGAACTATTCAGCCTGAAGAAGAGAAGGCTCATGGGGAATCTTGCCAGTGTGTATAAATGTCTTGATGAGTGAATGAAGAATGGAGCCAGACTCTTCTCAGTGGTGAAAGCAGAAAAGGATAACAGGCACAAATCAAAACACAGTTGAAATTTCGTTCAAGAATAAGGACCAAAAAAAAAAAAACCAAAAGAAACTAGTGTGAGAGTCCAACTAGAAAAGATTACCCACAGTGATTGTAGAGTCTCCATCAGTGGAGATATTTAAAATACCACAGAATGCAGTCATGAGCAACTTCTTGCAGCTGACACTGCTCTGATCTGGAAGTTTGGTTTAAACAACCTTCAGAGGAGTCTTCCAGACTTAACCACTCTGTGATTCTTCATCTTTCTAAACATGCATTTAATCCTTTCCTTCAGACTGAAATTATATTAAAAAGCCAAGATCTTCAGAAGAGTAGAACAATGTTGAACTGAGTATCCTCTGAAGTAGATGTATGTATGGCCAGACTTAGTGAATGAAGATTTTGGGAAGGGCTATCCCCATGTGGGTATGCCCTTCCCAGCCTGCGCAGTGGATTTTTTCAGTGAGGCACAGCATGCGCAGAACTGGCCTCACTGTTAAAGTCCTAAGGTCCATTTGCCATGGCCGAGCGAGCTTAGACAGTGACAGTGAAATCCTCAGGACTGTCTACAGCACCCAGTACTAACAGGGGCTGACTCTGCTTAGCATCCAAGATCTGACGGGATGGGATGGGCAGGGAGGCATTTAACTGCCCAGGGGACGGTCCCCACTGAGACTTGAACTCAAGTCCTTGGGATTCAGAGTCCAGAGTGTGCTACTTTATGCCACGGGACGGCCCCTCTGAAGTAGATATTGAAACAATATTTGTAGTAATTCAGATGGTCCAAAATTTGGTCTCCTGGTTTGCATGATTTGTTAATAATCTGATATTTCTTCCCTACAGAGACAGGGGAACTACCAAATAATTCCAAGGGCCTTGATCTTCCAGTGAGCATCTTGAATTGTGTATTTTTTGTTTGAGCCTATATCTATGACATACCTTTATTTGGTTATAGTGAGAGAATTCAGGAAAGAATCACCTAGAGATGACATAATCAGTTTTTGGTTCAGAGTTGGGTTTCATCTCTTGGGGAAGATCTGGGCCATTTTGATGGTGTGAATCAGCTGGCAAGGAATTCCATTGTAAATGAATACAACCTGGATTTCATATAAAGATTTTATAAGTGGCAAAGCTGCCTCTAGATAAATGGACTTATTGGATACAAGATCTGTTTTGCTTTGTAGTTCTGCCTTATCGCAAATTATTGTCCTCATTGAACTGGCAAACTATTCTCTATAGACTATGAGGACTGGGCAGTCCTTTGTATTTCTCTCCAAAACAGGTTTTAATCATTGTGGGAAAGTTGATATAGCCACCTTGCCTAAATTATGTTCAGAATATTAAAATTTTTCAAGAAAATCCACATCACTGCCAGATGTGCAAAGCAAGGTCAATGTTGGGCATTTCTAATAACAAAGAATTCAACAGAGAATTTACCTGGGGTTTTTCAAAAAGTTGGTGATTTTCAGAAAGCTCTCCGGAAACCAGGTAGATGCACTGTAACAATGGGTTTGCCCCAGGCTACTAAGTCCTGCAGAGAGACAGAACATAATGTCTCAGGCCTGGGACTGCTTGTCTGGGTTTGTTAACATGTAAACTGCATTCACAGAGCTTCCTGTTTGCTTTATGCCATGATCCACATGCTCTAAAAGAGCCTAACTGCTAAAGTCTCATTGTTGTTAATGCCAGTGTAATGGAACTGCACTTAAGTGTTGGTGTGAAATTTCTGCAGGGTTAACTTAGTCCATAGCAAATATGTTATGCCTATTGGCTTAAACTACTTTGACATTGCATACAAATAATCTGGAAGAACCTACACAAAAAGAAAAGGATGCCTGAAATTCAGGAGCTGTTTCAGTCTGATCTTATTAGTAGCAAATGGGATTCCCAAAACCTTGCCAAAGCTGAGAACTAACAAAGACAGAGGCACATTCCTGGAAGGAGTTCCAGTGCTGTTTGGAAGTTAAACTGTGGCAAAAAGAAAAGCCAAAGTGAAGACTCCGTCTAGACCTTAATAAAGTAAAGGCACAGAATGGTCAGCTGGGCCAGATTTTCCTTCAACAGACTTCCACTGAGAAGCCTTGGGCTGTGCTGAAGGTCTGTCTCATTGGTAGAAACTTCAGAGGTAACACATGTCCATGGTCTTTGTCACTCATAAAGTATTCCAGTAAATGGAGTATTCATCCTGCATGTCACTGTGAATTTCAACATTATCTGTCTCAATAATGCTTGTAATTTAATAGCTGGTTAGAAGGTTTCCAGATACATGATGCATTTTCTGGAAGATTTTGCTAAAGAAAAATTCTCATTTTTCCATTGTTTTCAGTCCTGTAATATTTTGCTTTACTCTGGTTCCCAAAAAGGTTGTTACAAGGTTAAAGGTAATTTGCCAGAGTTTTGCATTTCATTTGCACTTATTGCTACATCTGTGTTGTTCCATTTTCTCCAGTGCTTTCCCATGTAGCTTGATTTTCCTCAATTCCTTTGTATGACCATTCTTTGCTTTGAGGAAATGAAAGACAGAAGAAAAAAACCCAATATGTCCAAGGCAGTATCACTTTAAAAAACTGTCCTTAAATATTCCACTAGCTCATGCAGAGTTAGAAGTACAGTTCAATTGTTACACTGAGTTATTTAGATTTTTATATATATAAAGAATAGTGGTTCTTCTAAGACATTTGTGTTACAGTGCATGGGAAATGTACAGTGCTCTGCTTCAGTTAATTATGGTTTGGTGTATTTTTTTTGGTCTCTGCCATTGAGACTGTATTCTTATTCTCAAAAAGTGAAGTATTCTAAGGACACTCTAATTAGCTGGGGAAGCTGATGTAGCTTTTTAAACAAAAGAATTGTAGGCATATTCTTTTGCCTTTGACTTTGCCTGCATGAATACATACTCTCAACAGCATTTTACCTTAATCACATCAAAACAGGTTTCAGTCATAGTTTTTCTACATCTAAAAAGCATCCAGGCTATTTGATTTCATACATCTTCTCCAGTTTTCTCCTTTCTCTTATTCTTGGTTAGTTATTGTTTTACATTACTAATACTTAAGTGCCTCCAGAATAATTGTCATGACCATGTCTTTCACTAGTAACTTTTTATTAAATCTTCAGCCCCATAATTCTATAAAATGTCTTCTTTTCCACAACAATATGCTAATTCATGTTCAAAATATTGTACTCTGCAATCTGTTTCATAGTTCCCCATAAGAATTTTCTTTTGATTTAACAATTTATTTTTCATCATCTAGCAACCTCCACATTCAGAAAGCAGAAATTACTCTCTGCAACAGATATTTTATTAATTTCTGGCTCATTGTCATAGACATTTTATACTGTCCTTGGATGAAATTAGAAAGTTAGGGTTTGACTTTGAATAATATATTTATCAGAGAAGATTTTATTCAACTGGGGTTATGGTTCAACAAACAAGTTTGTTTGCAGCTCAGTGGTCACCTGAGATATTAATTTAAAGTTCAGAATATCTGTGTTTCTCATCAGATTTAGCTAATAGCACATTTGGATTCATTCACAGCAACTTGAAGAAAAGAAGAATGCATTTATTCTTAATCTGGCTCCATGTTTAAAGGAAACTTGAATTCATGTAGTATATAAAAGAAGAAAAAGAAAACAGAACAAAAAATTCTTTGTTACTCAGCACCAGCTTTATGTAGGATCATCTATGGAATTATATTTTAAGGTAAAAGGTAATAAAGAAAATGTGTAAGGTAGAAGCAGAAAGTTAGGAAGCTGATCACAGAATTATATATGATTGTCCTGGTTATAGTGGCCAGGACCAGTTTGTCCCTGTTTGTATGGCTAAGACTGTGTATTCTACACCCTCTATGTAATTTCTCATGAACTGCTAACAATGGATCATTTGCAGCAGC
>JAWWEU010000111.1:11175844-11191338 GCA_035583155.1 Acropternis orthonyx | reverse complement strand
AAAGCAAATACAACTATCCCCCCCCCCCCCCCCCGCCTAGAACTATGGTGAATAATATACAGAACATTTGCCTATATCTTACTTTCTAAGAAAAGCCATCTGTTCTTAGAGTTGCGTGGGTTGCCTCACTGGCACAAGCTACTAGATGATCTGAATAAAGTATAATTTTAGGTTAAGTCCCCCAGGATTGTTTGAGAATTGTATTTCCTAAGAAAAGGTTCAAGAAGGCACTTGGATTTTTTTATGATGCATAATTCATAAATACCTAATCACAGAAGACTCAGATGAACTAGTAGTACTACTAGGTCAGAGACAACGTCTTAGCTCCAGGTCCAGAACTATCAGTGCCAATGAATTGACTGATGTGCTCTTTTTCACATTGCCCTCTTAGCTTGTATTTATGTTTATTGCTTTTTCTTCAGTAACATGTATTAAACCACTTTAGATGTCTTTCTTGATTTCTCATTCTTCTGCTTCATGCCATCAACTTTCTTTCTTAGGTGGTCATAAACCAAGAAATGACAAAATGCTGTCCTAGTTTTATGTTTTTCCTATATTCTGCTACTTATTAATATCTTAACTTGTATTTATTTTTACTTTTTGAATGTTTATTTCCCAGATGTCTTAAGAATTTTTTTTTCTTAATGTTTGGGTGAAGAATTTTGAATGGAAAATGTGTTTGCTTTAATGACTGAGATTCATGAAATATGCCGCTCTTCCTCAGATCCTGGTTCTGCAAATGCGCACGCACACACACTTACAGTATTTTCAGTGTACTGTCTTGGCCACTGTTCTTACTAGACCTGTTACATGTACATTTATGTCCAGGTTTGAGCTCATGCAGGAGCAATGACTACTCTCCCTCCTGTCAGACTTGAGACAATGTCATTGCAGGGCAATGTCAGAAGTGGGGCTTCTGAGATTTGTCAGCTTCTGGACAAAGAAGAAATCTTGCTCTTGGCATGTTGTCATCTTTAAAGATTCTCTGTTACATTTTGACAAATCTAGGCTAAATCTGCAAGTTCTGTGGTATGAAATACCGTCCAAATTAGTCTGGCAGGTACAACTGATGTGTTCATCAGAAGTTCTTATTATTTTTTGTAGTAAATTAAGACATGGTGGTGTGAGATATTAAAGAGAAATTACACCGATTTGATGAGTAAAACAATTGAAATTTGTAAATCTTTGATTCTATCAACAAGTAAAAGAAGATACTTTATGGCTTTCTGCAGGTCACTTCTTCATCCCCCTGACTTGTTCTAAGTATTTTACATTGTTTGGTCCTCACGTTTTGTAATTTGCTGGCACTTATGTTACATAATACTTCTACATAAAACTCATATGACTTGCTGAGTTTTATCTGCTGCCGTAGTTTACAACAAAACTAGCAGAACCTTGTAAAATGTTCATAAGAGTAACAATTTCTGACTAACTGCAAAAATCTCCTTCATCTCTGTGGCAGGATATATGGTGTCAATATGCCCTTCAATAATAAATAGGTACTTGTCTCTTCTAAATATGTTTAAATAATAGTAGGTGAACTGAACTTTAATATCTAGGGTGACATTCTACTGCTTTTGAATATTTTCCTGTATTCTTTACTATTATTAATATTTATATGAATGCTTAAACCAGAATTCAAATAGGTATTTTCACCATTGTGGAAAAAAACCAGTGGACACATGTATTATTATGTGAAAGACATGATTTTGAGAAAAAAGAAAATAATATCTAGCATTATAATTGGTCTTCTAACAGTCATCTGGGTGACTGTGGCCAAATCTTTTTTGTAGCTATGCAAAGCATAACAGATGGTTCTTTCTGATTTCACATCACCTCACAAAGTACAGCATAACCTTCTTAACTGACACTCTGCTAATCCTCATTCTTCATGAATCTGCATAAAAGAATTTGCAGTGTTTCCACTTCCATTGAGGAAAGACTTAAGATTAGAAAAAAGTGCGGAGAGAATGATTCATATACTTCTGGGATGTCATTGTTTATAGAATATGTACTTGGTAGGATAAAGTACAATATTACATAGCTGACATGTGAAATACATCCTTAGTTTCTCCTCTGCTTTCATCCTGGTAAATTTCTAAGCCTGTTCAATATACAGACAATTCAGTAGGTATTGAAGTTATACAACTTTACCACACAGAAATCTTCATTCCTCATTGCCGAACCTATGCGTAAACTGGTCATCAAGATTTTGGAGTTTATAACTTTGTGTGCCGTTGTGGTACATGAGCTACACAGTGCATCTGCTTAATCATAAATTATAGTTAAAATTATTCATGATAGTCTTCTTTTTATGTCTTACAGTATAAACTATTTCTATACAATTGTGGGTGATTTGATTAGGAATCTCTTCTTGAAGTGATTTTTACTGCGAGGGATTTCATGGATATAATTTTCTTTGCCCTACATATGTTTTTGGATATTAGAACTGGTTGTGTTTAGGACTTCTAAATTCCATTTCAGGATGGGATTAACTTCAATTCTGAGAATTTATTGGGGCTTTTATTTAAAATTAAAAGACACAGCTGAGTACTATGTAGTTTTATATTACTTGACCATTTCAATTTAGAGAACAATTCCTTACTATAGAGATACATACATTTCAAAGTGATGTCAGATCATAACTTTCATACACCCTGGCTGGTTCACCTACTGCTTCATGCATCTTTTACTGTACAAATTCACTGTGGAATGGTATCTTGGATTTCAGACACTAATTAGAATTTAGGTTCAGAACACTGCCAGTTACATGTTTTGGAGGGGGAAAAGCAAGGTGCTATGAAGACAGAGTTATCTAAATGTCAGAAAATATGAGCATTTCTATTTGTTTTGGTCAAAAACAATGAATTTTGTTTTTAAAAAACTGCTGCCAACTAAAAACATATATCAGTTCAATATTTACCAAAAAAAATTACAAAGAAAAACTCTTTACTAATATCACTGCAGAATGGTGGTCTCAACATTATGAGGAAAAATGTTTTTGTCATTATGGATGCGTACAACAGAGTACTGAATTCTTCCAAAGTTCCTGGATTAGATGAAACAAGCAAGGAACAACAATCCAGTTACTCTGGAATCCATAATAAGGTCATGATGCCATAAGAGAAACTCTAGATGCATGAACTTTCAAAGTTGCAACATTGCAGTGCTAATAAACATCTGGACAGAAATTTCTTCATATATAGCCATGTAATGACAAAAATGGGTTTAATACCATTCCTCTAATAAGATGGAATGTCTCAACACTAAAGACAGAATTGAGAATGGAAATATAATTATTTGTGGATGTTTAACAACATTCTTTTAAGCTATTAGATGCAATTTATTGAAAATTAATAGAATTTAGAACAATATAATTACTATTACATTCTCAAGAAATCATTCAGGCTTACTTGTTAATTATGGTTAGGGATCTGTAGTCATCTTGTCTTCAAAATGTTTCATGAAAAGGTGCTTTGGGAGCAAAGGCAGCCATAGTTTATGACAAAATAATATATACATATCCTACAGAAATTAAATGTGCAGTTATTAATGATCATGTGGTCACCCTTAAAATAAGTACAGTTCACTGTATTTCTTTTTTTCAGAACAATTGAAAAATATGCAAATTATGCTTGAATTAAAACTTGTCTCATGTTACAAAATTGCTTCCTAAGGTTTTTTTTATGCCAAGTTCATGAACTTCATAAGACTGGCCTTTGTCTTACCAGCTCTCCAAGGTAACTAGAACAGACTGTACGAAGGTTATGTATGGCTGATCAAATAAAAATCTATATAACACTGACCCAGATTTTCTAAAATAGTTTTTGAATTAATCATAAGTATTTGCTGAGAGAGTATGTGCTTCTGTTATTATTTTTTTGCTGAAAAAATTGTCTCATTAAATGAATTGCTCATCTTTTTAGAAACAAGACATAGCTTCCTCTTTCATTTAGAATCCTATAGTAAGGGTCAGGTAAGAGCAATCTTATGAGAGACTGCTCATATAACATTTGTTTGATATTTGTATTCTCTTCTAAGATTCTGAATATATATATGATGTTTTTATGATAATATCTAGCACTATGATAACTTTCTGGCATTTGAGAATTTCTTTCCCTAATGTTTAAACAGAATATTGATGTTGAAATTTAAGTTAGGTACATTTTTTTTGTTTCTTGTCCTCTCTGAGAAATCAGAATACTTGATGCCTGTCGTTTTATAACATCCTTATTGTTGTTTCCTGACAATTTGTTCTTCCCTGAGTTATCTTTTCTTGAGTGTAAGCATACTCTTTTACCACCACCTTCACTTTCTTAACTTTCAATTACTCTCTGTCATTCAAAGTTGTGAACACTATACTTGGTTTGTTCTCTTTTTGAAGTGAGACAAAACTGTTGAAGCTGGGGCCTTAACAGTGTAAAATAAAGGGGAATATAATAATTGTTAATTTTACACCTAATGCTCCTAATAGTGTAATTCAAGTCTGCATTTACTTTCTTGTTATCTGTCCTGAAGTATAATCTGTTATCCAAGATATTGGAGTCAAGATAATTATCCCCTATTTTCTACTGTTTCTTCACAACTCATGATTGTCTCTATTTAAGTGCCTTTATATATCTTTATTCAACTACATAATTGATTCCAGTCTAATTTTTTTGAATTTGCCAAGCTCTTACTATTATTCTTTTCCTGAAATATACTTATTGTTTTATTTCCCAAGCTTTAAATAACTCTTGAATTTGATTAGCTTACTGTCTTCTTTTCAATTCTCCAGTCTAAGCCTTCATTTGAATCCCAAGAATCCCTGACTAGGATTTTCAAGGCCCAATTCAAAACTTAATAACCCAGTATGGCTTCAGACATTAATGATGTTTCACTTGGACTGGTATTTTGACCACTGCATTTTTCCATGAAGTAGTTTAACGTATCCCTGATCTTCACATAGTTCTAAAGGGTGTTTCAGGTAATTACTAAAAGGTCCTGAGGGGATATGGTACCTGTAATCTTCTAAAAGATATTAGGTGAATAACTGGATATAGTTGGAGAAACAATATGACATAATACACATCTATTGTGTCCCCTTTGATTACAGACCATGCTCCTCATTACCTGCTCAAAGACCTGGAGAAGGACCATTATGGTTGCACTGAGATGGTAAAGTCTGTCCTTTCTAGTTCCCCATTTCCCACACCCCTATGGCACTGGGTTGTGGATTTCATTGTTAGATGGGACTCAAAATGCACCAGGGAACTGGGATATCTCCCCTGTGAGCAGCAGTAACTCTTCCATATGTTATTCCCCACCACTGTTATATCCATTTCAAGATGCATATTTAGAGATTTTTTCTTTTCACAAGCTTCATGCAAGAATTGCTTCAACTGGTCATTGTGGTTCTGCACTCACTTTTACAAAGACCCTACTTGATATGACATAAGTTTTAGAAAGTGAAGCATCTAGAGAGCACTGGCTCTTTGCATTCAGGAAGGACACAAGCCCTTTTTTTCCATAGTAGATGAAATTAAGGCAGTCCCTCTTGGTTCTTTTCAGACAAAACAGGAATAAAACACAGGAATTCGATGCATGTTTCCAATGCTTACTTAATGTATCTCTGAAGAGCAATCTTACTGACAGTGAGAACATCTTCAAGCAACCTTGCTTCCCAGAGTACCCATTCATTACAGCTGCAGAGCTGCCAGGAGAGCAGCACAGATGTTTCTGCCCTCATTTCTGCTGAAGCTTTGCTGACAGCAGAAAGAGCTGAAGCTGTTACAAGGAGAGGTAATAATGCTGATGGGTTTACTATTTAATTGTAGCATGAGGGCCTGCTTCTATATCTGGATCATGAAAAGGACCAGATCAGACCATAATATCTTATCAGACCTGATAGAGATAAACTTGTGTTGGTGCTCTCCTAGTATTTGGGAGGAGTTTGTGGCATTTTGATACTTTCTTCAGGTTTCCCCTCCACCCTTCATCAACAATGACTGAGAGACTTTGCTGATCCCTCTTGGTAAAGCTTCAGTCTTCCCCTCTTTATGATATGTCTTATTAATAAACTGTCTAACTAAAGTTACACAAGTCAACTGTTAAGCAAAATACTTTTTCTTTGTCCTCTGTTTCTTCTCCTACAAATTATTTATTTTGATTTCTTTAAGTTATTTTTCCTTTTAGGCTATTTAAAATACCTTAGGGTGACTCTACCCTGCAGTATGAAACATAAAAAAACCCACCAGATACTGTCTTGGCTGCAAATTTTTTGCTTTCTGTGTCTGCATCTCCAACATGCCAACATCAGTCTGACTTGTGAGGCAGAAGACTTAAGTGAAAAAACAGGCTGTGGGACTCGAGCAGCTGAATGAAGAAGCACAGCTTAGTTAAAATACTTTATTCAGGTGTATTTGTTGTTAAACTGAAGAGACACCTAGTGAGGATGTTAGCATGTAAACTGGTTAGGCAGAGAGGAGAAAAAATATCTAGGCTAGCAGTAAAAGTTATTCTGGATTGATGTCTCTTTGAAGTAAAATTAAAAAAAAAAAAAGAAAAAAAGGGGTGTTGTGTTTTCTTTTTGATCATTTGTTTTTTTGGTGGGTTTTTTTTTTTTTTGTTTGTTTGTTTGGGGGTTTTTTTGGTTTTTTTTTGTAATTCACCAGATAAACTACCAAGAAAATTTGAACTTACTGGGCAAAATGATTCTTCATATTAAGCAGATGAACCAAAAAGTTTACAAGGAACTGCATATAAAGAAATTTTACCAAAACATTTGGCAAGCAAATAATAATAGGATTTGAGAATAATACAGTGAAAAATTCACACACAAAACGTGAATTGGTCACTTTTGCAATATTATAGTGATGGCTCCAGAAGTTTGACAACACTGTTAAGGAAAATCTGAAACTCAATACGGCTGTTGGAAACAACTCTTTTGAGCTTGAAGTAGCATAAAGGTGAATTTTGATTTGCTGTATTTCTGTAGGTCTTCTTGACTATTTCCATGTTAGTGCCATATGGCTTTTAGGTTTTTGGAAACTAACTAAGATTTTTGCTTTACTGCTACTTAGAACAACAACAAGACAATTTGAGCACAAGCTAGTGGTAGACTAAATTTCTACTCCATTTTAGTGGGATTTTTCTGATCTAATTTAGTAGAAACACTCAGCCTAAGCTGTTTTTAATATATTCTTTTTCCCTGTTAACTTAATAATCAGCTCTAATTGCTGCCTAGTCTTTGCGAGTCTTTCTGCTCCTTCCACAGTAAGAAGCTGTATCAATAAGTACCTTGTATTAATTACAAATATAATTCTTGGCATAATGGCTAGAAATGTTGCTAAACTGCTATTATCACCGAACACTTTGAAGATGGTAGACTTCACAGGTAATAGGGAGTGTTCTTACATATCTTTCTTTATTAGTGTATTTTCAAAAAGACCATCAGCGTTTTTTCAGATTTTGAGCTCAAATAGCAAGTGGGAAGAAGGGTATCTTTGCAGACCTGCTTTCTGGCTACAGGTTTGGAAGATTAATATTTTCCATAGCTCATGTAAGTTTTCTATTAATTTTATTGGAAAAAATGACCTTTAATCAAAAATGTAAGAAATCCTTATATTAGTAAAGAACTAAATAAGCATTATCCATAACTTCTGTACATATCATAAAATGAAGTGGAAGTATTAATCAGTTAAATGTTGTTAACATATTTAAGAAATATTATTACTAACATCTCTAATTGGTTATGGACCAACTGAGACCTTCTGTAAAGAAAGAAATAAAATTTTTATAGCTCTAGTGAACAGCTTAAGCAACAATACTTTCTTGCTCTATTTCATTTTCTCTAAATATTTTTTCCATCTTTTGTGTACTACAGTGAAATACACTTATTGGAATTTTTCTCAGAAATAAAATTTCACCTCCTATCATTTACAAGAAGCAAGCATATAAAATGAATATTACCTAGTTGTAGCAAACTTATCACCAGAAACCATTTATGCCCACCATATTTTGTGACATAATCAATTTTTAGATGCAACTGGAACAGTAAGGGTGAGGTTAATTAGATACATTTTTTTAATATATTTTGTTTGAGCCCATATATTCTAATGCAGTTGAATTCAGGGAAGAATGACACTGTCAGGACACTGAGTGGCCTTAAAGGCCATGATCAGCTTCACTTTCCACTCACACCTATTGCCCCAGGGCTCCATCTAAGCTCAGGCCTGTGACCTGTTACTTCTCTAAGCTATGTTATAGGAGTTCTAGTGCCTGTTCTTCTCTCTAGCTGCATGCTCTAAATAGCTTCTCAGCTGGATAGACCCTTTAAATGCCTCTAACTAGCCTTGTCTCCACCAGAGTAAACTTTTGTTTCTGTAACGTTTTTTTTTAGTAACTTTCTGTTTCTGGCCTAGTAACCTTTTGTTCTTGGCTAGACCTTGGTCATAGTTCATCCTTTTGCAGTGCCAGGGGCTGCCAATGGAACTTGCTGCCAGTGTCTATCTCAGCCACCTGGCTCAGGTACTGAGGTTTGCACTGTGTTAGTAGGGTATTTCTGTAGCTGGAGCAGCCTGTCCTTGCTGCTCTCTGAGAGATAATAATTATCTGACTGGTGCTCAAGGGAAAATTATTGTATTTTTATTCAGGGAAAAAAAAAGATGAAAATAGCTTTGGAGAGTAGGAGCTTACTGGATAAGTTCATTGAACTTGTCTGAGCCCCAGTAATTCTGGGTCTCTCAACTCAAGAGGAATAGGTTCTATGGGTACAACCCAAAAGACCATTTTAACAATTAACTAACAAAGTTGCATCTTTTAAACCCATCTTTACAACTTAAGAGATAAAGACATTTAAGTTATTTCAGCTGCCTTTGGGTTTACCCTCATCATCTAACTTGCATCAGAGTAATAAATTAAATTATGGTAATGAAATCTGATGCAAAGTATTTATTTAATCAAAAACATAAATGTTTCTAAAATTTGTGACCAACAGATTTAGCTTGTAGATACAGATTTGTAGTTTGTAACAGGAATGTAGCATGACACAAGTACAAGAAAATTGAAATATCTTTCTGTATATGGTGCACCCCAGTGGGACCCTCTGTCTGCATACCTCTGGGGCAGAATTTGGCTGTAGAGCTATTCCAGAACACTGTCCAATAGTTACACTCGTATGTGTTTTCACTGGGTTGTAATTCATCACTCTACATAGCATAAGAAACAGAACTACAACAGGCATATAGAAGCACTAAATGTCTCTCCTTTGTGTTTGATTTTACCTATGTTTCATTTCTGTTTAGAGGCTAATGAACTTACACTGGAGATATGATATCAGTAATAAATTTAGTCTTGTAAAAACATTTAAAGTAACTAAATATGCTTGTTTGAGTTTTACTAATTGAGAAATCTTTCAACTCTGCTTGAACAGTGTCCCATAGAACTACAATCTACTCAGTTGTGTCTAAAATGGGCTATTTAGAAATTATTGAAAAGAACAAAACTTGAAAAAAAAAGAGATTAATAAAGTCCCAAAGAAACTATTTATTTAGAGACTTAAATTTACAAAGACTTACCTGTAAATTCAACTTAGGATGAGTGAATAATGTTATTGAATTAAATGAAATATGTCAAAACTGGGAGAGCTAAGCATGTAATGTAGCTTTGCAGGATCAGGACTTACCACAGCCTACAGCTCTTCATTTTAAAATAACATATGAACTCTCTTTAAAAAAAAAATGCAATGATATTAGTGTTGAGTTTCAAGAGAAAACTATCAAAAACTTGTTTTTCTCCTTTGGTCTTGACATTAAGAGCAACATGACTCTCCAGTCTCAAAGTAAAACTATATTTTTAAATTTTGTGGAGGTGATTTATGAGACCTGCTCTGAGATCTCCAAAGAAAATAGCAATTTTAGATAGTTCAAGTTTTGTGCATTGAAATTTTCATCTCAGATGAACTTTTACAGCTCTCATCTACAAAGCAGTCAATCTGTAGGTCTGATATAGAAAGAAAAAAAAAAGTAATTGTGAGAACTTGAGCCAGAGAAATGAAATTATTTCACTGAGAGAAGACAGTAAGCAAAGGGCAGAACTGGGATGAGAAACCAGGCTGGTTTCTCAGTGCAATAAGTTTCACTTTAATTTGGATTGAGAATAGTTTTGTTTTCAGTTTTGCTTATTTGCTTCATGAATCTTGGTGAGACTTTTTATTGTTTTAGAAGTGTGTATAATTTTATTTACTGGGTTTCGAATATCAGGTAATTTCATATTTATATGTGCATTAGACAAGAAATATTCCCACAAATGGAGTAGAGGTCAACTGGTATACCCCACTTGGACCTAAACCCCCTTGTTTACAGTAGACCACTTAAGTAAACTGAGATTCCGTGAATAGCCTGTTTTGGGCAGCAATATAGTCATTGAATTATTCCTTTTTCCTAAGATCTCTAAGTGCACTCATGTATCCTGGAGAAAAGATATGTTTCTCCTATGAGCAATAGTTTTCTCTCTGACAACATGGTTCTACTAATTTCAAATTAGTTGCTCTGTTTTCAGAATGTAATGGAATTAAACTTAAGATTTTGAGAGGGATAGCTCATTGAAAATAAATCTGTTTAATGTTCTTTTACCACTATTCATGAAATATGCTGTGCTTATTAAACATTCGACCACCAATAAGGTGTATTGAAGGAATCTGGAGAAATGTAAACACAAAAAAATTCTCAAAATAATTGTTGCAGTAATAGACTTCACATCAAGTGATGCGAGATGAAAAGCTCAGATGGTCTTTAATCACGAATACTATATTTTATTTTTTTTCAAGTGTTCTAAATGCAGTACTTTAATGGTTAGAACTTGTTCAAAGCTGGCCTAGGCATATCCTGAAACAGAAATGAGAAGCCTAAATTACTTTGTGTGATATATTTCTGTTGGAAATAATGAAGATGTTTTTGTCTGCCTTGCAGGCACTTCAATGTATGAGAATCTTGATCAAAATGTTCTTACTACCCACTAGCATTGTCTAAGGCAAATCATGTTATCAGTTGCACGTCTAGTGAAAGTGTGGTTTTAAACAACTTAAGAGGAAAACTAATTATTTTAGTTCAAAATGCTCAGGTGCAGTATAACAGGACTTTGTTGCTCAAGAACAATTCCTACTAACCTTACTGATGATTAAAGCTGACAGTTGATTAATTTTTTTCCAAATTCTATTAAATATTTTTTGTCCCTGAAAGAGGAAAATTTTCCAGGAAGTTTAGAAAAGAGGCTATTTCTCTACTACACTACTGTTATTTAGAAATCTTGAGAAAGCATTTTTGAAGAAAAATCATAACAAAACCTTTCTCTTACAAAATGTTATGACTTGAAGTGAAAATATGACTCTGTTTCTCATCATCTATCTCCTTTTAATAAACAGTTTGACTTCCTACAAAGATTATATATGAAAAATTACAAAAATTACAGTTCCATCACATTGGGAAGCTTTCCCTGAAAAATAAGGTTATTTATCATTTTCCTTTTGAAATTCCCTTGAATTTTCCTACCAAAGTGTCAAAGGAAAACATCTAGTGCAGCTGAAATATGTTCTTACTTTTTATTGTTTGCCTCATGAGACATTGTGGATGATGGGATATTATATCATGTCTTGTGAAAAGACATAATTTTCTTAACTAATAGTCTAGGGTTTGCCTTCAGTCTCCTATGATCTGGCACTGAGGAAAATGTTGTACTGGAGGTAGAGAGTGCATGCATAAGCTGTACTTTTGCAGTGTTTGAGTTCATCTGTGAATGGCAGTGGAAATGAAGGTCTGGAGGCATGTTCACCATGGTACACAAACCGCAGACTGTTTCTTAATGCTGTCAAATCTTTTTAAGGCTTTAATGTGCTGGTAAGACCAGTGAAAAGATTCATTGTGGTTTCTGAAGAGTCAGTATGACCGACCCAGTCCTGGCATTATGTAATACATTCACATGTGGGAATTGCTGCATCCAACAGGCTATCTGCCTTCTTGTCTCTATAAGCTCTTCATCTCCTCATGAACATGGGTGGTCTGTATTCTTCTGTCACCACAAGCCAAAGAAAGCAAAAGGTTAGAATGCCATGGAGTTCTTTCAAAAGTAAAAAAAGTACCAAAGGGAGGATGTCACTAAACATTTACAGAACCATAGACATTACTCAAAGGTCTCTTTCCATAACCTACTATTTCTATAAACACTTGGCAATGTCCATTCTTGAGCACAGGTGAAAAATACATGTTTTGCAAAGATCCAGACATACTGGACAAAAAAATTCTATAGATATGATTACATTTCAATAACACACGTGAATACCATTTTCAGTAGCTTAATATTTTGCCTGTTCCTATTCCCTTGACAACTTTTAATTCAGCCATCTCTTAAAGATTTTAAGCCATGCCTTACAGATAGAGTCTCTCTTTTCAGATGTTTCATCTCCATCTACTGTGCTTTTTGGATTACCAGCTCTGATGGGCTAGCTGTTTGATGATTACAGATACATTACTCATTGCTGATCATGTTTTCCTGTGGAATGACTCTTTACCAGACTACTGTCACTTCAGCTGAAGGTTTTATCTGGATTTATTTTTCTAAAGAAGACAGCAAAAGCAAGATTGAGATTAATCTTAGATGTTTATGAGCCTTCCTGGTCTTAGTATGTACCAAAATATTAGAAAAACTCTCAACAGAGGATAAGAAGTATTAGAGAAGGACAAATGAACAAAGGCACATGCAGTCATAAAGCAATGTATATTTATCAGGCTCTTCTGCTAAGCTACTCTAAATAAATGTCGCGTATAATCTCAGAGGATTCCATTGTATTTTATACTTTATTACTAGTCCTAATTACATCTTGAATGAGAAGCTTTTTGCAGGTTCTTGCTGATCAGCAGTTACTGACTACTCTTCATCTCTCCATTCCCTCCCCGTAGCTTTTTTTCCCTTGAAACCAAAGCAAAATAAGCTTTGGAAATAGATATGAATGAAAACACCATGTTATTGCAATGTCAAGCATCTAGGAGGAAGGTCAAAACTGATATGAGACACTTTGACATGAGAGGGGATTATTTCTCTGCTTTGCAAGTACTTTGATAGCAGAGAACAGCCATAGCTAAATTGCGAATTCATGACTGTGTGAATTGACACATGCGGGTAACCAGGGTGGCCATGAAACCATGGCTGAAATGCAAAGGGTAGGTTTCTTTCATTATCTCACTAACTGAAGGGTCCCAAAACAGTGCTGGGCTGCAGAGGTACACAAGTGCGAACACAGCCACTGTCAGGCTTAGTCCAGTCCTAGCAGTGGGCCGGCCTACTGTTTGCACCCTTTTATCAAGAGCCCATGCACACGTAGTTTACTGCCATGTTGTGATCTCCTTTGTGCTTTCTATTATCTCTGAGCTTTGATGTCTCTTCCAACAGGGAGTTCAAACATATCTATGAGAGCTCCTCCAGGTTGCTGTAGACACCTATATTATCTCTACACAGAAATTCTGCTTCTCAAAACAGAGGAGGAACAGCAGTTAGTGTAACAAATGGTTTTCCAGTTACAAGGTCACTTGAGTAAATCTGCCTTCTCCTTCTCTCCAGTTTTCCACTTTTAACTCTTTCTTGCCAATAATGACTGTAAATATTAATATGAATTAGAATTTATACTGACTCAAGCAAGAAAACTGAATTTTATGTAGTATATATACTGCTTTTATTTTCATGCTCAGGTTAGTTATTTGTGGGTGATTTGCAGATTTAACTGTTGAAATTAATGATCAAAATAATTTTAAACAATAAATATACCAGAAAAAGTATGGTCTGCTTTGTGGACTTTCTGCAACCAGAGAGAAAGATAATAATTTTTCCAATTATGCACCTTACTCTAATATTGGCTAATGGCATAGTCTGTGTTAGAGGCAAGGAACTTCAGTTCCTTCCTAGCTGGAAGTGTCTGCAGCATAGCGATCTATGCTTCATTTGATGGCAGCCTTACCAGACAAACTAGCCTGCATGATAGTAATTTCCTAGCTCATGGAAACCCCTATGAAATAACAACATGGCACACAGCAGGATTAAATTTGCTTACTAGAAAATCTTGTAAGAAAAATGAGCAAACCACATGTACATATTGGTGTAATAACCAAGGGCACATCTTAATGTTTCATTGAAAAACCAATTGCCTGCCTCTTTCTTATATGTCTGTACACCTTCCCTTGGGAGACCACACCAGTAGGACACCACACTTTTGAAATCTAGACTGTTTTTAACATAAGTTAAATTGCAGCTTATGTCTCATCTTTATCAGGTTGTCTATAAAGTTATTACTGTAAAACAAAATTCCCCCATCATTTCACACAGCATGTCATATCCTTGACTGATTTACTGGCATCAGTAAGAACTGCTGAACTCTAGAGCACTATAGTCAGAGACTGAGTCTCTACAAAAGCTCTAAAAAGCATGGCAGCTGTCATGGACACTTAAACTTGCATAAATAGAAGAAAAATCTTTATGAATCTGAATGAGATGTCGAGGTTGTTTTGTTTCTTCCCCTCTTCCTTATTTTGTACAAAGAGGTCTTATCACTTTATAAGAACTCATATAGAGGCAATGGTAATAGAAATAAATAAGGATTAGGATGGTCATTGTAGTTGAGAGAACATGCAAGAACTCAAACAACTGGTTGACAGGTACAATGTATCAAAAATAACATTGAGAGAAATTGAGATAGTCTTTATCATACATAATTTGCATGACTTTTTTTTTCCACATTGAGAAAAGAGAGGATAGAAAGTTCTAGCAGTTTCTCCTATTACAAAAATCACAGACAGCCCTCTGATGTAAGTCTCTAAAATAGTTATAATTGTAGATAATTAAAATAATTTGCTAGTAATCTGCCAGTCAAATTCTAACAGTTAGCAATTGATTACTTCCTAAAAAGAAAAAAAAGTTTTAGTTATTTTTTCCTTTTTGTATGCCATTCTGAAATAATTAGAAAGTATAAATTAAAATGTCACCATAAAAATTAAAGTAAAACCATTTTAAAGATCAACAATATCATGTCAACAACAGGAATGCAAAAAATATTTCTTTAATAAAAACTCCCACTGGAAATCTGGAAATATCGTAATCTTAATTTTTACTCATCTCTGGCTCTCCAACATTAATTTCCACTTGTATTTACTTCTGTACTTCTATGCTGGTGCTGCATTTTACTAATTTCTAACCTTTTTCTATGCTTTCAAAATATTTATGTCTTATGTGCTAACATTACAGTCTTTCTGTAAACAAAATTTTCAATGTGAGTTTTTATTTTCATTAACTTTACATGAATAAATCAAATCATAAAAACATTCTTTCTAATGAAACTTCAGGACATGAAAAAGACCTTGCAAAGTATTGTCAGAGATAGCAACCTTAACGAGTTGTCTATAGCGGGTGGTGGGTTTCCCCCTGGCACGGCTGCTGCGATCCTTACCAGGGGGCAAGCTCTCCCCCCTTCCCCC
>JAWWEU010000111.1:11153900-11165813 GCA_035583155.1 Acropternis orthonyx | reverse complement strand
TGCTCAAATTACTGAGGTATTACTTTGCTCTCCATTGCTGGTAAAATCCTTGCAAGAATACTTTTGAACAGATTAGTGCCTGCTATTGCAGAAGAACTTCTACCTGAAAGCCAATGCAGCTTCAGAGCCAATAGGAGTACCACAGACATGGTATTGGTTCTCAGGCAACTGCAAGAGAAGTGTAGGGAACAGAATAAAGGTCTCTATGTGACTTTTGTTGACCTCACCAAAGCTTTTGACACTGTGAGCAGAAAAGGCAGATTTTAGACCAACTAGGATGTCCCCGCAAGTTTCTCAAAATGACCATCCTCCTGCATGAGGATCAGTGTGGCCAAGTCAGATATGGTGATGCACCCTCTGAGCCCTTTCTAACAACCAATGGTGTGAAACAAGGTTGTGTTCTCACACCAAATCTATTCACAATTTTCTTCAGTATGATGCTCCGAAGGGCCATGGCAGACCTCAATGAAGACAATGGCATCTATATTCGAGATCGTAGTGTTAAAAGCCTATTCCGTCTAAGGTGACTGAAGGTCCACACTAAGACCCTCAATCACCTTGTCTGCGAGCTGCTTTTTGCTCCTTATGCTGCTCTTGTTGCTCACACAGAAGCAGCTCTGCAGCACTTAACATCCTGTTTTGCAGAGGCTGCTGAGCTCTTTGGGTGGGAAGTCAGCTTGAAGAAGACAGAAGTTCTCTATCAGCCTGCACCTTAGGAAACCTTTCACCATCCCAACATCACCATAGGTGAATCAGAGCTAAAGTCAGTCCAGCAGTTCACCTATCTGGGAAGCATCATTTCCTCAGATGGTAAGACTGACAAAGAGATAGAAAACAGGTTAGCAAAGGCATACAGAGCTTTTGGAAAGCTCCACAAAAGAGTCTGGCGCAATAAACACCTGAAGAAAAGTACAAAGATCAGTGTCTACAAAGCCAGTGTACTGTCCACTGTTTTATATGTGTCTGAATCATCTACCACCATCACCTGTGAGTCCTCAAATGCTTCCATCAGCACTGCCTCCATACAATCCTAAACATCCACTGGACTGATTACGTGACAAATGTGTCTGTTCCTGAACAGGCAGAGGTCACCAGTATTAAGGCCAGGCTGCTGAGAACACAGCTGCGTTGGGCAGGGCACGTCTCCAGGATGGAGGATTGCCGCATCCCTAAGACTGTGCTCTATGGTGAACTTGCTACTACAAGAGAGGAACCCCGAAGAGAAGATGCAAGGACTCCCTGGAACGATACTTCAGCCTTGGCCATATTGACTACCATTAATGGTCCACTCTGGCCTCCAGTCGGGAGGCATGGAGACACACCATCTATAACGCTGCTGCTTCCTTCGAGAACTCATGCAGGATCAGTGTTGAAGAAAGAATACAATGCAGGAAGAACCATGCCTCGCCAGTACTGCCTATGGAGACTTTCTGCTGTGCCTTTTGCAACTGGACTTGCCTACCCCACATTGGTCTTTTTAGCCATCAGCGCACTTTCAGCAAGTGTGAGTAGAGCCCTTCCCAAATCTTTGTTTGTGAAACCTAGCCATGATGATGATCTGAAAACCATCAGGATCTAATAATTATAGTAATGATTTGGGAATGAAAGGAACTTTCTCCCAGAGATGCATTGTCTCTTCAGTGCTAACAGAAATAATATTTAATAACTTCAGCCAGGTCAGCTGGACCATGATAAAAAACCCCCAACATTACATTTGATGAACAAGTTTGGGTTCTGGGGAGGTTGCTCATTTGTTTGGGAAGGTTTTTCAAGGGGTGGAGGGATGCTTTTTGGGAGGGTTGTTTCTTTGTTTGGTTTGTGTTGTTAATTTTTTTTTTCCTTTTTAATAGGGCCCTGTCACTGGAACTATTAAATAGCACTAGAAGTGGCTATGTGATATTTCCACTGACTGAGGGATCAAGATAAGCTTATTTTATCAGACTTTATAAGAACAGGATTTGGAGATAGTGGCTGGTTCAAATATTAGTTACTATCTTGTTTCTTCTGGAAGAATGGATAATTTGAAATCCTATCTGGTGTAAAAACCAATTTTTCATTAAATTATAAATTTTCTGAGGAGATCACCAAGTGTCATCATTATCTCACCTGTAGTTACAGCATGTTACCCTATGTATCCCAAGGCTTATTTGTATTAAGTGGAGCAAGGCTACAAAAAATTGAGAATGGAAGTTACCCCTTTCTGAGGTTGATTAAAATCTAAACACCTTCTTTTACATTTCTTTCCAGTTCTATGTGTGTTTCTGTTTACTTAACAAACTGTTTAAATTCTGTAGATGCTCTGGGGACTGTCAGACACAGAAAGAAGACAATGGACAGGAGGGAGGTGGCATGTGATGGAAATACCAGCTTTTCTCCAGAACATGGAAACATAAGAAGAGAGTAGAATGTCCCATCCCAGGAATTGTTTATGATCTCTAAATTTTACAGTTGAGTTTGTTGAAAAATTGTCAAAAAGGAAATACCAAAAATTACTGGTTTAGCCAAGCCACCACAAAATTTCAGAAAAACAAAACTTTCAGAAATGTTCCAGGGACACACTCTTCAAAGTGGAAGTAGATGTCCTATGCTGCCTTCTCTTTTATGGGTCTAGGTTGAATTCATGTACCATGATGCAGTATAGACTGAGAGTCCCACATGTCTCTGTCAAGAGGGAACTTGACATTTTTTTGGCCTGTAAAGAGAGTTATGACCTTAGTTATCTGAATGGACGCCCCTGTGAGGCATAGCTAGACTGTTTCTTAACACAGTTGAGCCATGCAGTTTATGACCAAGATTTTGGAGGTTTGATTTTTTTTTTTTTTTCTGAAATGTTGGGGTTTTCCAGCAAGTCTGAAAAGAGTATTTCCTTGCTCTAGAAGAAGTGTTATCATTTTCCCTCAAAAGTGAATGTACCTGCTATCTCATTAGGACTTGAGCATCTGTAGAAACTATGCAAATCTATTCCTCACCTACATATCCCCAAACAACAGGGAACTTCCAGTATTAAACCTTGCAGCTGCTTTCTTTTGAGAGTTTGAAACAAAAGCCTGGGCACAAAAAATTTACTTTTGATTTACACAAATCAGAATTACATCTGTCTCTGACCTTTGCTAGTTGTCATCAGGGTAACTTACTTGAGGTCTGACAGGGTGAGATTTGGATTAACTCAGCTTCTGAATCTTCTTGATCTCTCCACTGCTGTTTCTCATTCCTGGATAGCTCTGAGGTCCCCTGAGAAATGTCAAAACCAAGCGGACCTTCGACAGAGACAGTCATGAAATGCACGTATGAGGTTTTTCTCAGCATTTAAAGTTCTGAAGAAAAATTTTAACCCAACAATTTCTGATGAGAAAATAGAAAACATTAGAAATAATTAACAGACTTTATTTGTTTAAATAAAAATTTTTTTAAGAACAAGGAAGGTGTAGAAAATTCTTCTCTCCAGTAGAATTAATAAATGTAACAACAGTCAAAAGGCTGGGCCTGTTTTGGAACAGAAATAAAGAAAAATGCCAACAGAAGGAGAAACATTCAGAGACTGAGGTAAAAGAATGAATAAACAAACTCTACAGCACATTTTGAAGTACTTATATTTGTAACAGATATTTCCCAGCTATTCTGGAAGTTACATGACTGAGCAACTTGATTTTGACTACTGATTAGTGCAGTGGCATGTTCAGTTTTATAAAGCAACCAGGGAACAGTCCTAAGTCAGATACACTAACATGAATAATGACAAATAAAACCTGTTAATATGCAAATTATTACAGTGCCTCAGAGTTTGAAACTTTACATAGAGTTAATTATCACCATGTTAATGAGTGGTGTAATGCTAAATACAGGGAGGGTAATTTCATTTGAGGAGATAGGTATTCATTATAGTGCTAAAATTAGAAGTGAATAACCGCCATTTTCCCACAGTTCCTAACATCCCCACTATTAATGTTAGTGATTATAGCGATTTTACTGCACTGTGGATGCAAATAATTACAAGCTGTTCATAAACAGATATTAGCTAAATCTCTGTTCCATTTTGTGTTAAGGTGTCTGAGGGTAGTGACTCTAATGTGTGTCATTTCTGTACACAGGAAGAATTCGCGTTTTTTTTACCTAAATATTTGAGAAAAACACAAAGAGTAGAATCTTCACAGTTTCTTGGCCCCCTTCAATCTTTGATGCTTATGGACATCCATCAGATCTAGATAAAAATAGTAACCTGAATCTAGAAATATCTTATTTTCTGTAGTCATGGGCCTGCTGCTTAAGTTATGTTTTCAGTACTCAAGAACCAGTTTACAAAATCACCTCCAGCAGATTGCAGGCACTAGAGAATCAGTAATGAAAAGGTAAAGCAACATTTCAAGGGAACCCAAAGATAAACCTGACTTCATATTCTTACACTACCGGTTGAGCACCAACCTTAGTATTTAGCAAGGCAGTGTGGCACAAAGTCAGAGCAAGGATAACGTACCACCAGTTTTGAGGGTAAAGGCTACATGAAAGGGTTGGGAGGGAGTAAAAGGTGAGAGCCCCACCAGGAGTGAGCATCTTGAGTGTCATAATGGAAGGGAAAAAGATTAGTCCTTTGAAAACATCTTTATTTGTGACAAGGCAGGGTCTCTGGGATAAGGCTCTGGCCACATCCAGGGTAAGTGCTAGGGCCAGACAGACACTCATTAGCTTCCCTGCAAATGTTGCTCAGCTCTTACTCAGGTTGTCTGCTCTACCCAGAGTCTCATTATTTTTTCAAAGTGTTAATTTCTATTTTGTACATGTATACTAAGTATACTGTGAATCTAATTTTTGGTGACTGAATGCAAAAGTTAATGCACAGATGAACATGTTGCATAAGTTTCTCTTCAGAAGAGACTTTTTCAGCCTGTCAACTGCTTTTACTCATTAAAAACTTTTATTTTTTGTTATCATACATTTTATAAACACTCATACATTTCCACATTGGCTTACATATCAGTATTCAGCTCAGGGGAGCCTTTTGTGGAATTTTTATGAATAAAGCTAACTGAGCTGTTGTGTCTACCTTTACATATAACTTTCATTTTCTTATTGTTAGTAGTCAGATTCAGACCTTTGTGCATTTTATTGTTTAATTTTGTTTCACACTTGAGACATTTAGATAGTCTTTAAACCGCCAATATTGTGCATGATGATTTTCCACCCTTCCAGGACGATTTGCTACAATGAAAATTTTCAGTCATAACCATCACTTTCTAAAGCAGATTTTATTATAGTTATATATAATTTTATTGTAGTCCTTTATATGATTACACAACTGATAATCTGTTACTGTAAAGAGGTCATTTGTTTTCCTAGATTTGAGCTTATGGCATAAGAAATCAAACAACACGTTTTGTTTGGTTTTCTTCCTGAGTAATGTTCCCCACGCAGCTTGACTATACTCACCTGGATGGTGGTGCTTAAACCTGCTCTTGACAGTAACTGAAATGTTACATATATGACTTGCAAGGACCTTATTAATAATATTTCAGAGCTGCTTTAAGTATATGGAAGAAGGAACTGTAGGAATGGCTTAATATGAACTTTAGGTAGCAGGAAGAAAATCCTATGCAATGATATTAAATTGGGAGGAGCTGTTGACTTCCTTGAAAGCAGTGAGGTCCTGCAGAGAGATTTTGGAAAATCAGAGGAATAGGCAATCAGTCATATCAAATTGAGCAAAGACAAGGGCTGGACTCTGCACCTGGGATGGGGCAACCCTGGATGTTCGTACAGACTGGGGAATGAGGTGCTGGAAGGCAGTTCCATGGAAAGGGACCTGAGGGTCCTGATTGATGGCAAGTTGAATATGAGCCTGCAGTGCCCTGGCAGCCAGGAGGGTCAACTGTGCCCTGGGAGGGCATCAGGCACAGTATCGCCAGCCAGTCAAGGGAGGGGATTGTCCTGCTCTGCTCTAGTGTGGTCTCACCTCAAGTCCTGTGTGCAATTTTGGGCACCACAATATAAGAAAGATATTAAGCTGTTGGAGAGTGTCCCAAGGAAAATTACAAAGCTGGGGAGGGCCTAGTGGGGAGCGATATGAGGAGCAGCTGAGGTCTTTTAACACTGTCTCCCATGGCATACTCCTGGAAAAGCTGGCAGCCCATGGCTTGGACAGGTACACTCTCTGCTAGGTTAAGAACTGGCTGGATGGCTGGGCCCAAAAAATGGCAGTGTACAGTGCTGCATCCAGTTGATGTCCAGTCACTGGTGGTGTCGGACAGGGATCAGTGTTGGGCCCAGTCCTGTTTGATATCTTTACTGATGACCTGGATGAGGTGATTGTACCGTTAGCAAATTTGAGGGAGAGTGTTGAACTGCTGGAGGGTAGGAGGGCTCTGCAGAGGGACTGGACAGTCTGGATAGGTGAGCTGAATCCAGTGGTATGGGGTTCAAAAAGGCCAGGTGCCAGATCCTGTACTTTGGCCACAACAACCCCCTACAACACTACAGGTTGGAGACAGAGTGGCTGGAGAGAGAGCAAGCAGAAAGGATCTGGGGATTCTGACTGACAGGAGGCTGAACACGAGCCAGGAGTGTGCCCAGGTGGCCAAGAAGGCCAATGCCATCCTGGCTTGTACCAGGAATAGTGTGGCCAGTAGGACCACAGAAGTGATTCTTCCCCTGTACTCGACACTGGTGAGGCCACACCTCGAGTACTGTGTCCAGTTCTGGGTCTCTCCATTTAGGAGAGTTATTGAGGTGTTGGAGTGGGTCCAGAGAAGGGCAATGAGGCTGGTGAAGGGCCTGGAGCACAAATATTATGAGGAGCAGCTGAGGGAGCTGAGGCTCTTCAGCCTGGAGAGAAGGAGGCTCAGGGGTGACTTCATCACTCTCTACAACTACCAGAAAGGAGGTTGTAGCCAGGTGGAGGTTGGTCTTTTCTCCCAGGCAACCTGCAGTAGGACAAGAGGGCATGGTCTTCAGCAGTGCCAGGGGAGGTTTAGGTTGGACATTAGGAAGAAGTTCTTTACAGAAAGAGTGATTGGGCATTGGAATGAACTTCCCAGGAGGGTGGTGGAGTCCCTGGAGGTATTTAAGAGAAGACTGGATGTGGCACTTAGTGCCATGGTCTAGTAGGCAAGGTGGTGTTAGGTCAAAGGTTGGACTCCATGATCTCAGAGGTCTTTTCCAGCTTCGTTGACTCTGAGATTCTGTGAGCTCATATGTCTTGTTCAGCCTAGAAAAGAGACTGAGGGGCAACCTTATAGCAGTCTGCAGCTTCTTCATGATAGGACGTGGAAAATCAAGTACAGATTTCTTTTCTCTGGTGACCAGTGGCTGGACCTGAGAGAAGAACATGAAGCTGTGCCAGGGGAGGTTTACTTTGGATATTAGGAAAAAGTTCTTCACCCAGAAGGTGACTGAGCACTGGAACAGGCTCCCCAGGGAACTGATCCCAGCACCAAGCCTGCCAGATTTCAAGAAGCATCTGGACAATGCTCTCAAGCTCATGGTGTGACTCTTGGGGATGGTCCTGTACAGGGCCAGGAGTTGAACTTTATCCTTGTGAATCCCTTCCAACTCAGCATATTCTTTGATTCTGTGATTACACAGGATAATGTAATCTGATCTTACAATCCTAAAAGAAAGAAATCAGTGATCCCATTTATATATTCTCAATTTAAGTCTCTTTTGTTTCTCAGATTTAGGAAGTTTGATATGCCTTCAGCTTCAAAGAAGCAGAAAAAAATAGATCAAGGAGTACTGAAGCTGGCACTGTTTTTGTCAGATAACTGTTTGCTGGAGAGCATCATCATGTCCAACTCAAATCACCTTTCAGCCCAGCTGTACTCAGGTTAATTATTTGGGAACAGGTTGTAGCATTATGTGTAAAGGGGTACATAACTATTTCCTCCAGTGTCTTTGGCAGTTATGTGAAGTAAACAAATGGTTGATTATCTAAAAACAAGGATGGTGTTGCCTTGATTTTAACACAATATAAATGGAATAAGCAGTTTATACCCTCTGAGAAATGGTTTTATAGCCTTGCCTCTCTGTACGTGTATTTTTTATATATTGGTTGCAGTATGTATAAAAATATACGTCCTATGAAGATTTCATACAAGTATATGCCATAACTTGTTTAAAAAACTGGGTTCTCACATTGAAACAGGTGAACATAATGCTTAACAAGCATTATTAACAAGCTCTTTTCATGGCTCCTTTCCAGTGCTGTACTCAGTTTGCCATGTTCAGCACTTTTAGAGTGGTCTGAATGAATAAAACATACCCTGCTTTGAAGGACATTGCTACTGGATGAGTCTTATTACTGAACTGGCTTGAATACATTAGTAACAGTCAGTCAGTCATTCTTGTTTCTATAATTGACAGCATGGTGGAACTCTGATGAAGGACAGTTACTTAAAGATATGAAAAGGGAAGGCAGACTGAGGAAAAGTTCATGCATGCTCTAAGGACATAGAAACACTTGCATTTTTTTGTGAGATGCACATATAAGGACATTAATGGAAATTATTTAGAAGAATGAACAACAGAACCAAAGACTTAAGAAAGTAACTTTTTCTAGAAATCACCGCAGTAACAAAGTTCATCCACTGGGAAAGGCAAAATATTGTATGTATGTGTTGAGGAAAGGATACTTTTCTGAAGGCTTCAGAGAGGACTCCATGGTATTCAGAATTTCAAATACTGATCCAAGTTATCTGTATTCCTAGCAGTGCAGATGTGTGGCATTTTGAAATTACATCAAGCCCGAGTATAGATGTTGTTTTTTCCCACAAGATCTTAAGGTGTGATGCAAATTGCTTTAATAAAATCTAACAGTTTTCTGAGTATTTTTGCTTCCAGTTTTCAATCACTGAGCAATATAATATTACAGAGAAAGAAGAACTTAAGACAATTCTTTAAAAACCCAAAACAGATTTTGTTTCAGACAGGAGTGAGAAAAAAGTCCTGTTCTGATAAAGGAAGGGAGGCGCTGAACATTTGTTTCTTTGCAGTACAGTACTGGTGTGTGGAAGACAGAATTTCAGTTCTTAGGTCAAACAGTCTCATAGCTGAAATAGCTGTTAAAGAACAGCAATGTTATTAATGACTCAGAATATTACAGAATAGGAAATAAGTTCAGACAGGATCAGGTACAGAGATGATCCATGAGATGGGTTGAAGGAATGGAGACTACTTTGTAAGAGAAGTCCAAGAGAGCCAGGCTTGGGCAGCTGAGCACAGTGTTGGCAGAGGAGATGAGTCAGCTCTCCAAGGATGCATGTGGAGGAAAAGCAACAGAGAGAAAAAAACTAATGCTGAACCACTGGTATGAAACCAAAAATTTGTATAGTACTCATGTAAATCTGTAAATCAGAAAGAGGGTTCATTACCCAACCAATTTTGCTCTTTACTGTTTCTATCACAAAGAAAGAGCAGGGAACGGGTCTAATCCTTCCAGTCAGTTCCTTCTGTGAATGTTTGCTAGCATGTAGTAACTAATATCCCATCCCCTACCCTGCCTCTTTTTTTTTTTTTTTTTTTTTTTTTTAATTGACACCACTGCTTTCTATTTAAATGGCACAATGTGGGCAATTAAGCTGTCTTTCTCCAGATTTGCATTGTGGTCTACAGCAGACAAAAGGAAGTGATTGTTCTGCTGTACCATACTATCATTTAGTCATTGTAGTCCTGAAAGATCCAAGGAAGAACCACACTCTATTGCATACAATGAGTCAGGGTGTTGCAGTCCAGCACTAGACTGAAGTTACAGGTGCAAAAACATGGTGAGCACCTAGGAGATAATTATAGTTCAGGTTGATGCCACTATCAATGAACCACTTGTGGGAAAATTTACTGTCTTTAGCATCATTCTAAAACCTGTCTCACACTTCAAAAATGTACTGTTGGAGTAGTAGAACATACAGATCAAACTGGCCCACTGTCTAGACTACCAGAGCGCTAAGAAAGATAATTTATTATTTCTTTACACCATTAGTCTCAACAGTAAATCTGCAGGATGTTTTTTAATTAGAAGTAATATAGTTCAGATAGATAATTGAGAATATATTTAAGGCTTTCATTATGTATGTGCAAGAAGCTGGTGCTTTTGTCAACAGTGGTAAGTCAAACAGCTTACAGCAAAGCAGTGTGGTAACAACACAGTGCTGTAGAAAACATTTTGCTCCATGGAAATTGTAACACTTACAAGCAAAAATAATGGGACTACTTACAAGAAAAACACTAAAATCCTGAATTGATGAGGCAGTACAAAGTGGAAAATAATATGCCATGGAAAGAGCACGTAATGTGAAAAATGAAGCTGTATTCTCTAAAGAAAGACTCCGTGTGTGTGTGTGTGTGTGTGTGTGCGTGTGTGTGTGCATGTACACCAATTGCTGAATGATAGACTTTTCCAATGCTCCATCTCTGTCCTGCAAAATAAGGTAAATATCAAATATATTACTTTCTTGTGAATTTCTGGGCTTAGTGGTCTTAGTAGAGGTGGAAATACTATTCAAGGGTATATATTCTCTTAAAAAAGGAATTATATATATTCCTTCCTCCATGATGAATAGAAATCTAACAAGAAGAAAATCTTAAGATCTGTTTATCAGAATATATTTTTGGTGTTATTGCTTATAAATGAAGCATTCACTGTTAGTTTTCTTCATCTCTTTCATCATCACTGTGTTAATTTCTTTCTCAACCTCTTGGACTGCAATATCCTTGGGACAGATTCTTGAGTTTCTTTATTAGACTGCTACCAAACTCAGCAAGACTCCAGCCCCTGAAAACCTTATGCTGCATGAAACATTCTGTTATCAAGGTCCTTCTGCATTCTTGGTAATTCATATCTCCATCAGGTCTTTAGCTTGAATATAAAATGTGTTCTCATAAATATTATATTCTGAACAACCATAAATTAACTTAGTTTTTCCCATTTTTTGCCACAACTGATAACCTCACCAACCAGCATCAGCATCTCACACGGAATGAAGCCAGTAACCTACTAATGTTTCATAAAAGGCAAATTTGCTCTTCATCTCATTAAAGTAATTCAGTTTGGATCTACACCAGAATTAATATGATCAGAATTTAGCCTGACATACTTAGGGTATGTCAAGGGTACTGTACACTTGGGGAAAAGCTATTAAAATGCAAAACCAACACTACAAATACCGTTTAATTTACTTGGTATTTTACCAGTTATTAGCATATATTTTCATGCAGCAGTGACCAGTTGAAATTGCTGATGCAAGAAGTGATAAATTTATTAATGTGAGATGAATAGGACATGTTAAATTTTACTAAAGTAGAGAATGATTTAGTCTCTGCTACAGAAGAAAATGTTAAAATAAAATTTCAAAAAAAGGACAGTTAATGCAGAATTAACTTGTCAGAGCTGTAACTGCTTATGAATCATGAAAAGGGAATATGATCAATTAATATCAATTAATATCATATGTTACAAGTAGTTGAAGCAGTGGAAAAAAATAACATTGCTACAAAGGCCTGTGGCAAACTCATAAAATAATTCTCTTCCCTTTCTGATATCTTTGACATCTTTGCCTAGGTATGTTTTGCAGTTTTCTTCTTAATTTGGTAGTACTTGTCCTGAATTTGGAAGTCACAATTCAAACACACCCATTGCCTGAGTTCTTTGTTGCTTTATCTTGAAGTTTCTTTATATAAAGCTGAAGATATCATGACCAAATGATTCTGCAGGGAGATGTTGTTCTGCTCCCATCTCATTGTTGGGGTTAGTGTTCTCGTGGACAACTCAACACACCAATATGATGATCAATAGTAGCCAATTTATTAATTATATATTAATTTATTAATTATATACTAATCCTTTTTATAATATTCCTCTACTGCAAACACACACAGAGGCTACATGTCATTTGCTAAGCACACTTGTCTGTCAATTCCAAACCATCTTCTGAT